>CP139503.1:18431704-18866704 GCA_021014915.2 Artemisia tridentata subsp. tridentata
CAATAAAATAAAAAGAGTAGTAAGGAACTAATTTTGTAGGACCGAAGCTTCCACTATGTCACACAAACACAAGCTTACTAGATGACACTCACAAACACAATAAGAGAACAAGAGTAGTATGTGGATCTTATGTATAAATTTCAAGTCAAAGTATATTAACTTCAAAGAGAAAGAAAAGATACAATGGCTTGGGGTGTTACTCTCTCACACACACACACTCTTTTTCTTATCTAAAATGAGGCATCTTCTAAATGAGATGTGTGTGTGTGTGTATATACGAATTCACAGCCAACCAAATGGGTATTTGGTGGGCTTGACTTTAGACTTCATGTGGGCTTTGTATCTTGCACTACACTTATACAATTTAAACACTTATTGTTCTAATGCTACAAGCCCACTTTACAACATATTACATGACACACTTAAGTCTAATTGCCAAAATGACCATCACTTCAAAGTGGCATTAATTTAAATGCTAACAATCTCCCCCTAAGGGATGGTCATTTCAAATGATGCTCCCTTGATTGGTCTTTAGCTTTTGACATCTTGAACTTCGTGTGTCAATGTGTAATCTTCTTCATTCAATGTTCCTTCATGCGCTGTGATCTTCATAGAGTCGTCTTGTGGTCTTCCTCGCCTTGATCTACATCTTCAGTTCAGCTGCATCGCCGTTGTAGATGATGATGGTGAATGGACTTTCGTCGGTACCTGCATAAAACAGTTAGCAATAAATCGTCCTTCGGCCATGTTAAAGCTAGAAATCCTACTTTATCATACCCACTTACACAAGATCGAATGGCAGCAAGATATAAGAGAGAGATAATATAAGAAAGATAGATGAGTAGAGATGAGGAGAGATGGAAGAGATTGGTGGCAGTGGAGATGAAACCTGGAAATGGTGTATATTAGTTTAGAGGGAAATGAAGAAATACACACACACTCTCTCACAGCACTCATTGCTAAATGAGAGAGTGTTTGCTTATATGTGTTGGCTGCCATCCAAAAGGCTTTGGATGGGCTTTTGTTTGGACCATGATGTGGGCTAATATATGCACTACACATATACATTTAAGCTACTAACAAAACTAATGCTACTAGCCCACATGTAAAATACATATTATACATGACACTTAATGTTCTAAACTACAAATGACCATCACTTCCAAACTAGCATTAATTCAATGCTAACAATCTCCCCCTAAGGGATGGTCATTTCAATGACGCTCCGGTGATTGGTCTTTTGCTTTTGATGTCTTGAACTTTGTGTGTCATTGTATAATAGACTTGATTCATTGTTCCTTCATGCTCTGTGATCTTCAAAGTATTGACTTTGAATGTTCTTGCCTTGATCTACTTCTTCTGATCAGATGCGTCTACGTTGTAGATGATGATGGTGAATGAACTTTCGTCGGTACCTGCATAAGACAGTTAGCAATAAATCGTCCAGCGGCCATCATGTCGTGAGGCAAGATCTAAAGATCTCATTAAGACTCATACAACTTGTATCCTTTTGATGAACACAAGTGTATTGCATAGGAAGTGTTCCTAAGAGATCTTTGATGAATCTCATGTCTCTAGACTCAATAATGTGCGTTTTGGTTTAAGTCGTCGGAGGCATGGAGCAGAGTGCCACCTTTTCAATATCAACACATCTCGGAGTGAGAGGCCGATAGATTATGAAGTGTTCTCCGTGAGAAATGAAACAAATATCTTTTGAGAGATATCTGAGTGGATAGGAGGGGTGGTGCAAATGCGTCACTGGGTCCATGATGTCTTGTCTTCAATACCAGTATCACCTTAGTGAGTACGGATAGCAAATGTATTGACCCGGTTTCTGACCTAAGTTTTCATGGAGGGCTATTTCTTTTCACCCTTACAAAAACTTTTCTTTTTCATTCTTCAACCCCTTCTTTCTCCTTTCTCATTTACTCCTTTTTTTTCAATCTTACCTAAGGACTTCTAATTCTAGACTATTGAAATTGTCCTTGGGAAGATCCTTCCGGCTCTGGCGGATCATAGGACATAACCTAACCATAATCACCTTATAACTCCATGATTATCCTAGGTTTGTTGATCACTTGCCATAAAACCTTTTGTGAAAATCTCTCAAAGTGTTCATGAATAAAACACATTTTGTTAATACTTTGAGAGTTTTGCATTTTCTGAAATACTCCCCCTTCACATGTGCATATGAGATTTAAGAAAGAATTGCACATGATGGGTAGAGTTCGCACTTTTTGAACTGATCGATTTTCAATTAATATGACCATTGCGAGACACGTTTACATCACTAGTTAGACTAACTTGAAGTTATTACCCGTCCCGGTCATGTCAAAAGATCATCTCTCGAATTGGTACATTCTACTCAGACAAGTCCTTTGCGAGACACGTTTACATCAATGGATAACCATCTTGAAATTATTACCCGTCCCGGACTAGTCTTTTCGATTACTGACATTTATCTTTCGTCAATTCGAGGGTTCATGCTGAGTCTTTTTGAAGAACTCTTTTTGAGATTCCTTTTCGATCACATTTTAATCACATCTTCTCCCCCTCAAAAATAGCATGCAGTGATATTTTTGATATCAACTGATTAAAATGAAACTTTTTGGAGAGATAGACGGATTTGAGCATGAAATTGGAACATTTTTGATTTTCTACTCCCCCTTAAACAAAGCATATGGTTAAACATTTTAGTTTAAAAGCAGTTTTAAGGGTTTAGGAGGGAGTTATCTTGAGCACTTTATGAAAGATTTGGAAAAATCTTATTGAAAAATCTTGAAGAAAATGTACTCAAGATAGAGAAGATTTTGAAAATCTTTGAAGATATGTAAGGAGAAATATCTTCATTTGTTTTTAGGATAAGTGTTAGAAAAAGAAATTGGTTTTGCACAACACTTTCCTTTATTTGAAGTTCGGGTCCGAAACTGAGATGTTCCGAAGCCATCGGGTTAAGCGTGGGTTCCGTACTGAAGTGCACGAAAGCCATTGATTTTAGGATAAGTGCTCGAAAGATTTTGACTAAGCACTTTCCTTTCTTTGAAAAACGGGTTATGCACTGACATGTGCATAAGCCATTTGAGAAATTTTGAGAAACGACATGTTTTGAAAACATTTAAAGAACTCTCGCTCAAGCATCTGTACATGCCCGTATCATTGTTGAATGATATTTCTAAGTACGTACAGAATATTGATTATACGAGAGACATGTCGGAGAAGAATATTTTTGGATTTTTGTGATTTTATATTGTTTTTTGTATTTTTTGAAAATTTTCCATTTTTGTATATTCTTTTTGATGTTTTCAAAAAATGTATATGCACAAAGAATGATTAAGTATGAACAAGTAAAAGTGGAGTTAAGAGTGGATGTAGACCAGGATTTCCAAATGCGATGTTGGCATAAAGGTCTTCTCTTCCACATTCAGCGAGTGAACTCTCAACACTTTCACGAGTACCTGCAATCACAGAATCCACAAAAGAAGAATATGCACAAATAATAGTGTTAGAAGAACATGAATCATCACATTGAGGGTGTCCACTATCAACGGTTGTAGTGGTTTCTACATCCTTATCCTGATGATTTTCACTATTACTTGTTGTGGTGCAGCTATCAAGAATATTTCCTGTAGGAATCCATCTAAGACCAACTGTTTTAAAAACTTTTCCCGTGGGAATCCACCTAGGGCAAGATCTAGGAGTTGTTTCCTTTTCAGATGCAGCGGAAGTCTCATTTTGAGAAACACTACGTCCTGTAGAGATCCACCTAGTTGGTTTCTTAGCCTTTTGCTTCTTAGCAACGGGTTTGTTGCTATTTGGTGTCTTAGAGGATTGTGCCTTAGCACTTGCATTTGCTTTCTTGATATATTGTGCAACACATGCATCATGATTAGCTGAAACGACACATTTTTTACATGTAGGACAAACAAATTCGACATTCTTGTTTAAAATGGCAACCTTAACTTTGTCACTACAGTCATTTGAAGCTTGTTTCTGGTTTGAAGAGGAATTTGAGTTCATAGTGTTGGATTCTACGTGAATAACATTTTCTTTTTCGCAACTACTCTTAGATGCAAGCCAATCCCTAGTCTTTAGTTGAATGATCCTAGGTAGTGGTTTACTACTACTGGCAGTGCTTTGTAATGTTGTAGAATTCATCACTCTAGGTTTTGTGCCTAAAATTCCGTCTTGTCGAACCTGTGCCTTTTGCCTAGCTTTTTCTAGGTATTGATTGTGGACCATGTCATTTGAATCAACAGATTCTTTAACAGTTTTTATGGTCACATTCGTTGAGCTATTCCTAGGGGCACACACATTGGGATTTAGCTTGTTGTCCTTTGAATTTGTAGTAGCATTCCTAGACTCTTTTGGATTATCTTTTGCACATTTGTCTAACGCCCTATATGGTTTAGATGTAGAGGCAGACGCATTAGTGGGACTAATCCTATCAAGGCCAGGAGCTATTACATTCGATGTTGTTGTTTTGACAACAGCTTTCCCTTTTTGTTTCTCATTAGGCAAGGGGGTTAATGGTGTAATACCCGTAGATTCCTCACCCTGCCCTTTTTGACTTGCAAGCTGAGACTTCAAAAACTGAATTTGTTCTTGCATTTGTTTGTAAGAACGCTCATACGACAATTTGTCATACTTGCATTCTTCCTTTTTTGTATCAAGTTGTTTAAAATATGTGCAATTTTGTTTTTCAAGTTTCAAAAGTGCCTTTTCATATTTTTCAACAATTTGAGAAATCTCAGCTCGAAGTGTTTCATCATCCTCAACAGAATATGTTTGGTAAATAATTGACATGATATCGGTCGATAGAGCTTCGAAAGAGAGAGAGTCATTTTGCATTTCCAAAACTTTTATGTGTTCCAAGTATTCATTGGCTTCATTCACTAAGGATTTGTGGTCCTTAACGAATTCTGCTGACTCTTTCAAAAGATTGTATTCCACATTTTGAACAACCGCATAGATTGCATCAATGTGTGGATTAATGTCTTGTTCAAACATTCCTTTTAGTTCAGTCTGAAATCTTGAAAACCAGTCTTTGTTGTTACTGTTTATTTTGGATGCCACAATACTTTGAAGTGTTTCAATTCTCTGTTTAAGATCAACCAAATATAGTCTAGCTGCACTTGAATCATAAGTGTTTTTAGATGCCATTTGTTCAATGTTAGGCAGATGTTTTGAAACAGCTTTTTGTTTTGTGAAAACCACTGGTTTTTGAAAAAACAGAGGTGACTTCTTTTGAACAAGATGAACCCCAGCAAGTTTGTTAGCTTCATTATAGTCAATGGGTTTTATTTCTTGGTTCATTTGTCTCATTTTAATTCTACTCTCCTGAGCAAGCTCGATCGTTTCATCAGAATCATGAACCTCTAAAGGATCATGTTTATCATTTATAAGAGTACCATTATATAACACATTCTGAACACTCTGAGCTTTCTTGAGGTTATAAGGGTTTTCATAACCGATAGCCACTTTCTTTCTTGTATGTAAAACTGGGTTTGGATCGTTAATTAACAAATGAACTGTTTGAGCAGAATGACCCGTTTTTACAAGTAAATCTTCCTACTTTGCAATGGTTTCCTTTTTGTCAGTGATCTCTTTTTGAAGATCCTTTTCACGTTTTGAAAACCTTTCATTCAACTCATTCTTTTCCTTTTCAAGATTAGAATACGTTGATTTTTGTTTTGAAAGCTGGTTGGTTAGTTCAGAAATTTCCTTGTTTAAAGATTTTATTTTGTTGTTCAAATTGACATCTAGAGTGTCAAATTTGATTTGTAAACGTTTTTCTCTTAAAACAGAATCTCTTAAACTATTTTCAAGTTCTGACTGTCGATTGTTGTGAAAATCATAAGCTCTTGCATTCACCTTATAACTCTCAAGCTCAGTGGTCAATTTCACATTCGCGGCTTTTACCTCGCGATTGATCTTTTTGACCTTTTCAATCTCTATTTGACAATTTTGAAGTAATGATTCAAATAGAGAACGGGTTTCCTCATCATTAGCAACATTTTGTGCAACTTGAACTTCATTAGGATCCATATCTGGATTTGTCAAATTAGTATTGCTACAACTTGGCGTGTCCATGTATGTATCATAATTAGGTTCGAGAGGCACAGAATGTGGCTTTTCATGAGCAAACAATGATGGTACCTCATGGAGTGGTTCTGTGTCATAGGACGGAGGAGTTTCAGAATCACTACATGATGTTGTTTGTTGATCAGGCATAGGATCGGAGACTCCTGTGACTTCTGTGGAATTATCATTGATTCTGGTTGAAAGCAAGAAGTCGGATTCCTCAGCAGTCAAAGGTATTCCCGAATGTTCCTTGTTGGCTAGCATCAGCATGTACTGAAGCTTTTCTACCTTCGTCATTGCAGGAACATTACCTATTCTGCCTATATCACTCCTTTGGCTTTCAGATGAAGTCATGAAACAATAGTACTCATTCGGATTGACCCCATTCTGAAGCATTTGATTCCCCGTCTGTATACCCATAGCATTTCCTTGCTGATTCCCGATAACCTCAACCATTTGACCTTTTTGTCCCATATTTAACTGCATGGTGTCAGTGTATGATGAAGTCCATTGGTTGTTGTTATGTGGTTTGATGCTTAATGCCCTGTATACCGAAGCAAAACCATTTGCCAAAGCAGTTGAGATATCGTCTTGGTGAGATGCCATTGATGATGATTGTATGATAAAATGGATTCAGGATCGTTGCAACAAAGTAGGAGATGTTGTTGTTGAAGGTTAAGCTTGTTTGTTGTTGTGAAGTCTTGTTGTGTTGTTGGTGATGGTTGAAGTTGTAATTTGGTTAGGTTGATGCAAGTTGTTACGGTGGAAATTTTGGTTTGGAAACTTAAAACCTCAATAACTTCATTTTGGAGCGTTTTTAGGCCTCGAAACTTGGGTTGAATGAATAAATTTATTCAACGTGTCATTCTCCTCGGTCTCACGGTCGTTTTGACAGGTAATTCGCTGAAAACGGAGTTACGGTTCAAAAGTTATGACCGTTTGAAGTTTTGACGTAAAGTACAAGGACTGAAGTTGCCAATTCTGAAAATTGCATCAATTGCGAGTCCAAAATTTGAATTGCGAGACCAATTTCGATAAAATAGCACCAATTGCGAAACTGAAATGCGAGAAATCTGTACCAATTGCGAGACAGCTTTTGAATTGCGATAGAACACTGAATTGCGAGACAATTTCTCAATTGCGAGACACAATTGCGATAAAAGTGACGAATTCCGATAGACCAATTGCGATAAGCTAATTGCGAGACCAGAACTGAATTGCGACAAAATTTCTCAATTGCGAGACTGGGCCAGAATTGCGATAAAAGGTAGCAATTGCGAGACAGCAATGCAATTCCGATAGATCTGAGCAATTCCGAGATTTTTCAACTTTTTGCCACTTTTGTTGACTTTTTGAGTACAATGCCCACGTGATATCTTACACCTTTACACTACTTGCCTGACCACTTTTACCAACTAAACCAATAATATCCAAGATATTCCAAATAAAGTATTCACTTTATTCCACAAACATATTAACAACTTCACCCTTTGTGATTATTCGATCAAACCACTTAGAACACAAACCAAAAATGCAGCTTTTTACCCAAAATCTAAGTGAGGAATAATCACAATATTTTTCCAACTAAGAACAAACACCACCTTTTCTTTATTTTTGTGTAGATCGAAGCTAAAAAAAAACAAAAACTCACGTTTTTTAGAGAAAAAAAAAACGTGGCTTATGTTTTCTTGTAATCACAAACCGAACACAAAAGCTTCCTACCTCGTTGACCGGCTGTTGATACCACTTGTTAAAGCTAGAAATCCTACTTTATCATACCCACTTACACAAGATCGAATGGCAGCAAGATATAAGAGAGAGATAATATAAGAAAGATAGATGAGTAGAGATGAGGAGAGATGGAAGAGATTGGTGGCAGTGGAGATGAAACCTGGAAATGGTGTATATTAGTTTAGAGGGAAATGAAGAAATACACACACACTCTCTCACAGCACTCTTTGCTAAATGAGAGAGTGTTTGCTTATATGTGATGGCTGCCATCCAAAAGGCTTTGGATGGGCTTTTGTTTGGACCATGATGTGGGCTAATATATGCACTACACATATACATTTAAGCTACTAACAAAACTAATGCTACTAGCCCACATGTAAAATACATATTATACATGACACTTAATGTTCTAAGCTACAAATGACCATCACTTCCAAAATAGCATAAATTCAATGCTAACAGGCCATCATGTCGTGAGGCAAGATCTTTTAGATCTCATTAAGACTCATACAACTTGTATCCTTTGAGGTGAACACAAGTGTATTGCATAGGAAGTGTTCCTAAGAGATCTTTGATGAATCTCATGTCTCTAGACTCAATAATGTGCGTTTTGGTTTTAGTCGTCGGAGGCATGGAGCAGAGTGCCACCTTTTCAATATCAACACATCTCGGAGTGAGAGGTCGATAGATTATGTAGTGTTCTCCGTGAGAAATGAAACAAATATCTTTTAAGAGATATCTGAGTGGATAGGAGGGGTGGTGCTTTGCGTCACTGGGTCCATGACGTCTTGTCTTCAATACCAGTATCACCTTGGTGAGTACCGATAGCAGATGTATTGACCCGGTTTCTGACCTAAGTTTTCATGGAGGGCTATTTCTTTTCACCCTTACAAAAACTTTTCTTTTTCATTCTTCAACCCCTTCTTTCTCCTTTCTCATTATACTCCTTTTTTCAATCTTTCCTAAGGACTTCTAATGCTAAGCTATTGGAATAGTCCTTGGGTAGATCACTCCGGTTCTGGCGGATCATTGGACATAACCTAACCATAATCACCTTATTACTCCATGATTATCCTAGATTATTTGTCACATGCCATTAAACCTTGTGAAAATCTCTCAACGTGTTTATGAGAAAACACATTTTGTTAACACATCGAGAGTTTTGCATTTTTAAACACTCCCCCTTCACATGTGCTCATGCATTTTTAATAAATTGCACATGTTGGGTAGAGTTCGCACATTTTGAAATGATTGAATTTCAATGAACATGACCTTCGCGAGACACGCTTACATCACTAGTTACACTAGCTTGAAATTATTACCCGTCCTGGTCATATTCAAAGATCATCTCTCGAATTGGTACATTCTACTCAGACAAGTCCTTTGCGAGACACGTTTACATTACTGGTAAACCAGCTTGAAATTATTACCCGTCCAGGACATGTCTTTTCGAGAACGGACATTTAGTTTCGTCAATTCGAGGGTTCATGCTGAGTCTTTTTGAAGAACTCGTTTCGAGATTCAAACGATAAAACTTCTTTTAGATCACATTTTAATCACGTCCTCGCCCGCTTATATAATAAACACTTAATCTCCCCCTCAAAAATAGCATGAAGTGGTATTTTTGAAAATAGTTGATTAAAATGAAACTTTTTGTGGAGAGACGGACTGATTTTAGCATGAAAAAATGGAACATTTTTCTTTTTATACTCCCCCTTAATCAGAGCAAATGGTTAAACTTTTGAGTTTAAAAGCATTTAGAGGTCTTAGAGGGAGTTGTTGTGAGCACAAAATTTATAAAAAGACTTTGAAAAAGCTTTTGATACAATTTTGATTAAGTGCTCACGGGTTTTAGCTTTTCGCCATTAACATTGCGAGTCCTGATCGGAAATAATCAGAAGTCATTCAATGTAGCGTTTATTTGAAACCTTTTCCGGCATACCCTAGCTACATGTAAAAGATTTCACGTTTAAGAACGGGTTCCGTACTGAAATGCACGAAAGCCTTAATGAAGAAATTTGAGAAACGACATGTTTTAGAAAAACATAAAAAATAACTCTCGCTCAAGCATCTGTAAACACCCGTATCATTGTTGAATGACATTTCTAAGTACGTACAGAATATTGATTAGACGAGAGACATGTCGTGAGAAGAATATTTTTGGTTTTTGATGTTTTATATTTTTTATGGCTTTTTCAAATTTTCTATTTTTATATTTTGATTTTTTTAAAAGGTATGTATATATTTACCAAAAATATATACATAAATATTTACAAAAAAATGTTTACCAAAATATTTACAGAAATATTTACATGCGAAGCTTTATGAAGTAAATCAATGAGATTCGAGAAGACTTTCTAACTCTGCGGGAGTTAGGCTTCGCATTCCAATTCGACGAACTAAGTTTTCAAACCGCTCTTTTGGGAGGGCCTTAGTAAATAGATCGGCGAGCTGGTATTCTGTCTTCACGAAAAACAATTCAACAGTACCCTCTTCAACGTGCTCTTTTATGAAGTGATAGCGGACTCTAATATGCTTGGTCTTCGAGTGTTGCACTGGGTTGCACGAGATGGCTATGGCACTTTTTGAATCGCAATACAAAGGGATGCGGTTGAAAGAGAAACCATAATCCGTGAGTTGTGTTCTCATCCAAAGGACTTGAGAACAACACGCAGATAGAGACACATACTCGGCCTCTGCTGTTGATAAAGCAGTGCAATCTTGTTTTCTTGACGACCAGCCTACTAGCTTTTCTCCCAGAAATTGTGCTCTGCCTGATGTACTTTTCGCTGTGACTTGGCATCCAGCATGATCGGCATCTGAAAATGCAATTAGTGTAAACTCCGAATCATTCAGATACCAAAGTCCCATGTTAATGGTTCTTCGAAGGTATCGAAAGATCCGTTTAACCTCTTGGAGGTGAAGTTCGGTAGGCCTTGCCTGAAACCGTGCTAATAAACACACAGCAAAATGAATATATGGTCGGCTTGTAGTTAAGTACATGAGAGAACCAATCATGCTCTGATATTTTTTCGGATCCATGGGTTTCCCATATAGGTCAGCGCCAATTTTTGGTGTAGTGACCATTGGGGTTCCAACAGAGTCACAATTTTTCATACCATGTTTTTTCAAAATCTTAATTGTGTATTTAGCCTGATTAAGAAAAATACCACGTGGGGATTGATGAATTTGTAAACCTAAAAAGAATTTTAATTCACCCATCATGGACATTTCGAATTTGCTTTTCATGAGATTTTCAAAATGTTTTGAATGTTGCGGATTAGTGGACCCAAATATTATGTCGTCCACATAAATCTGAACAATCAAAATGTCATTTTTGTATTTTCTTGTAAACAAGGTTGGATCAATTGTTCCTTTGGTGAAATTATTTGACAACAAGAAAGATGATAACTCGTCATACCACGCCCAAGGGGCTTGTTTCAAACCATAGATTGCCTTCTTTAGCCTGTAGACGTATTCCGGATGATCTTTGTCAACGAAACCGTCTGGTTGACTCACATACACTTCTTCTTTCAGAGTTCCATTCAAGAACGCCGTCTTGATGTCCATCTGATAAACCGTGATGTTCTTGTGAGCGGCATAAGCTAAGAAAATCCTGACAGCTTCAAGCCTTGCAACCGGTGCGAATGACTCTTCAAAATCTATCCCTTCTTCTTGTCTGAATCCCTTTGCCACCAGACGAGCTTTGTTGCGAATTACAGTCATTTCTTCATCCTTTTTGTTTTTCCATAACCACTTAAGATCAATGACTAGTTTGTCAATTGGTCTTGGAACTAAATCCCATGTGTCATGTAACTGATATTGAAGAAGTTCTTCCTGCATCGCTTCAATCCAGGCATTATCTGCCATTGCTTCCCGAATGTTCTTAGGTTCTATGAGACTGACTGAGCAGACATAGATGCACATGTCGCAATCGGTGTGAAGTTGTTTTCTCGTCTGAATTGGTCTTGAGGGTTCACCAATAACCTGTTCAATCGGATGGTCTTTTGTCCACTGTAGAGTTGAGGGATACCTTGGACTGAATAACTGCGTGTTAGTCGGTTCATGTAATCTGGAAGATGATTCACCAGATTCCGTTCCAAACGGGTTTTCAAAGACTTCTTCGTCTAACACAGCATTATTTTGTTCTTGCTCATCAATTCTTGGTAGAACAATTTCAATGAATGGAGTTGCTGGAGTAGATGTAGATGATGTTGATGTCGAGGGAGGTGGTGCGTCAGCTTCGAATGTTGTGGATGCATCTGGATTTGGTGGTGTTGGTGGTGGTTGTTGATGTTGAGTGGTTGCAGCGGAATGTTGGTTAGATGCATTTTTCGAAGCGTCACCATAGTATTCATCGTACATGAACTCGAAGAAATTATCCAGTTCTTGAGTTGTGGGTTGTTCTGAATGAACTGATTGAGCTCCTTGAGGTGCGAGTCCCGAACTGATATGTCCGGAAGTCATCGGGTTAAGTGCGGGTTCTAGAGCGAGTCTCTCAGAAGCCATTTGTGAAATTTCATCAAACTTCACATTCATCGTCTCCATTATCTTTTTCGTTCTCCTGTTATACACCCTGAATGCCCTGGAGTTTTCAGAATACCCAATAAAGATTCCAATATCACCCTTAGCCTTCAACTTTCCCAGATCTTCCCTGTCATTTGTTGGATAGCATAAAGCGCCAAATACATGAAGATAAGAAATATCTGGTTTTCGGTTGTTGACCAGTTCGTATGGGGTTTTATTGAATCTTGGATGGATTAGGGATCGGTTTTGAGTAAAATAAGCAGTAGAAACAGCATCAGCCCATAGGAATAACGGTGCACTGGAATAGATCAGCATAGTGCGAGCAGCTTCTACAAGGGTTCGATTCCTTCTTTCAACTACCCCATTCTGCTCTGGAGATCTAACAGCTGATGTCTGGTGTGTAATACCAGTTTCTTCAAAGAATGTTCTTAACTCCTGATTCACAAATTCCGAGCCATTATCCGTTCTTACTATCCTAACAGGAGCTTAAAGTAGAACTTGAATCCGCTTCAGAAAGGTGATGATGGTGCTTGGTGCTTCTTCTTTAGATCTCAAAAACTTTACCCATGTATATCTTGAATAGTCGTCAACAATTACAAGAATATACTTTTTCCCATTAATGCTTTGAACTCTCATCGGGCCACATAAGTCCATATGCAACAAATGCAACCTATCAACCGAACTAGGTACAGGTTTAGGTTTGAATGTTGCTCTTTTGCTCTTTCCCTGCTCACATGATGGACATAGGTGTTCTTTGGTGTATTTAAATTTAGGAAGACCGGAGACAATGTTGTCTTTGGCAAACTTGTTGATCGTGTCAAAGTTCAGATGGGACAAACGTCTGTGCCATAACCAGGATTTTGTTTCACCTGCCCTGGTCATGAGACAAATAGGAGATGAAGAGGCCATTTGGTTTATGTCAATAGCATAGAGATTGGTGCCACGATTCCCAATTAAGAGATCATTCCTCACCAAATTCCTAACAAAGCAAGTGTTTCTCCTAAAAGCAACCTCTAAATCTGCATCACAAAACTGTCTGATAGAGAACAGATTGTGTCCCAACCCTTCGACATAGTAGACCCGTGTGATCAAGTAATTCCCAAACTGAAGAACACCATAACCCAGAATAGCTGCAACATGATCATTCCCAAAACGTACAGTCCCCATGAACTGCCACACAAAATTGATCAGCAGCTTCAGATTCCCGGTCATGTGCTTGGAGCAACCCGAGTCGACGATCTAAAGACAGATTTCAATGACCTGAGAAGAACAGAAGAATTTGTATATGGAAACCGTGTAACATTTGGTTCCAAGGGGTTAGATGTAACAGGTGACTCACACTTAGATATGGTTTCCTTAGATGCATTAGGAACAATTTCTAATGTGCCATTCTTAAGTGTAAACATTCTACCCGTTGGTTTCCATGCACAAAACTTAGAGTGATCCTTAGGCAATAGGCTGCTAGTGGTTTTTCTTGCTTTTGCAATTAGTCTTCGAATATATCTAGACTTAGCCTTAGTTACTAAAGGAACCTTTTTCTGTTCAAGCCTATCATTCATTTTCACATCATTAGAAACATTATCATCACAAGCGTTTACAGACAAAGTTTTCTTTTGCATTAAACAATCAGAATCATTACATGCATTAGAAACAGGAGTCTTATCATTACAACTAGATGATACATGTTTCTTCTTGGAAAGCGGTAAATTTCTAGGGTGTTCTTCTACTTTCTTGCTTGCACTCTCAGAAACAGGCGAGACACTAGGTTTCTTGTTATTGCTCCTAGACTGTCTTTTGCTCCTAGAGTTGCTTTCTATTCCTGTAGAAAGTAAGGCACACTCATTAGAATTTATGGGGTTGTCCTTAGATGTTTTTGTAGCATTCCTAGACTCATTTGGATTATCGTTCTTACTTTTGTCTAACGCCCTATATGTTTTAGATGTAGAGGCAGACGCAGTAGTGGGACTAATCCTATAAAGGCCAGGTGCTATAACATTAGTGTTCTTGACAACAGCTTTCTCTTTTTGTTTCTTATTAGGCAAGGGGGTTGATGGTGCAATACCCGTAGTTTCCTCACCCTTCCCTTTTTGACATTCAAGCTGAGACTTCAAAATATCAATTTGTTCTTTCACCTGTTTGTAAGAACACTCATACGATAGTTTATCATACTTGCATTCTTCCTTTTTCGTATCAAGTTGTTTAAAATATGTGCAATTTTGTTTTTCAAGTTTCAAAAGCGCCTTTTCATATTTTTCAACAATTTGAGAAGTCTCAGCTCGAAGTGTTTCATCATCCTCAACAGAATATGTTTGGAAAATAATGGACATGATATCAGTCGATAGAGCTTCGAAAGAGAGAGAGTCATTTTGATGTTCCAAAACCTTTATTCGTTCCAAGTATTCATTTGCTTCCTTCACTAAGGATTTGTGATCCTTAACGAATTCTGCAGACTCTTTTAAAAGATTATTTTCCACATTTTGAACAACCGCATAGATTGCAGCAACATGTGGATTAATTTCCTTTGCAAAAATCTTTTTCAGTTCATCCTGAACACCCGGAAACCATTCAAACTTGTTATTGTTAATTTTGGAAGCCACAATACGTTGAAGTTTCTCAATTCTCTTTTTAAGATCGACCAAATATAGTCTAGCTGCACTTGAATCATAAGTGTTTTTAGATGCCATTTGTTCGATGTTAGGCAGATGTTTTGAAACTGCTTTTTGTTTTGTGAAGACCACTGGTCTTTGAAAAAAACAATTTTGACTCTTTTTTAATAAGATGAACACCAGAATCTTTATTAAGCTTGTTATAATCAATTGGTTTAATTTCTGGGTTCATTTGTCTCATTTTGACTCGTCTCTTTTCAGTACGCTCAATCGTTTCATCCGAATCATAAATTTCAATCGGATCATGTTTATCATTTAGCACACTACCATCATATAACACATTCTGTCCTTTCTGAGCTTTCTTGAGATTACAAGGGTTTTCATAACCGATAGCCACTTTCTTTATTGTATGTAAAATCGGGTTTGGATCATTTGTTAACAAGTTAACTGTTTGTGCAGAATGACCCGTTTTTACAAGCAAATCATCCAACTTTGCAATGGTTTCCTTTTTGTCATTGATCTCTTTAAGAAGATCCTTTTCACGTTTTAAAAACATTTCATTCAACTCCTTCTTTTCTTTTTCAAGATTGGAATAAGTTGATTTTTGTTTTGAAAGTTGGTTGGTTAGTTCGGAAATTTCTTTGTTAAGAGCTTTGATTTGGTTATTCAAATTAACATCTAGAGTGTCAAATTTGATTTGTAAACGATTCTCTCTTAACTCAGAATCTTTTAGGCTAACCTCAAGTTCTGACTGTTTTTTGTTATGAAAATCATAAGCTCTTGCATTGACCATATAACTCTCAAGCTCAGTGGTCAATTTCACATTCGCGGCTTTTACATCGCGATTGATCTTTTTGACCTTTTCTATTTCAACACTACAATTTTGCAATAATGATTCAAACATAGCACGTGTTTCCTCGTCATTATCAGTATGCTGTGACTCGAATTCTTCATTAGGATCCATATCTGGAGTTTCCAAATTAGTATTACTACAACTTGGTTCGTCCATGTATGTATCATAAATGAGATTAGGAGTCTCAGGATGCTGTTCATTTTGAGGTGACATATCAAACATTTCATTATTGTGACATGTAGCATATGGTTGTACCTCAGAAACCGCATTAGTGTCAAAAGCAGGAGGTGCTTCTGAGTCTGTGTCGTACTTTGCCTCCTGGAGATTTGCCATAAAAATGCAGTTTGCATCGATGTCCTCTTGATCTTCTGAAGCATCCATAATAGCCATGAAGTCATTCTCTTCTGCACTCAACCGAAGCCCAGCCGTTTCCTTGTTTGCCAACATTAATGCTTTCTGCAAATACGCTGGATCCCTCTTATTCGGCTTGTCTGGACAGTTCCTAGCCATTTGACCAATACCCTGACAGTTGAAGCACTTCATCATATTTCCCTGATTTCTATTCCCAGCTCCCTGAGCAACATTCCCAAACTGATTCCCAGCATTCTGTACCCTTTGATTACCAACAGCATTACCCATCTTATTCCCTGCATACTGACCCATCTGATTACCAACATACTGCCCTGCATTCTGATTACCCATCTAAAATCTTAGAGCATATCCCTGCTGATTCCCATATCCCCCAACCATCTGTCCTTGCTGTCCCATGTTGAAACTCGGCTGTGCAATCTGCTTGTTGCGAGTGTTCGATGAGATTCGTTGATTGTTGTTGGTGGGTGTGGAGTAACGTCCTTGGAATGCTTTTGATAGGTAAGCAAAAGCTTGAGTCAAAGCAGCAGTTGACTCATCCTGATCGTCTAGATCTGTGTGCTGAGGGTATTGTTGTTGTGGGTTTACATGTTGTTGTTGTGGGTAGAATGGTGATTGTGGAATATACTGATGTTGCATGAATTGCTGAGTGGATGATGATGATGATGGTTGTGCATTGACTGTTGCAGGTGTAGGTGATTGGACTATGAGTGCAAGAGGATCTTGTTGTTTTGCTTGCTTCTCTTTTCTGACTTCATTTGCCTCAGCTTGGTTTTGTTTGAGAAAGTCATAGAGTTGATCGTAGTTCACATCATGAAGATTCTTAGTTTGGTTGACAATAGTAACATATCGTCCCCATTCTTCTGGAAGGTTGTTGATGAACTTGATGTTTTGAACAATTTGTTTAGGTGCCAAATTGTTTCTGATCAACTCATTCATTAGAGTACAAAACCGTGTGTAGTAAGATTCAATCTATTCAGCTGGTGTTGCTGTGAACTTCTCCCATTCTGTCAGAAGCTTGTTTTCCATTTCTTGAATGCCAATTTCTGTACCATGACAAAGACGTCTAACTCGATCCCACATTTCTTTGGCAGTTTCACAGCTATCTACAGCACAAAATATTTCTTGTGGTAGACCGAGTTGGATTAGATGCATTGCTAGGTGATCAGCTTCAATTTGCTTCCAATCTGCTTCAGTGTAATCTGATTCCTCTTTGGGTCTGTACGTTGGATCGACGGGAGGTTCTGCAGTAGGGTTTCCAGCTGTTTCTTCAATCTCACCAGGCTGGAATGGACCTTTTTTGATAGAGTTAACCAAGAGTATACCTTGTCCATTTGGTTTGGATCTCATATATCGAAGCATACGACTCGTCCATGGAAGGTAACCACCCTTTTCTAACATTGGAGGTCGGTTTTCTGAACCTGCGGCATGAATGTCTTGTTGTGTAGTCATCTTTAAAATATAATGTATGATAAAGTGGATTTAGGATCTTTGCAACAAAGTAGGAGACGTTGTTGTTGACGGTTGAACTTGATTATTGATGTTGTGAAGCTTTGTTACGGTGGAAATTTTGGTTTGGAAACTTAAAAACTCAATAACTTCATTTTGGAGCGTTTTCAGGCCTCGAAGGTTTAGACAAGAGGGAGGTCAGACCTGCATGCTAGGACCGTTCTTGTTGTTTAGGTTTTTATTTAAAAGTGTGGGTAAATGATAAAAGGTGAGTGTAAATAAAAAGTGAGGGTTTATTTAAATAAAAGTGAGTATTTGATTGGTGGGTTGAGGTGTACTCCATGTCCCGTTGAGTTTCGGTGTAATTTGTGTTTTCCAGGTTGGCGTGAGCACGAATATATAATTTATGAGAACGTTTCTGTAAAAGTAATATAAAAACACAATTATTGATTCCGGATAACCAATATTGGATTTATGCCGTTACTAGGGTTGTGTCGGTACGCATGTGGTGTTGTGTGCGAGATATTTCTCGTTGTGCTACGTAAATACTCAGTAATAGTCAGAAAACGAAATATTCACATTTTCTGATAAAATAAACAATATAGTGAGTCACTGTAAGCTACAGTGTGCGGGTTTGCTTCTCGAAATAGTTATGCAAGCTCATGAATGCTTAATTTAGACAGTTAGGTAATAATAAATTAACATTTATTATTAAAATATTGGTTGCACACGTGAAACACATTGTGCACAGAACTAAGCTCTTGTGGTAATTCGAGTCGGTAGGCTACCGGCCCGATCCTTGTGAGAATTTTGAAAGGTCCAATGTATTGGGGATTTAATTTCCCACGCTTTCCAAAGCAAATCATGCCTTTCCATGGCGAAACTTTCAACATAACCCGATCTCCAACTTGGAACTCAATTGGTTTTCGTCTCTTGTCTGCGTAGCTTTTCTGACAGTCTCGAGCCGCTTGCATTCGGCTCTTGATTTGCACAATCTTTTCAGTAGTCTCTTGTACTAGTTCCGGACCAACCTTCAGGGAAGACCTCCGGGAAGTCTCTCACAATTGGTACATCTTCCAAACATTTTCCCTCTGGCTCCTTCTCTTTCTTCTCGGTGACTTGTGCTAGAAAGAGGTGACATCCTTTCTCGATGTATTTCTGGGCCTTTGTGCAAGAGATGATGTTTAATCTTGACGCGTTTCTTTTGTCTCTTCTGTCGCCTTCTACGATTAGGACTTCGTTCCCATAAGGCAGCCGAATGATTTTCTCATCGCGAATGATGGCGGCATGGTACTTCGACAACCAATCCATACAGACAATAACGTCAAAACTGCCCAATTCTACCGGTATGAGGTCGATGTTGAACGGGTGATTTAACAGGTTTAAGGTACAACCTCTTATGATAGTGCCTACCCTTTCTATGTTCCCATTAGCTAACTCCACATTGTATACGTTGTCTAGAGGGGTCGAGGAAATATCGAGTAGTGGGCTAAATGCAGTTGAAACAAAGCTCCTATATGCCCCCGTATAAAACAATATGGATGCATAACGGTTATTTAAAAGGAACGTACCCGTCACGACATTCGGGTCCTCTTGGGCTTCCACGTTGCCAACTGCATAAACCCTCCCGCGGGCTCCTTCTTCAACATACACGCACCATTGTTTTTTCTTTTTTTGTATGATTATATTAAAGGGTTTTTTTTTTTTTTTTTTTTTTTTTTTTTTTTTTTTTTTTTTTTTTTTTGTTCAATTATAGTTTTAATTTTGTTACATTTGTGTTTGTTTATGTTTGTGTAAAAGACACCACTGCTGCCGCTGCCAGACCACTGCTCGCCGCCGCTGCTACCGCCGACCACCACAGCCACCCCCACCACAACACAAATGAAAGGTTTTTTCATGTTTTAATTTTTTAGTTTTAGTTTGTTTATTTAGTTATTTATGATTTTAATCAGTGTATTTGTAAGCATGTGGTTAATTGGTTATATTGATGTTTGTTGAACTGTAAAATAGATGATACGGGCAAATGTTGATTATATGTGGTTGTGATATGATACAAATTACTGAAATCAAAACTTTGTGGAGTATATAATTAAGTCTGAGTCAAGGTAGGCGAGTTTGAAAATATGGAGTCGAGTCAAAGTGAGTTTGAAAATATCGAGTCGAGTCACGGCGAGTTTGAAATTATAGACTTGACTCAATTTGAAAAACTTTTGTGATATGTATGGACTAGTATCGGTGTACTTTTACAAAGTGAATATTACGTATGTAAATGATTCTCATTTTCTTTCTGATTTTGGGTGTTTTATCACTTTATGTATGTTAATTGCTGCAAGTAGGTCGTCTCATTACTTTCTGAATTGTGGCTTTTTTCGTGTATGTTAACGGCCTGCAAATAGGTCTCTTTGTTGTTGAATTTGGGGTGTTATCGTGTATGTTAATGGATGCAAACACGTCTCTTTACTTACTAAATTTTGGGTGTTTTTGTGTATGTTAATGGCTGGAAACATGCCTATTTACTTGCTCAATTTTGTGTCTTTTTGTGTATGTTAATGGCTGCAAGCATGTAGTGACTACAATATCCAAGCAACTAGCCTTTGATTATAAGAGAATCTTTATGTGTTGTATGCTAAGTAGTACTCATGAATCATGATATTTCTTTAAGAGTTATATCTGAATTTATCTAAACATTTGGTTTACTTGTTCATTTTTTTTGTATAATTAAGTACTGGTATTCTTGCTAACTAAAATAGCTATCTTTATTGAACTTTGCCACTACTATAGCCAAGTAGCCAATATGATATTGGTATGCAAAACCTTTAAGAATGAGAATGTCAATACTGGGTACAATGGGTTGGTTTATTTTTTTTTGTAGTATGAGCATCAGATTATGTCGTTAAAATAAGTTATACCGCTCTTGATTGTTTTGACATGTATCGTTAGCTATGGAATAGAAACCAATTGGTGAAATATATGTTGTTGATATTGAGCTAGTGTAGCTTCTTTTTCTATTTTATTTGCTAACTGTTCTTAATTATATTTGATGAATTTATGATTTTCAAAGTAGTGTATAGCATGGTTATTATTAGGTTGCTTGTTAACTTATTGATGGCGCTTATTTGTAAATAGGTTGTAGAAGTTTCTACCTCCAAGACTGGCAAGCACGATCATACTAAGTGTCACTTTGTTGCTATCGACATCTTCAATGGAAAGAAGCTTGAAGATATTGTTCCATCTTCCCACAATTGTGATGTATGTAGTCACTTTTTCTATAAGCTACTTCGTTTTTGCTTGATGTACGTAGTCACTTCACATATATATTGTATTTGGGTATTGTATCGTTTAGTAATTTGGTATTGGATCATATTGTTGAATTGGTATTATGGATTGTGGTAATTTACAGGTTATATTTGTTTTGGTAGATTTTTTCGGGAAAATATTCCGAGAAAAATCTGGAAAAAGCTGCATTTTTTTTTGGCTCCCAGGGAAAATAGGGACGACAATGTCGTCCCTAAATTACATACAAATGTCGTCCCCTTTCTGCACTTGACTGCCACGTATATCGTCCCTAAATGATTTAATTTATTATAATCAAAACACTTTGGGACGAGAATCTCGTCCCAAATTTATTTATGTCGTCCCAAATTGATTTAATAAAAACATTTTCGTAACTACTTAAAAATATTAAAGAGAGAAAAAAATAATAAATAAATTAGGGACGATAATCTCGTCCCAAATTTGCAAAAGAATGTCGTCCCTTTTCTTTTTTTACAATGTTGAATTGTTTGTGGGCTACTCTAACGTCTTCGTTGCTAAGACGCCTCAAAAGCTTTATTAAGAGAATATTCTCACCCTCATTTTCGGCAACGCCATGCTATCTTTGCTATACATGAGTCAATAGTTTAATAGCATCTTCTATCGATAAGTGACTTCGTTATTACCCATTAAACTCGAGAGGTAGGAGCACTACATTCAAGTTGGATTTCCATCACTAACCGATTCACGTATGGTTTCAGACCTATGCCTCTAGCATCTCTCAATAAGTCTCTCGTCAGACGCTTATAGGAGAATTTTCGATAAGCTACTACAATTGTTAGAATATGGCAGAAAACTACTAATAATATAAACGAAATTGAGGACGTGATAATCACTGTCCTTAAAGAATATTAGCCCCCACTATTAACGCTGGTGGGATACAAGACTGATTTCTTCCCAGGATTCGACCTCAAGAACATAACCTTATGCAGCGTACATAAAGTTCACACGAACATCATAGGTTTGCATATTGTATGTATTTAAAGTGTTTCAGATTTTGTTGTATGTAATCTGTAACCAAATACACCCTTTTATAGTTGAGTTGTGACAGTTATAAACCAACCAACATGTCTGTTGGTTACTTCCAAAACGAACCAACACAACCCTTCATCATACCTTTTAGAAATAACCGCCATATAACTGTAAAAATAAAAATAACTGTTTTTATTTATTTAGTAAAAATCATGATGAATTTCTTTCTAAGGCAAAGGATGCAAAGGTGCTAAGTGCTAAGTCTATGATTAATTCAATATATTACATTTATATATATAATATAAGCTAAATTAATCATCCATTAATTCCCTCAAAAAGCCTCCTAAAAGACTTTCAAACATTTGAGTGGAAATGCACTTTATAAACCCACTATCACTTCATTCACCCACCTACGTGGGATAGATACAATATACAACATTTGTTAATAAAACCCACAAGCAGTACTATGTATCAACTAGCAGTACTAACTATAACTAGCAGTACTAACTGCTATAACTAGCAGTACAAAGTTCTAACAACAATGCTTATCGATCTCATCACAAACACTCACCAAGTCTCTCGTCAGAGACTTAGTAGTGTCAAACTCAAGTTTCTAGCTTACTTGACAAACATTTCATAATGGCCATTCTCAAATATATCTATAAGTTCCATCACAACAAGTATTGGATCTCTAATCCTCTTAACCTTTTATGTTGCCACAACTAAACAACTATATATATTGCCACAACTGGACAACGAGATTAACTTCCTTTATGAAGTGAATATCACATTTGTTTCTTGCATGTTCAAGAAGCACATACAGAGATTCACCAACTTGTGAATATTGAATCATAAGATCAGTAACTAATCAGAGACTCCAAATTCGTACCATTTGAATGCCTAAGGTCTCAATTTCGGGTTGCTTACAAATAAACTTTATTTTGCTAAGAACAAAGATAATTGCTCAAGCAATTATGCAGTACACATCAAGTCAAATGCTCAAAGATGTAGCACACATCAGCCATACCCACCATTTGGCATATTTCAGTTGAGTAGTATACGTCAATACTCGATCAGATTTCACAAGCAGCCTACTTGCTTCGTTGATAAGATCGGGCACAATTAACCCCGACTTAAAATGCTATGAATTATCTCGTTCCTACTCGATTAAGGAGGAGAAAAATCAAATCCAAAATCCTTCTCCTTTCTAGCTCGTATGCTCCGTCGTGGTTCATTAATCTCTTTTGGAGGTTTCTCCATGAGACAAACCACAAGGAGTTGGACTAGCTCCATATGAAAATTTTGACACCTTTCTAAAATTTATCTTAAAAAAAATCCACATCTCTGGATTCTATTATTACACCTGTTCTTTTATCCAATAGTCTATAAGCCTTACTATTTTTGGCGTATCCAACAAAGATGCTTCGAATACCTCGAGCTCCAAGTTTTGACCTTTTAGGATCAGGTGTTTGTTGGTCCCAAATGTTTGTTAGTCGAATGATGAAATTGCAATATGATAAACTGAATAACTAAATTATCTAACCATTGTAACATTACATATGTTCAAGTATTTATACTACACGAATGGTTGCCATGAACCATTGTGTTCATTCGAATGGGTCTCATCCAAACGACACACCCTTTCAAATATTTGTAACTAACTTATTTAACTAACATAACCATTAACTAACTTAACCGCTATTCGGTTATAATCTTTTATATTAACATCTTTGGTCCTTCGAGTTTATAAGTAGAAGCAATGTCGAGATTATTATCCCACATTCTCCTCCTTAATCTTGATCGTTGCTTCGTCCTAAGTCTTGAACTCCGAGCATCTGTCGCATAGTCACAAACTTTAGTCTTGGTAAAGATTTTGTTAAGATATCTGCTCTTTGTAGTTCTCCACTGACGTGCTCCACATTGATATGACCATTCTCTACGCATTCACGAATGAAATGATAGCGAATGTCTATGTGCTTGCTTCTTCCATGAAAAACTGGGTTCTTTACTAGTGCTATTGCTGATATGTTGTCAACTTTCAGCGTTATCCTTTTTTCTTGCCATCCAGTAAATTCACTAAGTAGTCGTTTTAACTATAAAGCTTGACATGCTGCTCCAGTAGCCGCCATGAATTCTGATTCACATGATGAGAGTGCCACTGTTGGTTGTTTCTGAGTACACCAAGTAATAGGTGACTCTCCAAAATAAAATACTATTCCAGTAGTTCCTTTTCCTCGATCGGTGTTGATTCCGTAACTACTGTCACTGTCACCTGTAATCTTGCAGCTGCCTTCTTTCTTGTATATTATTCCATGCTCCTTTGTTCCTTTGATATATCGAATTACTTATTTCACTGCCTTCAGGTGATGATCCTTCTGGTCTTGCATAAATCTGCTGAGTAGTCCGACAGAGTAACTAAGATCTGGTCTTGTATGTAGTAAGTATCTGAGACTTCCTATTAAACTTCGGTAGTAAGTTGCGTCAACTGAGTTTCCATCTTCCGCCTTGACCAACTTAGTACCGGGATCCATTGGTATCTTTGTATAATTACTCTCCGTCATACTTGTTTCTTTTAAGATCTTGTTAATATATCCTGTTTGCTTGATTGTAATCTCTCCTCCTGTCTGTGTAACTTCTATCCCAAGGTAATAAGCTAGCAACCCTAAGTCGCTCATTTCAAATTTGTCTTTCATCTGGGATTTAAACAAGTCTATTTCCTTCTTTGGAGTGCCCGTGATTATCAAATCATCTACATAAACTCCAACTATAAGTGTAGAATTCTTGTTTCTCTTCGTATAAACCGCTTGTTCGAGATTACATTTCTTAAAGTCTAATGACTTCAAGGTTTGATCAAGCTTCACATTCCAAGCTCTCGGTGCTTGTCTCAAGCCGTACAAAGCTTTAGTTAGCTTGTAGACCTTTTCTGAGTTTCCTTGTTGAATAAATCCTTCAGGTTGTGTAACATAGACTTCTTCCTTCAAGTCTCCATGTAAAAATGATGATTTTACATCTAAGTGGTGTACTTGCCATCCATGATATGCTGCTAGTGCTAATATCAATCGAACTGTCTCTATCCTAGCAACTGGTGCGAATACTTCATCGAAGTCTATCCCTTGTTCTTGTACATAAGATTTTGCTACTAATCTTGCCTTATATTTGATGATTTTTCCTTGTGCATCTCTTTTGGTCTCATAAACCCATTTGAGTCCTATTGCCTTTTGATTTTCAAGTAAATCAGTAAGAGTCCATGTGTTATTCTTGTTGATTGAATCCAGTTCAATCTCCATGGCCTCAATCCATTTTTTATCTATAGATGCTTCCTTGTAGTTACGTGGTTCTTCTTCCGTACATAATAAACCGGTAGTTTCAACTCCAGGTGCATCCCTATATACTTCTGATATATTTCTATAACCTCGTACTGGTGTATCATCAATTCTATTGTCTGAGCCGCTTTTTGAACTAAAAGTAGCTTCTTCTTCATCTTTAGAGTTAGGGTTGTAATTGTATGTTGGTGGTGTGATTGGTGAGCCTGGATCTGGTATTTGATCCGGTTCCTGATACGTATTATCAATGTTCTCCGTGTTGACTGGTATAGGTTTTTCATTGTCAACTCCTTCTTCCACAAAGATTCCCCAAAATGAGTCTTGTGTTCCTTTTTCTTCTTCATTCTTATCCCAATCCCACGGTTTCGTTTCCATAAACTTTACATCCCTACTAACGTGTTTCTTCTTTCCTATAGGGTCATATAACCTACATGCTTTTAATCCTTCCTCTACTCCTAAGTAAATCATTGGTATGCTTCTGTCATCCAGCTTCTTCAAATGAGGTATAGTTATCTTGGCATAAGCTATGCATCCGAATATTCTTAGGTTTTCTAGATTTGGTTTTCTGTTGTAGAGTGCTTCATATGGTGTTTTATCTTCCAGGGCTTTTGTAGGTACCCTATTGAGTATGTAAATGGCGTGTCTGACTGCTTCCGCCCAAAAAGTTAAAGGTAACTTCATCGCTTTCATCATACTTCTCGTAGTTGATAACACTGTTCTATTTCTTCTCTCTACTACTCCATTTTGTTGTGGTGAGTATGGTGCTGTCAACTGTCGTGCTATTCCATTTTCCTTACAGTATTTGGTGAATTCATTTGATGTAAATTCACCTCCTCTATCAGTTCTTAGCATTCTTAACTTTAATCTCAACTCCATTTCAATCTTTTGTCTAAATTCCTTAAATGTGTTAAATGCCTCATCTTTTGATGTTAGAAAGTAGGCCCACATGAAACGTGTACAGTCATCTACTAATAAGAAGATGAGTTTCTTTCCAGATTGTGTGGCTGGACTTATGGGACCACAAAGATCTCCATATACTAAGTCCAATGGGTTCTTTGATCTGAATTTAGCTTGATTTGGAAATGGGGTTCTACTATGTTTTCCTAATAAACATGCATCACAGATTTGTCCTGCATGATTTATTCTTGGTATTCCTTTCACTAGACCCTTTCTTGTCATCTTGTTGATGTGGTCAAAGTTCAAATGACCTAATCTAGCGTGCCATAACCATGCTTGGTTATCTATATTTGCTAAGAGACATATAGGTGCTTCTATTCGTAGTCTTATACTGTAAAGTCGATTCTTAGATCTTTCTACTTTCATCAACAATTTCTTGTTCTTGTCATACAAAGTAAGTTTGTTTCCATCCATGATGATCATACAACCTATTTCTGTAAGTTGTCCTAGACTAAGTATGTTTCTTTTGAGGTTTGGAATGTAGTAAACATCCGAAACTATCTTTTGTTGTTGGTTTCTACATCCTAATAGTATTGAACCTCTACCCTTTATCTCCACATATGATCCATCTCCAAAACGAACGCGTCCAGTGATGCTTTCATCAATATCCTTAAAATGACTCTTGGTTTCCGTCATATGGTTACTTGCACCATTATCTAAATACCATATGCTAGCATCTGTTGTAGCATACTTTCCGGGTTGTATTTGTCCTTCGTTCAACAAAACTTCTTCGTGTGTAGTCATCAATAGTGATGGTTCATCGTCTTCTAAGATAAGGTTTGATTGTTCCTGGGTTGTTGATGATTTTCTGCAGTCTTTCTTTATATGTCCATGTTTCCCACAATTGAAACATTTTACATTTCTTATATCCCACTCACGTTTATTCTTATTTGACTTATCTTTGTGAGTTGAGTTTTCTCCATTCGAGTTGTCTCTGTTTCTATTATTTTGCCAGTTTCCTCGTGAGTATTTTGATCTACCTCTATATTTAGTAAATCGTTTTCCATTTCTAGAGTGTTCGCCTTGTGTGAATAGTAAATTATCCTGGCCTTCTACTTGTCCTCCCATTCGGAGTTTTATCCTTTCCTCGAATGCCTTAAGTTTTCCTGCGATCTTGTTACACCCATACCCCGATGAGGTACCATTTATGTCTGAGCCGCTTTTTGGACTAAAAGTAGCTTCTTCTTCATCTTTAGAGTTAGGGTTGTAATTGTATGTTGGTGGTGTGATTGGTGAGCCTGGATCTGGTATTTGATCCGGTTCCTGATACGTATTATCAATGTTCTCCGTGTTGACTGGTATAGGTTTTTCATTGTCAACTCCTTCTTCCACAAAGATTCCCCAAAATGAGTCTTGTGTTCCTTTTTCTTCTTCATTCTTATCCCAATCCCACGGTTTCGTTTCCATAAACTTTACATCCCTACTAACGTGTTTCTTCTTTCCTATAGGGTCATATAACCTACATGCTTTTAATCCTTCCTCTACTCCTAAGTAAATCATTGGTATGCTTCTGTCATCCAGCTTCTTCAAATGAGGTATAGTTATCTTGGCATAAGCTATGCATCCGAATATTCTTAGGTTTTCTAGATTTGGTTTTCTGTTGTAGAGTGCTTCATATGGTGTTTTATCTTCCAGGGCTTTTGTAGGTACCCTATTGAGTATGTAAATGGCGTGTCTGACTGCTTCCGTCCAAAAAGTTAAAGGTAACTTCATCGCTTTCATCATACTTCTCGTAGTTGATAACACTGTTCTATTTCTTCTCTCTACTACTCCATTTTGTTGTGGTGAGTATGGTGCTGTCAACTGTCGTGCTATTCCATTTTCCTTACAGTATTTGGTGAATTCATTTGATGTAAATTCACCTCCTCTATCAGTTCTTAGCATTCTTAACTTTAATCTCAACTCCATTTCAATCTTTTGTCTAAATTCCTTAAATGTGTTAAATGCCTCATCTTTTGATGTTAGAAAGTAGGCCCACATGAAACGTGTACAGTCATCTACTAATAAGAAGATGAGTTTCTTTCCAGATTGTGTGGCTGGACTTATGGGACCACAAAGATCTCCATATACTAAGTCCAATGGGTTCTTTGATCTGAATTTAGCTTGATTTGGAAATGGGGTTCTACTATGTTTTCCTAATAAACATGCATCACAGATTTGTCCTGCATGATTTATTCTTGGTATTCCTTTCACTAGACCCTTTCTTGTCATCTTGTTGATGTGGTCAAAGTTCAAATGACCTAATCTAGCGTGCCATAACCATGCTTGGTTATCTATATTTGCTAAGAGACATATAGGTGCTTCTATTCGTAGTCTTATACTGTAAAGTCGATTCTTAGATCTTTCTACTTTCATCAACAATTTCTTGTTCTTGTCATACAAAGTAAGTTTGTTTCCATCCATGATGATCATACAACCTATTTCTGTAAGTTGTCCTAGACTAAGTATGTTTCTTTTGAGGTTTGGAATGTAGTAAACATCCGAAACTATCTTTTGTTGTTGGTTTCTACATCCTAATAGTATTGAACCTCTACCCTTTATCTCCACATATGATCCATCTCCAAAACGAACGCGTCCAGTGATGCTTTCATCAATATCCTTAAAATGACTCTTGGTTCCCGTCATATGGTTACTTGCACCATTATCTAAATACCATATGCTAGCATCTGTTGTAGCATACTTTCCGGGTTGTATTTGTCCTTCGTTCAACAAAACTTCTTCGTGTGTAGTCATCAATAGTGATGGTTCATCGTCTTCTAAGATAAGGTTTGATTGTTCCTGGGTTGTTGATGATTTTCTGCAGTCTTTCTTTATATGTCCATGTTTCCCACAATTGAAACATTTTACATTTCTTATATCCCACTCACGTTTATTCTTATTTGACTTATCTTTGTGAGTTGAGTTTTTCTCCATTCGAGTTGTCTCTGTTTCTATTATTTTGCCAGTTTCCTCGTGAGTATTTTGATCTACCTCTATATTTAGTAAATCGTTTTCCATTTCTAGAGTGTTCGCCTTGTGTGAATAGTAAATTATCCTGGCCTTCTACTTGTCCTCCCATTCGGAGTTTTATCCTTTCCTCGAATGCCTTAAGTTTTCCTGCGATCTTGTTACACCCATACCCCGATGAGGTACCATTTATGTAAGTAGTATGCTATGTAAACATAAGTAAATGTGTTAGGGATTTATTTATAACTTCATGTGTGTCCACTTGAGAAGTATAGAACTAGAAGGACCATAATTGCCAAGAGGCCAAACTAGTAACTAACACTTGATAAATATCTAGCTTTAGAATTGTCTGGAAAAGTTTGGTGTGTTCTTGAGTGTGTCGACATTTTGAGAGGGAAAACATAGGAAGACAAAAATCATCATTCTAACTCATTTTAATTGTCAAGGAGTGATCAAGGATCATTAGAGACTCCTTAATTGTAGTCTCTTCATCAAGTAAGTAATCTCCCCAATTGAGAAATTAGGGTTCTTGATATGAAATTGGGTATTATTGATAAAGGTTGTAAATTTATGATTCTCTTAGTTAATTAGTTACTAATTAAGGTTAATCTTGAAATAAGAATCATTATAGAAGCCCAATCAAGCCAAGTAGGAAGCTAGTAAGATTTAAGGTAAGTATATGAGTATAATCCTTGTTAATGTTATGGTATGAATGTTATGATTGTATTAATGTGATTGTTATGGAGCTTGTAATGATATGATAGCTTGGATCCAATGCTAGTTGTGTTAATGCTAAATAATTATTTGCCCGGTCAAGGTGAGTAATAATCCCATTTATGCTCCTTGTTAATGTTATGATTGGTGTTAATCACCAATCTTATGTAAATGTAATGTTGATTATATCTTATATACTTACTAAGCGTTTTCGCTTACGGTTTAGATGTTAATGGTTTTGTAGGTTCAAGTGGAGGAGCCAAAGGTAAGGAATTAGCCTAGTCGTAGCCTTGGAAGGAAGTATTAGCGTATTTGTAGAAGGTAACTAGAAGACCGTAATCTTTTGGACCAAGTGTGTTGAAGTTGGAAGCCCCCGACGTGTCTTTTCGTGTTTTGGGTATATTTCCTCTCATATGGTCATTTTGTTAGTCAATGGTCATTGTTTATGTTAGTTCATGAGTCAAGTTTATGTACATGTCAAGAAGTCTTTATGTTTGTGGTTATGGTGGTTTAAGGAGGGTGTTTGGCAATTAGCCAATCCCACCCATTTTGGGAAGTTATGGGTCATGACGATGTACCAACACTCTTTTAATATATTAGAAATGTTAAATTATGTATAAACCCAATTGGATATGTAGTAGTTGTGTATTTTGAGTAAAAAGTGGGTTTTAGAAGTTAGTCTAAGAGGGTGTTTGGTATAAAGGGGTTTTTACCCATTTTGGGGAATGAACGGGTCAATTGCCGTGTATTATAGTTTGATATGGTTTTGAATGTAAAGTGAGTGTTTTGATACAAGTTATAGTGTTGTATAATGCTTTGGTGGTCATTTGGTATGTCAAAGTATGTTTTAAGTGTTTCTAGTGAAAGTTAAAGGTGCGTTTGGCAAAAGGGTAAATGTACCCATTTTGATGCATAAACGGGTCAAGTGTCAATGAAATATGTTTGGTATGTTAACGAGATGAAGTTGGTCAAGTTTGGTATAAAAATGAAGTGGTAAAAGTGGTTTATAGTGTAAATAGGTCAAACGGGTTAATTGCATGACCCATCTAATTTTAAGGTGTTTTTTTTCGGGTTGACTGAGTATATAAATGACTTTGTATGTTATGTTAATGGCTTTGAGTGAGTTTGGTGTGGATATAAGGTAGCACGGGTCTCTTTTGGTCTGTGTAGACTACTTTTGGTCTGTGTAGACTACTTTTGGTCTTGGTAGACTACTTTAGTGTAGAAGGTAGACTACTTTAATCTAAATGGTCTTATCGATATTTAAAGTCTTTTGTTCATGTATGGGTCATGGTTCAAGCGTTTCCTCGTAAAAAGTCAAAAAGTTTTGAATTTTGGTCTAAGCGGGCATGGGGCGTAACAACTTGGTATCAGAGCTTCGGTCTAAGAGATTTAGGATGTCACTTTAGGATTTCCTAGACTTAGGCCTTGTATAGATGCGTTTAGAGCTAGTGTTTGTTAATTGTGTATTGTTTGGATGGTTTTGAGGACCCATATGTTCAATATTTTCATGACTACGCCTGGCCACCGTAGTGATGAAAATACGGAACATATGTGAAATTGAAATCATTTAGACCATACACGGGTGACAAGCTAGGGTGTGTAGGATAAGGATATATATGTCATTCATGCATCGATTATGTAAATGATTGTACTTGATATGAGACTTGCTATTTTCAGTAAGAAGAAATGGAAACCCCTCACGCGAAAGAAGTTGCAAAAGCCACGGGTTCTAAACATGCCGAGTCTTCGGCAAGCGATGTGGGTAACAAAGACAAAGACAATGAAAGTTCCTCTACTAGTTCCGGGGGACCTAGCTTTAGGGGTTTCTCGGAAGAAGAAATGAAAGCCTTGGATTCAATGTTAGCAAAAAGAGTGGGTAAGGCGATTGAGCAAGCAATGCCATTCTATGTCACGCAAACAACGCAAAACCTTAGGGAACTAATGAAGGAAGAGTTTAAGGAGTTTAAGAAAGAATACGGTCCAACGAAAGAACCTAGGAGTGACAAGGCTACTTACCGGGACTTTACGGCTTGTGATGTACCACGGTTTACCGGTGTTCTTGACCCAATAGTTAGTAATAGGTGGATTACGGCTGTGGAAGGTGCTTTACGTACTAGTGGTTGTGAGGAAAGGAAGAAGGTTATCTATGCTACTAACTTTCTTCGTGATAGTGCTAAGACTTGGTGGGAAGGAAAGGTGTGTGAGAAAGGTGAGCCTTGGGCCGAAACATGTACTTGGAAGGAGTTTAAGGAGTTGTTTAGTGCCGAGTATGCTCCGATTGAGGAGATTGACAAAATTCGAGAGAAATTCCAATCTCTCACTCAAACTAATGAAACGGTGAATGAGTTGTGGAGGACGTTCAATGATATGGTTCCTTATTGTCCCGAGTATCTCGGGAATGACAAGCTTAAGGTTGACAAGTTTCAAAGAATGCTTAAGGATGATATTCGTGATGTAATCTTGCCATTCAAATGTACTACCTTGGAAGATCTTTTGAGTAGGGCTCGAGTAAGGGACGCAGACTTATTGAGGAGGAAGGAGAAAGAAGCTAAGGAAACAAAGAGGAAGCAAGAATTTGGGAATCGTGATGGGAAGAAGACCAAGTTTGAGCATGGAAAGGAAGATGTGGAGACCAAGACTAAGGTGGCTTGTCCGGAATGTAATAAGTTTCATGTTGGAGAGTGTAGGCGTAATACGCCGAGTTGTTACAAGTGTGGAGCTCTTGACCATAAAAGTAAAGATTGCACCAAACCAATAATAGTGTGCTATGGGTGTAATGAAGTAGGGCATAGGTTGAGGGATTGCTCAAAAACAAAAGCAATTGAAGCAAGGCCTTTGAGGACTGTCAAAGAAGAAAAGGTTGAAATTCCAAAACCAATGGCTCGAGTTTATCAAATGAGTGCCGAAGAAGCTAGGTCGGAGTCCGATATTATTTCAGGTATTATTCTCGTTAATTCCGTAACCACTCGAGTTGGCATGATTCGAGTGCTAGTGTGTTCTTTGTAGCCTATAACTATACCAAGCAACTAACCACCCCACTAGCTAAATTTCCCGTACCCCTGGAAGTTGAATAGCCGATAGTAAGATTGTAGATGTATCCAATGTATATTGAAGGGTAGGGATAAGGATTGATAATAGTGCCCTTAGAGTTGACTTAATTCCTATAATACTAGGAGAGTTTGATACTGTCATTGGAATCATTGAAATGGAATGGCTTGACAAATATTATGTGACCATCCTTTATAGCCATAAGATCATTCGGGTTGTAAATCTTAGCGGTAGTAAGAGGATTAATTATGGTGATAAAAGGAATGGTGAATTGGAGTTATGTTTCACGATAGAGGCTAGGAGGTATTACCACGCGGTTGTTATACCTTTATGGTTCACGTAATAGATACGAGACTTGAAAAGAAAAACATTGACGATGTCCGGTTGTAAGTGAATTATGGGACGATCATTTGCCTCTAGTTAAAATTGCCTATAATAATAGCTATCACGCGAGTATAGATATGCCACTTTAGGAAGTGCTCTATGGTAGGAGGTGTAAGACACCTGTGTGTTAGGAGGAAGTTGGAAGAAGGAAATTGGCGAGCCCGGAAGTAGTATTAGCGACTACGGAAAAGATTGAGATAATTCTAGCAAGATTTAAGCGGCACAAGATAGGTGGAAGAGTTATGCTGATAATCAAAAAGAGACCAATCGAATTTGAGGTAGATGATTTGTCATGTTAAAAGTTTCCCTATAGAAAGGCGTTTTAGGTTCAAAAATAAAGAGAAACTAAGTCCACGGTTTATAGGACCATTCTAAAATCTTGGGGCGAGTAGGCGAAGTAGCATAGGTGTTGGAAATTTCCCGAAGAAATGAGAGGTATTCGCAATACCTTGCACGTGTCATATTTAAGAAAGTAATTGGCGGGCGAAACAAGTGTGGTTACCTTAAGCAATATCGAGATTGATCCGGAGTTGCTTTCTCAAGAGGATGGACCGGAGGCGATATTAGGAAGAAAGGTGAGACAACTAAGGAAATAGGGAGATCCGTTAGTACAAGTCCAATGGAGACATCGTAAGGGTACGAGTATTAGGTGGGAAACGGAAGAGAAAATGAAGACCAAGTATCCTCACTTATTTCATGAGTAGAGTTCGGGGACGAACTCTCATTTTAAGGAGGGGTGAATTGTTACACCCATACCCCGATGAGGTACCATTTATGTAAGTAGTATGCTATGTAAACATAAGTAAATGTGTTAGGGATTTATTTATAACTTCATGTGTGTCCACTTGAGAAGTATAGAACTAGAAGGACCATAATTGCCAAGAGGCCAAACTAGTAACTAACACTTGATAAATATCTAGCTTTAGAATTGTCTGGAAAAGTTTGGTGTGTTCTTGAGTGTGTCGACATTTTGAGAGGGAAAAGATAGGAAGACCAAAATCATCATTCTAACTCATTTTAATTGTCAAGGAGTGATCAAGGACCATTACAGACTCCTTAATTGTAGTCTCTTCATCAAGTAAGTAATTTCCCCAATTGAGAAATTAGGGTTCTTGATATGAAATTGGGTATTATTGATAAAGGTTATAAATTTATGATTCTCTTAGTTAATTAGTTACTAATTAAGGTTAATCTTGAAATAGGAATCATTATAGAAGCCCAATAAAGCCAAGTAGGAAGCTAGTAGGATTTAAGGTAAGTATATGAGTATAATCCTTGTTAATGTTATGGTATGAATGTTATGATTGTGTTAATGTGATTGTTATGGAGCTTGTAATGATATGATAGCTTGGATCCAATGCTAGTTGTGTTAATGCTAAATAATTACTTGCCCGGTCAAGGTGAGTAATAATCCCATTTATGCTCCTTGTTAATGTTATGATTGGTGTTAATCACCAATCTTATGTAAATGTAATGTTGATTATATCTTATATACTTACTAAGCGTTTTCGCTTACGGTTTAGATGTTAATGGTTTTGTAGGTTCAAGTGGAGGAGCCAAAGGTAAGGAATTAGCCTAGTCGTAGCCTTGGAAGGAAGTATTAGCGTATTTGTAGAAGGTAACTAGAAGACCGTAATCTTTTGGACCAAGTGTGTTGAAGTTGGAAGCCCCCGACGTGTCTTTTCGTGTTTTGGGTATATTTCCTCTCATATGGTCATTTTGTTAGTCAATGGTCATTGTTTATGTTAGTTCATAAGTCAAGTTTATGTACATGTCAAGAAGTCTTTATGTTTGTGGTTACGGTGGTTTAAGGAGGATGTTTGGCAATTAGCCAATCCCACCCATTTTGGGAAGTTATAGGTCATGACGATGTACCAACACTCTTTTAATATATTAGAAATGTTAAGTTATGTATAAACCCAATTGGATATGTAGTAGTTGTGTATTTTGAGTAAAAAGTGGGTTTTAGAAGTTAGTCTAAGAGGGTGTTTGGTATAAAGGGGTTTTTACCCATTTTGGGGAATGAACGGGTCAATTGCCGTGTATTATAGTTTGATATGGTTTTGAATGTAAAGTGAGTATTTTGATACAAGTTATAGTGTTGTATAATGCTTTGGTGGTCATTTGGTATGTCAAAGTATGTTTTAAGTGTTCCTAGTGAAAGTTAAAGGTGCGTTTGGCAAAAGGGTAAATGTACCCATTTTGATGCGTAAACGGGTCAAGTGTCAATGAAAGATGTTTGGTATGTTAACGAGATGAAGTTGGTCAAGTTTGGTATAAAAATGAAGTGGTATAAGTGGTTTATAGTGTAAATGGGTCAAACGGGTTAATTGCATGACCCATCAAATTTTAAGGTGTTTTTTTTCGGGTTGACTGAGTATATAAACGACTTTGTATGTTATGTTAATGGCTTTGAGTGATTTTGGTGTGGATATAAGGTAGCACGGGTCTCTTTTGATCTGTGTAGACTACTTTTGGTCTGTGTAGACTACTTTTGGTCTGTGTAGACTACTTTTGGTCTGTGTAGACTACTTTAGTGTAGAAGGTGGACTACTTTAATGTAAATGGTCTTATCGATATTTAAAGTCTTTTGTTCATGTATGGGTCATGGTTCAAGCGTTTCCTCGTAAAAAGTCAAAAAGTTTTGAATTTTGTCTAAGCGGGCATGGGGCCTAACAGATCTCATCTAAAGTAATATTGTCGAGATCATTTGTCTGTTCTATGGATGCTACTATTTGAATGAATCTGTCTGGTGTGGAATCTAGCAGTTTTCGTACTAAAAGTGATTCATCCAACGTTTTTCCTAATTCTTTTGCCTTCGTGGCATAGCCGTTCAGTTTCGCTGTAAATGCATCCACCGTGTCATCTCCCTTCATCTGAAGGGTCTGAAATCCAATCATCAATGATTGTAACCGTGCTTGTTGCACCTTTTCTTCTCCAAAGTGTCTCCTTTTTAACAATTCCCATAATTCCTTTGACGTTTTACAACTTGCTACTTGTAAAATTACGTCTTCGGTCAATGTTTGATATAGGAAGGCCGTTGTTGCCTTATCCTTCTTATCGTCTACTTGTGTGTTCTCCTTAGGTTCTATCGCTTCCCATAAACCATGTGCTTCTAATATGACCTTAATTTGTATAGCCCAAACAGTGTAATTTGTGGTTTTTAATTTTGGGCATTGATATTGTGCAATTGGTGTTGTAGGGGGTTTTGGTGGCGTAGTACCATTTACATCATCACCTGACATCCTAAAGGTGTTTATAATTTTCACTTTCTAATCGTATGGGAATTCTAACTAATGTGGTATTTCCTACTTCTACGGGAATAGAAATAGTTATCCGGGAATCCTAATAGTACGGGATCAATATATAAAGTTCTCGGGATTTCCTAATAGTATAAACAAGTATCTATACTATGTAAATGTGAAATGAAATCCAAAGTTCGAATTTTGTGACCTCGTTGTTATGTCAAAACACAACCGTATTCCCCTTTTTGTGTGTTTGGTACTTGAGTAATTCCAATCACGCCTTTTCTTCTCCCTTGTTTGCCAAAACAACTCGTGTATCAATTGTTGTCGAATTGCCTTTTGTTTTTCACCACACTTTCAACCACGTTGCTGTTCCTTCTTCCTTTTGGTCTCGACCTTGAAATAATATGTGCCCTAGATCCTTCTTGGTCTCGGCTTTTTTCAAAAGTACTCCAAATGTTCTCGGCAAAAGTAACAAGTTTGTTACTTGTTAGTTTTTTTTCAAGTCTTCCAAATTTGAGAAGTTTTGCAAATACCCTACGGTATTCTAATCCAAAAAACAAACGCTTGTTTGTTTTTTCTTCACTAATACTACTACGGTAGTACGTCTTCCTTTCCACACCGTATTCACAACACACTCTTCCTCTTCTTTTTGGAGATACCCGTCGGTATCTTATCAAAAACAAATGATCAGTTTGTTTTTCTTCGTTGTTGTTATCTCCTGTATTGCTAGCGTTCTTCCCAAACAATCTAGGATTGTTTTTTTTTTACTCTTCGGTATACCTTTCTTCAAATTGTCCAAGCAACCTTTTTCTTTACTTCCAATCTGTTGCGTTAGAGTTTGCAACGATGGGTCTCTTTTGCTCTTGACGTCGTTCTCTTCCAAGTTGTTTCGTTAGAATACAACAATGGGTCTACTTTGTTGTTGTCGTGTGATATTTGTTTCCCACAGAAAGTTTTTATACTTTCTGCTTGTTCTTGTTCGAATAAATGATCACAACAAACGAACAACAATTCACCAGCGCTTCTTTTGGTGTCTTTCGTTTGCAATTTCCACACAAGTACGGTCGTGCACTACTTTCCTTGCGTCCTAGTTATCCAGGCAACGTTTCAATGTTGTGTCTTCTTCTTTGAAACAAAGGTTTCAAACGTGTTCTGTCTTCTTTGGTCTCCTTGTGTCTCGTTGATAATTTTCTGGTTTTGAATGTTTGTAACGAGGGGTGGCTGTGGCTCTTGATGCCAAATGTTGGTCCCAAATGTTTGTTAGTCGAATGATGAAATTGCAATATGATAAACTGAATAACTAAATTATCTAACCATTGTAACATTACATATGTTCAAGTATTTATACTACACGAATGGTTGCCATGAACCATTGTGTTCATTCGAATGGGTCTCATCCAAACGACACACCCTTTCAAATATTTGTAACTAACTTATTTAACTAACATAACCATTAACTAACTTAACCGCTATTCGGTTATAATCTTTTATATTAACATCTTTGGTCCTTCGAGTTTATAAGTAGAAGCAATGTCGAGATTATTATCCCACAGTGTTCGATAGTAGGCCACACAACCCCAGACTCTTACATAATCCTGGTTTGGTTTTCTACCTTTCCATAACTCATATGGACTCGTGGGAATTACACGACTAGTAATTCTGTTGTGAATGTGACACGCGGCTAACAAGGCTTCTCCCCATAAGTTAGTCGGTAACCCAGATTGGTTCATCATACAGTTAACCATCTCTACAAGGGTTCGGTTTTTCCTTTCGGCTAAACCGTTCTGTTGTGGTGTATATGGGGAAGTACGTTCATGCTTAATACCATTCTCTTCGCAAAATGCATCAAACTTTCCAGTAAAGTACTCCCCTCCTCGGTCGGACCTAAGGAATTTACTCCTTTTACCGAGTTGATTATCTACCTCAGCTTTGTATACTTTAAACGAATCAAAAGCTTCGTCTTTTGATCGTAATAAGTATACATATAGGTAACGACTCGAATCATCACAGAATGTTAAGAAATACCTTCTACCTCATCGAGTAAGTAATCCATTCAATTCACAAATATCTGAATGTATCAATTCAAGTAGTGTAGTTTCATGTTTAACAGTTGGAAATGGTCTCTTCACAAACTTTGATTTAACACACGTTTCACATTTTTTTCGAAATATTTATTTTGAAAATTTATTAATCCGTTGTTTTTCATCTTTTCAATGTTTTTCACATATGTATGTGCTGAACGTTTATGTCATAAAGAAATTGAACAAACTGAATTTTTAGTAGTTTCGAAATGGGGTAGTTCAACAACAGAAACATTAAGATTCTGAATTTTACCAACCGAAACACTACTATCATCTACATGATACATCCCTCCTAGATAGTATCCTTTTCCCACAAATACACCATGTTTTGAAATCACAACTTTCCTTGACTCGAAGGTGATTTTAAAACCGTGTTCATCCAATTTGTTAACTGATATAAGACATTTTGGAATAGAGGGGACATGATAAACATTTTGTAATGTTACAATTTTTCCAGAAGTGAACTTCAGCTTCACAGTTCCAAACCCGCAAACATCAGCTCTATCACGGTTAGCCCTTATCACTTGTTTACCCGTAACTTTGTGATAGTCTACAAACTTGTCTCTCGAGTCACAAACATGTACTTTGGCTCCAGAGTCAAGATACCATCCGTTAGCGCCGGGTATTCAAGCAACCGTGGCTAACATGGATATCTTACCTACTACTTGTTTTGGTTTCTGTTTTAATTTTCTAAGTTTTAGTCTTAATGGTCTGCGTTTGGAAATTCTCTTCTTAGAAATTCCAGCCTTCACAAGACTCACATTTGGTTCAATTTGAATTGCACGAATCATACTTAAAAGATTGTTGAATATATGAGCATCATATAGCCTATCACACAGATTAGTACAAACCAAATAGAAAGTATTGAACCAAACGAAGTAGTATACCTTACTGATACTTTTGAAAATAGAACCAACAATAAGAATATGACTTGAAGGTCATTTGGGTACATTCTGGACAGCAATATAACCCAAAACGCAACAGCAAAATCCTAAAGTGCAGCAACAAAATCTATCTTAATCTCCATCTTCTTCGTGCCTGATTAATTGCAATAAACAACACAAATACTGAACTGTACAGGAGATTAATCCCTGTCCTTTTAAGTACGATCGGCACCCCGTAAAGTTGCTGGAGTCTACGAGCCGGGCACTTCAGGATGTATACAGTCCACACACGCAAACCTTGAGCAGCAACGACACTGGTTTGCAACGCGATAGCGGTAGACAGAAAACTTAAAAGGAAGTGTTTAATGGCAACAACAATCTTGTGTGGTATGTGTATGTTGTATATATATGTAAGACCCTTCATAGCCTTTTTATATCCCAACTGGTAGTTGTAGATGAAGTTTTAAACGTCATCCTAAAGCTAAGGAAGAGTGGAGGCAGTTGCACCAAAGTAGCATCCATTTTCCCTTTTACCAGGTCTTGACACACCAAGTCAACCACAAGTGGTATTAGATACTTCATTATCTTGTACCTTATGTTGTATACCATGTACAATAAGTTGATGCATTAACTAATTGCACCTCATGCTTTATGAGTAATAAACTTCCAAACTAATATTTCCAACAGATATCTCTTCTCATCTCTTTAACTTTTTATCATCCTTAAAAAGCATAAATACCATTTCTTTGGAAATCACTGAAGAGATGATCAACAAATGTTTTACGGATATCTTCACCTCTGAAACTAACAAAGACATCGTATTTCCAACTTGGAGCAATATGTGAAGACGATGGCGCCATCAAACGGATATTAAGTCTAAGGTATATTCAAAAGTAATATCCCGTTCCAACCAATCAAGGAAAAGAAAGGTACTGGCCTGCAAATAGTAAGACCAAAAACATGTAAGCAAACAAGTGATCGTAATGAGAATCTCTGTATAATTGATGAGATTATTCTTCAAAGATATCCATGAGCCAAAGTTCGAAACTCTTTCTAATGTGGTTGTATCTTTTTTTGAGCCAAAGGGTTTCTAATGTGGTTGTATCTTTGAACTAATTTCAAGAATCAAGATGCATTGAGCCATTGAAATTAAAAGACTATGGAAGTCACTGTGTCGGGGTGGACAGTGGTTAGGATGTGTTTACAAAACTCATAAATCGCAATAATCAGTTTTTTTGTGTTTTGGCCATTCTGATTATACTCAGATTTCAAATAAACAAATTATAAGTTGTAAGCACAATTGTATTTTGTCAAACTTATTAACCAGTAATGACTCTTCTAATCGCAATAAACACTTTCAAGATGCACATACAAACACCCCCGCCATTATTAATGAAATCTAACACTCAAACTAACAAGAATAAATGTATTTATGTTTCAATTAGGATGCTTAGAGCATGATCAAGCAGGGCTGGCTTAGACATGGGACGAAGTGGCACTACTACAAAAATGGACATAGAGCCCCCTTAATAGAGCCCGGTTTTAATGAAAAACGGGCTCTAAAGGGATCCTGTGTTCATGAAAAAGGTATACAGCCATGTTTTCTTTAAGAAAACCGGGCTCTATGTTAAAAAAAGAATAGAGCCATGTTTTCTTCAAGACAACCGGGTTCTGTTACTTACATATAGCGCCATGTTCCGAATTACAAACCAGGGCTTTATGTGCTAAAACATTAGAGCCCTCTTTTCTTATGCGAAACCGGGCTATATTCCTCTACACACCTAAACATTTCCATTACTCCCGCTCAACACTTTCCCCAAAAATCAAATTTTCACTATCCCTCAATTTCCCCAAAAATCAAAATCCCATTTTCATTATCCCTCACTTTCCCCAAAAATCAAAATCACAGTTCATTATCCCTCACCCTTATCCTTTTCATCTCGTCTCAATTATCTCTCCATCTTGTCATCAACTAAGCCAAATCTGATTTCAGAAATCGACCTTTCCTAGTCACAACAACAGTCGTCAGTCGTATCCTCACGATTCAACATCTTCACACCGATTTCAAGTCCATTTATTCACAAATCAGGTACTTTATTGCGTTATATGTTCAATTTAATTATCAATTTGATGTATTCATGACTCAGTTTCGTGTTTGTTTGATTTTTATTTTTTGGAATTATCATATAAACGGATTTAATCAGGTACTTTATTGCGTTATATGTTCAATTTAATTATCAATTTAATCAGGTACTTTATTGCAAACCACGGTCCTATGATTTTTCCAGCGTGAATGGAGGTAATGAGCTGTTAAGTTATATGTTTCAGTTGACTTTTTTAACTTTTCAGACCATCTTATATTTCCTACTTGTTTCGCTGCAAACCAACTGTGGTTCTTATGAATGTAACCAATTTTATTGGTTAAATTGAAATGTTGCCTGAGTAAGTTGTATTCATTTTTACCTTCTTTTATTGGTTAAAGGCGATGATGATTTTCCTATGACACTATACGGAGATTCCAGCCCTACAAACAAATTAGGACGTAGTTATAGTAGCTATCACGGTGATAAAGATGATAAAGACCAAGTGCACATGTTAAGGCCTGGTGGTGTACCCCAGTTGTTACATTCTGCTAGTTATAATGATAAGGTCACTAACACAGCTAATTCCGGCTCACAAAATCACACAAGAATACCGACTGTTATTAAGCTCGCGGTAAAAAGAACTGAAGCAGACGTTTCGAATGGACCCCGTACGTGTAAAACACTTCAATCTTTTCAAGACTTGGCTTTTGCTTATGTTTAAGAAATCTTGAAGTTTAAATATGAATGAAATGAAATGCAGGGGCTACAGAAAAGTTCTTTTATCGTCTAAGAGCAGGATTCTTAATTCCATGTTGTACAGATGAGAAGGCGACTCCTGGATGTTGGTCTGCTATTGACCCATCCAATTTCACTCTCAGAAGCGAAAACTATTTCAAGTATCTTTTTGAATTCCTTTCCTTCTTTATATATTTTTTGATCATTTTTGTGTGTGTGTACATAATATCCTGATCAATCGCCACATTTTTCAGAGATAAATCGAAAAAACCTGCTCCAAGTTATTCCCCGTACACTCCATTTGGTGTAGATCTTTTTGCATGCCCGAAAAAGGTTAACCACGTTGCTAAATACATCGAGCTTCCTAAGTTAAAAGGCGACGGCAAATTGCCGCCTCTCCTCATTGTTAATATTCAGGTTGGTTTGTTTTTCTTTTAATTTAATGGTAGTTTGTTTTATTACTCTAAAATGCAAAGTTTAAATATTGTTTGTCTTGTATTTGGTTATGTTACAGTTGCCTAGTTATAATGCTCAGATGTTCCTTAGCGACAGTGATGGTGAGGGCGTGAGCCTCGTGTTATATTTCAATTGTAGAAGTTGTATGTAACATTAATCTTTTCTCTTTGAATACACTCTTCAGGTTATTTTATTGACAATTGTATAATGTTTCTGTTATTTAATCTCAGCCGGCAAGCTCTACACTTGGGAGTTGGGACCATTCAGTTCCAGGTAAAATTGTTATTGCCTTGAATCTATTTTTGAACGATTTCGTAAACTCTGCCTTAGCTCGATCAGTTTTACATTAGTTCCCAAAAGTTGGTATAAGCTTGAGTTATTGGTTGCTTCATATAAATTGTGGTATTTACTCATGTCTTTTTATATATGCAGCCTCTATATATAATGAGTCGGCTAGAAAGAAAGCTCATAAACAAGATGACTTGCGGTTTGAAGGCTCAACTAAAGATATAAGTAAAGATGAAGATTTGATAGCTAGTATTTCTTACAATAGATGAAAATTAAGGAATGATGATATTGGGTTTTATTTGCTCTTCAAAATTTGATATAATAGCTGAATTCTGTCAAAAGAATATATATTTTTTTTTTAATTTTTTTTCTTCAGATAGAGCCATGTTCCTTAATAGAAAACCGGGCTCTATAACCGGGAATAGACCCCGTTTTTCAAACCGGGCTCTATTTGGTTTTCGAATAGAGTCCCCCCCCCTTTTGAGCCCTCATGCAAAACCGGGCACTATGGCTCTTTTCAACCGGGCTCTATGGCCATTTTTGTAGTAGTGTGGGCGACCGGCCGAGACCCGATTTTTTAGGGGGCCCGATTTTTAATTTTTTTTAATGTATATATATAAAAATTGTATATGTAATTAACTAAGCCCATTACAAATCTTAACAATCATCCAAAAATTAAACCATATAACTTAACCCATATAAAAAAGTCCACTTACATATCTTTTGGTATAAAACAAATAAATAAGGACGAAAACCAAGCGGGCCCTTTTTTTTTGCACCTAGCCTCCGGGCCTTTTTTTTTTTGCTCGGCCTAGGTCCATAAATCCTCAGAGACAGCCCTGTGATCAAGTATCTTAAAAGCTTGACTAGTGTATGAAATCAGATGTAATTTATCAAATTAATCGTATAAGATAAGAACGGAACATAAAAATAAAAAATCTACTAATTTTCTTACCTTTCTGTATGCACCTGCTTCCTAGATTTCCCATATTTTGAGACTCAAATCGGTTGGTTGTATATCTATATGCAACCTGAAGCAATTCATGTCATTATAGATGATATTGTGGTGCAATATATTAATCTATGGAGGATAACGTCAATGCAGAAGGGTTGACTTAATTATAGTAGACTTTTGACTAGTCTTCAATCATTTGATTAAACAAATTATGACATCAAACAACTATGGAAACTAAAGATTAAACACTATTATTTTGAAGCAACTTGAACATGTGGGAGATAGAATATGAAGAGGAAAAGTCATACAAAAGTAAAGTCAACTGTTAGAATGAATTCAGATACGAAAAAGAAACATTCAAGTTACAAATTCTAGTTTTGATTTTTGGTATACATTATAGGCAATGGTTGGAGGAGCTCAAGATATCCTCGATTGAGTATCTAAGATGGTAATATGTGTCATTCCTTGCCTCAAGGCGGTTATAAAACGACTACGTCTCATCAAATACAAAGAGAATTGATCTTTACAGTCTATCTCACGTGCTTATTGTGCACACTGATTTGTACGATGATTCCTACGAAAAAAAAACATCCAAGTCGCGCGTGTTTGATTTGATAATTTAGGAATGAAGAATTGAGAATATAAGTTGTCTCTTTATTTTTCTTTCACCTTTTTTCAAAGGGAAAATACTCAAATTCTTAAAATGACAAATAATAATTGGTTTAACTAAAATATCCATTTATTCATAGATTTTCAAATGTTTATGATAGTTTAGGACTTTCTTACATTTTTTTATTGACAGTTTCTTTTTATCTTTAGTGACACTTTTTCTTTTTTTTGTAATTTACTATTTTAGTTTTTAAGCCCACCCACTAGACCATTGAGCATATTGATTGTTTTATGGGGAAATGATGTCTGGTTCACAAAGTAGGCAATTGCCTACTTTGCCTTTGTAATGAAAGGGGTAAACATGTCATTGTGATATAATGAAAGTGCTTAATTGTAAAAAAATTATTTTTTTACAAAGGGAAATAAGGCAATTGCCTACTTTGTGAAGCAGACATCATTTCCCCTTGTTTTATTATATGTAAAATGTTCACTTTAAGGTCAAAAATTACAAGCTAAGATTGAAACTTTGGCAATAGGATTTCATGTAATAGGATTTCTTGTAATAGGGTAGTATAGAAAGTCAATTTTCAAAAAAAAAAAAAAAAAAGTAATTAGAAGGAAGCTACCAAGAATGTACACTTAATTTTGAACGCGTATTAATATTAATATTAATATGATCACATAATAAAGACATGATCATGTACGTCCAATTCACAAATATATTAAAACTATTAGTTGCCATCATAAATTATTTACTAGCAATTGTTTTTGCAAGACTTGTAAAGACGTGTTTATATCATGGTAGTGTACACGTTTAGTCCTTGTGTTATGTTTAAAATTTCACATATACTTCTTAGCTCTCACAAATTAAAATGTTGGTCTCTAAGTTTGTCAACAAAGAAAAAAAGGTCTACACTTGTAGCCAATTGCGACATTAAAGTTAAATAAAGTTTTTCATTTCTATAAGTTGAAACATCAGGATGCAATTTATAAGAGTTGAGAAGTTGTGTTGTTCAAAAACATTTATTGATACCTTGGGGATTAGAAGTGTAACTGTTGGATATAAAGTTGAATTAACTTCAACCCAAGGTTGTCAGGATCCTGCTCGTAGGATCGTACGATCCTACGATCCTACACACACAAAACGAGCAGGATCGTTACGGGATCGTAATTCAGGTAGGATCGTTACAGGATCGTGGGATCGCTCATAGGATCGTAGGATCGTGAACGATCCGATCCTGTTGGTAACCCTTTTTTTCAGGTAGGATCGTTACAGGATCGTGGGATCGCTCGTAGGGTCGTGAACGATCCGATCCTGTTTTTTTTTACTTTTTTTTTAGAGGAAGGTTTTTAAAAATGGTTTGTATACATATGTAAAGGAAAAGCCGAAAACGATCCTAGGTAGGATCCGATCCTACGATCTCGATCTTGCAAAGCCGAAAACGATCCTAGGTAGGATCCCGATCCTGACAACCTTGCTTCAACCCATTTGCATTCATCGTATTCTCTGCTTCTTAATCCATCGGAAAATCAGTAAGTCATCATCTTCTCTTTCCTTATTTCCTTGTTTTTTATTTAATAATTCCTTCATCTAAGAAATGTTATGTTTATCATTTAGAAAGCTAGAATAGATTATTGTGTACTAATATCATGATTTAGTAAGTCAGCTTATTAATCCCAAGTAATCTTACAAGACTAAGTGCGATAATAGTTCATCTATACAACGACTATATGACACATATAGTTCAAGTCTGTTTTAATTGAGCTAGTAACCAAGTGAATCATTAAAAATGTAGAATGAAGATATCTATCTGTTCAGGATCGAATAATATGAAATAAGTATCATGTTTGATAGGATCGATTCACGGGTTGCATTTTCACAGGTTCCAAATGTTTCAGGATTGAATTATGCACAAGATTAACAAGAGTAGTTTCTGATGGATATCACAGCATAATAATGATTATGTTGTATGTATTGTGTGATCATATTACATGATGACAACTGATATTTTTGTACAGAAACAAAGAAGATTGGGGTTGAACCCTTTTAATAATCTGATATTAAAATCTGAAGGGTTGAGTTGTTTTACAGACATTTGATCCTATATATATATATATATATACTAAATGAACAGGTATGTTGTAAAGGTTGTGATGGTTCATGATAACCAACAGCCATGTTCCTTCACTCATAACTGTCATATAACTAACTAACTGTTAATTTCGACATAACTAAGTAATAACTAACTAAGGTTTGTTGGCCTATGGCCCAAACCATAAACTTATGTAGCCTTATTGGCATTCTAACAAAGATTAATGGATTATAATTTCCACCAAAAAAGTACTTGATGATTCTTTCATGCTCAATTCATTTCACGTCTACATGTTACATTACTATTTTAGTAAAATATTACGTTGGGCTAATCTTTCAAATGGAAATCCAGCTGCTTACATATCATTGATTATGGCTGCTTCTTCCATTCCTCATCGATGGAAATATGATGCTTTTGTAAGTTTTAGAGGTGAAGATATCCGTAAAAGTTTCATGGATCATCTATTCAATGATTTCAACCAAAAAGGAATTTATGCTTTTAGAGATGATACCAAATTGCCTAAAGGAGACGAGATATCTCCTCATCTCTACAAAGCCATTGAAGAATCGAGGTTTTTGATAGTTATCTTCTCCAAAAATTACGCTTCTTCATCATGGTGTCTGAGGGAACTTGTCAAAATACTTGAGTGCAAGCAAATGGGAAAGCCTAAATACGAGGTTCAAATAATCTTTTATGATGTTAAACCTGACCTCGTGAGGAAACAAACTGGGAGCTATGTTGAAGCATTTGCCAAACATGATGTTTCAAATACAACAGAGGTGGATAAATGGAAGGAAGCTTTATCCATGGCGGCTAACTTATCTGGATGGGATCTCCAGGACATGACAAATGGGTAAATTTCTTGTTTTTGTGTATTTATCTTGTAGCTCTACTAAAGCTTAACACTAAGTAGTTTCTCTTACTTATTGTGTCTTTGTGGTAAACAGGTTTGAGTCCAAGTTCATCGATTCCATTTCCAGAGAAATCCTCAAAAAATTATGTGACGGACCCTTGCATGTTGGTGAGAACCTTGTTGGCATAGATATCCATTTCGACAAATTAGACTTGTCACGCTTCGTTGGGTCTGATAAGGTTAACATGATTGGAATATGTGGTATAAGCGGAATAGGAAAGACGACCCTTACCAAAGCTATTTATAACTTGATGTATGTCGACTTTGAAAGGAGTTGCTTTTGTGAAGATGTCAAAGAAGTCACAAAACGACAAGGCATAATTCAAGTTCAAATGCATTTGATTAATAAGATTCTGAAAACAGAAGATCTGAAGATATCATGTGTTGGTGAAGGTTCTACGGTCATAAAGCAAAGGACGGCATGTAAGCCGATCCTGCTTGTTTTGGATGATGTAGATCATCGGGATCAGTTAAAGGCACTAGCGGGTTCAGCTAGTTGGTTTTGCCCAGGAAGTTTGATTATTTTCACAGGTAAAGATAAACAATTGCTAAGATCTCATAGAGTGGATCAAATCCATGACATGGACTTTCTAAATAAGGTTCAATCTCTACGGCTCTTCAGTTCGTATGCCTTTGAGGAAAAATGTCCTTCTACAGGCTTCCAAGAACTTGCTGTAAAAGCTGTGAACTATGTGCATGGTCACCCTCTGGCTCTCATAGTTTTAGGTTGTTTCTTATACGGCAAAACTATGGGTCAGTGGGTTAGTAAACTGGAAAGGCTCAAATTGCATCCCAATGAAGAGATACAACGAGTGCTTCGTTTAAGTTATGATGGGCTTGTTAGAGTTAAATGTTTAACTTTTAATATACGTATGTCCGGTTTCGAACCCGAGACTCGGGATTGCACACGATGCGTGAGAGTTTCAATAGTATGAATAAATTAAATATATTTATGTATTTTATTTATTCATTTCACAAACAAGCACTTAACGACAGTTAGTACTTAACGGTGTTAGAGATAACGACCGTTAAAGGACTAAAAGTGAAAAGAAGGATCTAGAACCACAAGAGTGGGCTGGATCGGCTGGAAATCCAACTTGGGTTGGGTTGGCCGGTTTTGAGGAAGAGTAGGGAGCAAGTTTGGTGCCCTAGGGATAGCCTATAAATACAATTCATTGTGTTTAGGGTTTTACTAATCTGGAATCCCTAATTGCCAAACTTCTCTTCTTTCTCCCTCTTGCTAGAAGCTAGTCGACATTTTTATTTCCACTAGGAAATTCGGCTCAAGCTAATAGCAATTAAAGTGTTTGGTTATTAGTGATCAAGAACCTAGCTTTTCCTACTGAAACGCTATCATCACGTGTGTACAAGAACAAGTGACTAGTTTATTTTAACTAGTGTTTTTCCCTTGTGTTTGGATCGACTTTCATAAACCTTGTTAGGGTTTATACTTGTTCTTGGTGATTGCAAAAGGTACGTGTCTATTTAGTTTTAATTAATTACTAGTTCTTGTAGATCTTCCGCTGCGTGTGCTTTGATGTTTTTATATGTTTATAGTTTTTATGATTCATATAATCCAACAGTGGCATCATGAGCCTCGTTTAGAACTATGTAATTAATTACTAAAACCTAAAAATTGGATCTTGATTAGATACATGTTTTTATGATCTAGGGTTTTTTATATGAAACCCTAATTTTAATTAATGTGGATCGATCCACAAAATTTTATTTTTAGGGTTTATGTTTAATTAAAACTTAATTAGAAACCCTAGATTATGCATGGTAATTTTTAGGGATTAATTGTGTATACCGTATGTGATGACACAAATTAATTAGATACGTACAAGGAATTAACATATTAATATGGATTTCATGATTATGTGTTAATATGGTATCCATGACAAAATCTTGCATATTTTGCCATGGTTTGTTATATGGTTCGATTATATGTATGTATTTGCTACAAGTTTTGTTTAATAAATCTTTAATTGGGGAAGACCTCAATATATTAATTAATAAATTATGTGCAATGTGGTATTAAATTAATAAAACTTACGCGGCCAAGTTATTTGGTGTCTGTGGTCCATTGGGCACAATGAGCTCGAAAACCAATGGGAGTTTTGTTAGTTTAATACATATTTAATTACACATAGAATTAATAATAGGATTTATTGGAAAAAGGTTTGCATGTGGCTATATGATATTGTTATGATCATATATTTGTTATTATGTGTTTATTTTTTTTTAAATTACTTGATTTTTTGTGTTTATATATTATGATGGATTGCAACACAAAAAGAGGGTAATTTTCATAATAAAAAATAAACAAGACTAATAACTATGAAACCTTTGTAGTAATTTTTTTTTTTTTTGCCAAGTCTTATGTGCCGACAGTGATTCGCTTCGCACGGTAATTTGCTCCCAGGCGAGACTAGCAAAATTAATAAATTATTACAAAAATTGTTTTAGCAAGAAAATCATATTTTTTTAGTTGATTGATTGCAACTGTAAAAAAGTGGTCGAAGCGGCGGACCTATTATTGACAAACTATAAAGTGGGTTTAAGGTTGGTTCACATTAAATTGTGACCTTAAAGGGGCACGGTTTTAACCAGCTTCGGCGGCTGTCGTCCCTCCGCTCGCCTGTGCGTCAATAATAGACTTACCAAGTACACCATGAAAAAGTACGAAGCATCTTAAGGCAATGTTGTAATTTGCTCAACGCCTCAATTAAAAAAATTTGATGATTTGAGCTACGAATTGGTAAACGGTTTTGTTTTGAAAATATATATATATGATACAAAGATGAATGCATGACATCTTTGTACATATTTTTGATTTTACACATCAAAAATTTATTACCCTAAAATTTAAGTGATATGCCGACCAATTAACAAGGAAACACCTAAGATGACATTCTATCATTACTAGCAGCCTCAGCTGATGTGATGATTCAAAGAATGAAGTCAATAGGGGTAAATTGAGCACTTCCATTACTAGCAGCCTCAGCTGATGTAATGGAACGGCGTCAATTTACACGTTTCTAAATTGGTTAACTTAATTGAGCACTTTTATTACTAGCAGCCTCAGCTGATGTAATAAAACGGCGTCAAGGCATAAAAGAATTGGGGACGAAACATGCTTACAATTTGCAACTGATGTTGGCAACATATATATTGTAAGTCCCAAGATTTCTAGGAATTGCAATTTGAAATTGGCAATTGGGTGATCCCGTACCTGGTTGAGTACTTTCATTGCTAGCAGCCTCAGCTGATGTAATGAAACGACGTCAATTAGAATCCTAGATTTCAGTGAAAATTAAATGGTTTTTAACCAATGGGTGTTTAATTTTCATGAAATGTTTAAATTATCGAAAGTACTAACTTTGAACTTTTTTATGTAGAAATGGCCCAACCCGGAAACTCGTCAAATTTAACCTCCTGTTTCAAGATGATGCTTGAAAAGGAAAAATTGACCGGGACTAAGAATTTTAACGCTTGGTATCGAAATCTAAGGCTTGTTCTTAGAATTGCCAAACGTTCTGAATGTCTTACTGAGGCTCTTCCAGAAGCTCCTCCTGCAAACTCGTCTAATGAAATACTTAGGCAGTACAATGAAACCTATGACAAGCACAATGATGCGGCTTGTCTCATGCTATCGGGGATGGATGATCAACTGGTTAAACAGTTTGAGAAATATAGCCCGAAAAACATGATTGATGAACTGATACGTATGTTTCAGAAATCACCTATGGCTGAATTGTATGATGTACTTGACAACTTGGGCAAGTGCAAGCAGGATGTGACAACACCCGTAAGTGATCATGCACTTAAAGTGAAAGGTTATCTTGACCAACTAGATGCACTTAATTGCGGGTTTGTGGAAGACGTTAAAGTTGGCCTCATCAACAAATCCCTCAATGAGGAATTATATGGTGATTTTGTGCGCAACTTTAACATGCATTGCAAGGGGAAGACATTTTCTGAATTGCATGCAATGCTTATTGAGCATGAGAAGGCCCTCACAAAGAAAGCTCCTACACCTGCTGTTATGGCAATAAGAGGTGGTAGAGTAGCTAAGCCCGGTAAACCGAAACATGTGAACAAGAAAGGAAAGGGCAACGCTGACAAGGGCAAGCAGATTGTGACCCATCAGCAAAAGCCAAAGAAGCAGAATCCTCCTCCCAAGAAGGATTATCCCAAAAAGGATGTGGCTGCTTGTCACCACTACCATACTCCTGGACACTGGAAGCGTGACTGTCCATTGTTGCTAGAGGAGTGTCGCAAAAATAAGAATGCCAAGGCTGGGCAAGGCGCCAGCACTTCAGGTATTTTTATGGTTGAATTATTTTCTTTTCCTCGTAAGCAAAATGCCTGGATATATGATACAGGATGTGGTACTCACATTTGTAATACATCGCAGGGGCTTAGAGGAGCGAAGAAGCTGAACTATGGGGAATGCTACTTGTACGTGGGAAATGGAATACGTGCAGCAGTAGAAACCATAGGGACTTTTGAGCTAGTTTTACCTTCTGGTTTAATATTAGTTTTGAACAATTGTCATTACGCACCTTCCATTGTTAGAGGTGTCGTATCAGTTTCTTTGTTATTGGATTTGGGTTTTAAGCATACGTTTAATGATAATGGAATTTCTGTTTCTCTAAATTCTGTTTTTTACTTTAATGCTATTTCATTAAATGGTGTGTTTGAAATTGACATGGAAAACCATGTATCCAATAGAGATAATTCAATGTATAGCATCGGGAATAAGAGAGCCAAGTCTAACTTGGACTCGTCTTATTTATGGCATTTTCGTCTTGCCCACATAGGCAAGAAACGCATGGAAAAGCTGCTAAGTGATGGGCTTTTACCTAATATCAATGATGATTCAGTTGATAAATGTGAATCTTGCATATCTGGGAAGATGACGAAGAAACCTTTCCATAGCAATATGGAGAAGGCTTCGGATCTACTTGGATTGATACACACGGATGTGTGTGGTCCACTTAGACACGTGTCAAAACGCGGTGCTACCTACTTCCTAACCTTTACGGATGACTATAGTCGTTATGGTTGTGTTTATTTACTTAAACACAAACATGAAGTCTTTGAGACATTCAAGGTTTTCAAAAATGAAGTAGAATTACAACTCGGAAAGAAGATTAAGGCCCTTAGATTCGATCGTGGTGGTGAGTATTTGAGCCAAGAGTTCAGAGATTATCTAGCTGAGTGTGGCATTGTCCAACAACTCACTTCTCTTTATACTCCACAACAAAATGGTGTATCTGAAAGGAGAAATCGTACCTTGCTTGACATGGTACGATCTATGTTTAATCTTACAACTCTTCCCTTATCCTTTTGGGACTATGCTCTTGAAAGTGTTGTTCGCATACTAAATATGGTTCTAACTAAGAAGGTTGATAAGACTCCATATGAATTATGGACTGGAAAAGCTCCCAACTTGTCTTACTTAAAGATCTGGGGTTGTGAGGCGTTTGTTAAACGTGACTCACCTGACAAGCTCCAACAAAGATCTGTTAAGTGCATCTTCGTAGGATACCCTAAGGAAACAAGGGGTTACTATTTTTACTTCCCACCAGAAAATAAAGTCATTGTGGCTAGATATGGTGAATTCCTTGAGGAGAATTTCTTGACTCAAGAATTCAGTGGGAGAGTATATGATCTTGAAAATGATCAAGAAGATGTGTCACCTTCTGAGAACACTAACACACTTCCTGTGGAACCTGAAAGCTTAGGTCCTCCACCTGAAGTAGAAGTGGTACCCGTCCGTAGATCTTCAAGATCTGCAAAGGCTCCTGACCGTCTATGTTTAAACATAGATGATGAGGAATCTATGCTATTGGATCACATTGATGAGCCAACTAGTTATAAGGCTGCCATTAATAGTCCTGAAAAGGATAAATGGCAGGTAGCCATGGATGGGGAAATGCAATCCATGAAAGACAATAAAGTCTGGATTGAAGTAGACCTTCCACCCAATGCTAAGGTAGTTGGGTGTAAATGGCTCTTCAAGAAAAAGACTGACATGGATGGCAACGTACACACCTACAAAGCTCGTTTGGTGGCAAAAGGCTTTACCCAAACATATGGTGTTGACTATGAGGAGACCTTTTCTCCTGTGGCCGACTTTAGAGCTATTAGGATTCTTATAGCCATAGCTGCCTACTATGACTATGAGATTTGGCAAATGGATGTCAAAACCGCCTTTCTAAATGGTCGCCTAGATGAAGATATCTATATGGCGCAACCTGAGGGGTTTGTGAATCCACAATTTCCTGAGCGTGTATGCAAACTTCAAAGATACATTTATGGATTGAAGCAAGCATCCAGGCAATGGAATAAGAAATTTGATTAGGAAATCAAGAAGTTTGGATTTACTCAAAATTTCGATGAGCCATGTGTATACCCCAAAAGTTAGTGGGAGTAACACTACTTTTCTTGTCCTATATGTCGATGACATATTAATCATGGGAAATGATATACCAAGCCTTAATGAAGTTAAGGATTATCTTGGTAATTGCTTTGCCATGAAGGATTTAGGAGAAGCAGCGTATATTCTTGGAATCAAGATCTATAGAGACAGATCTAAACGGTTAATCGGATTAAGCCAAAGTGCTTACATGGATAAAATATTGAAGAAATTCAATATGCAAAATTCCAAGAAGGGATATTTGCCCATGCAAGTGGAACACGGCTTATGCAGCGAAATGTGTGCTTCTACACCTGAAGAGGTGGCATACATGAAGAAAGTTCCGTATGCTTCGGCAGTAGGATCCATCATGTATGCAGTTAGATGCACAAGGCCAGATGTGGCATTCGCTCAAAATTTGACCAGTCGTTATCAGCAGAATCCAGGGAAAGATCACTGGCATGCTGTAAAGAACATTCTTAAGTATTTAAGGAATACTAAAGATATGTTTCTTGTTTTCGGGGGAAATCCAGACGCAGAACTGAATGTTACAGGTTTCTGCGATGCGTCCTTTCAGACTGATAAAGATGATACGAAGTCTCAGACGGGTTACGTTTTTGTCATAAATGGAGGAGCTGTAGACTGGAAGAGTAAGAAGCAGAGTACAACGGCCATGTCTGCTACAAAAGCTGAGTACATTGCTGCATCGGAGGCAGCACAAGAAGCTGTTTGGATAAGGAAATTCGTTAAGGATCTTGGAGTGATGCCTTCAATAGAATTACCTATAAATGTGTATTATGACAACTCTGCTGCAATCACATTCGCCAATGAACCTGGAGTTATGAAAGGCGCCAGTCACTTTAAAAGAAAGTATCACTATGTTCGAGAACAAGTCGATGATGGTGAAATAAAAGTACTCAAAGCTCACACAGATGACAATCTGGCTGATCCTTTCACGAAGGCATTACCTAAGGAGACGTTTAATCGTCATGCTCAGGGTATTGGTCTTCGTTTAGCAGATAGTTTCATGTAAATCTGTTGGATTAGTATTTCGATAGGGACGTGTAAACAATTATTATTTTAATGAAATAAAGTGCGGATAACGTTTATTATCATTATTAATATTTGTGTCCTATATTTGCATATTTAAATCCGTGAATAATTTATTTATTCTAAATAGTCCGTTGTCAATTAATAATATGGGAATATTATTGAACTAAGACAAATGTGAGGATTGGTAGAATGTACTGTAAGGTTAAGACACCAATGTCACATGATATTCAATATTGGATAAATTGAATATAGGACTTATCCCAACCACATGATTAGACTTTATGGATCATAGTCATTAAGTATATCATGAATATTTATCCTCTGACTTGAGATGCCAGATAATTGCCGAGGATGTAGCTCATTTTCTGTGAGATAGTCTAACGCTATCCGTAAAAGGTAGTTATAAGGGCTATTTTCAGAAATGATGCAAAGTTCAAGGGTTATGCTCGCAGTCAATAAGGAATTTGTTCCTTCAACTTTGTGTTGAAGTTTAATACTGCTTGGCCACTCGTATGATTAACAATATGTTTGCGTGCGCACGCCCAAAGTCTATCTGGAAGACGTTCAGATGTTTTGGTAATCTTGTTCAATTATGTATAAACGAGAAACTACTGTTAATTGTGGAATGACAAGATCCATATCCAAATTAACGCGGTATTAGTAACAAAAGGATAAGTATGATGATTTAATTCATCACGTTGTTTTTCCAGGAAAACCATACTCGGATCGAGCTGGGGGCATTGGGATCTGTTAAGCTAGACTAGCCCATGTCATTACTATATTAATAGTTATCCAAGTGGGAGCTGTTAGAGTTAAATGTTTAACTTTTAATATACGTATGTCCGGTTTCGAACCCGAGACTCGGGATTGCACACGATGCGTGAGAGTTTCAATAGTATGAATAAATTAAATATATTTATGTATTTTATTTATTCATTTCACAAACAAGCACTTAACGACAGTTAGTACTTAACGGTGTTAGAGATAACGACCGTTAAAGGACTAAAAGTGAAAAGAAGGATCTAGAACCACAAGAGTGGGCTGGATCGGCTGGAAATCCAACTTGGGTTGGGTTGGCCGGTTTTGAGGAAGAGTAGGGAGCAAGTTTGGTGCCCTAGGGATAGCCTATAAATACAATTCATTGTGTTTAGGGTTTTACTAATCTGGAATCCCTAATTGCCAAACTTCTCTTCTTTCTCCCTCTTGCTAGAAGCTAGTCGACATTTTTATTTCCACTAGGAAATTCGGCTCAAGCTAATAGCAATTAAAGTGTTTGGTTATTAGTGATCAAGAACCTAGCTTTTCCTACTGAAACGCTATCATCACGTGTGTACAAGAACGAGTGACTAGTTTATTTTAACTAGTGTTTTTCCCTTGTGTTTGGATCAAATTTCATAAACCTTGTTAGGGTTTATACTTGTTCTTGGTGATTGCAAAAGGTACGTGTCTATTTAGTTTTAATTAATTACTAGTTCTTGTAGATCTTCCGCTGCGTGTGCTTTGATGTTTTTATATGTTTATAGTTTTTATGATTCATATAATCCAACAGGGCTAAACCTTGAGCAGCAAAATATCTTACTTGATATTGCATGTTTATTCATTGGAGAAAACAGTGAATTTGTAGCAAGCATACTAGATGGCTGTAACTTTTTTGCAGATACAAACATGCAAGTTCTAGTTGATAAGTCATTAATTACGATCCGTAGTAACATGTCACTTCAAATGCATGACTTGATTAAAGCAATGGCAAGGGAAATCATTCATGAAGAATCTATCATGACTGGGAAACAGAGGAGATTGTGGAATTCATCTGAAGTTTACAATGTATTGATTGAAAAGAAGGTAAGTAGTAGTATATGATTCTTTTTTCTCTACATTAAAGTATTAGCAAAATATCCTAATGAAGCTACGTGTTCTTGCTTTTCCAGGTGCCAATAACCAAAGAAGTTGAAGTTCTAGTCCTTTCGTTAGAGAAATTTAGCCAAAAGGTTTACATAGATGCTAATGATTTTACGCATATGAAAAAGTTGCGGATCCTGAAAATCTATCAAGAGGAAAAAGTATCTGAGCATAAACTTGAATTGAACGGCCACAATGTGATCTTCTCAGGAAATTTGTATTATTTTTCCAATGGGCTAAGCTTGTTTTATTGGCATGGATGCCCTTTCAAGTACTTACCTTCAGATTTCTATCCAAAAAACATTGTGGCCATTGACCTGTCTTACAGCAACATAAAACATTTTTGGACCACAACTAAGGTATTTCCTTGTACACACGTCTTTTCCTATATGATACCTAATGATTCGAGAACTTATCTTCTTTTTTGTTCAATCGATGTCAGTGCTTTAGAAGGTTGAAAGTAATGAAGTTAAGGTACTGTTGTAACCTAACAACCACCCCTGACTTCTCGGAGATTACAAATCTCGAAGAGCTAGATCTTGAAGGTTGTGTGAATTTGGTTAGCGTTCACCCCTCAATTGGAATGCTCAAGAGGCTTGCTGTGTTAAATCTGAGAGACTGCAAAAGGCTTCAGAATTTTGCAGGTAGAGTGGAAACGGATGCCATTACACAACTTCCTTATTTTGTATCCTCTTTAATAAACCTTGAATCATTGTCATTCGGTGGCCAAGGGAGGATTCAACCTAGATGGTGGACTACACTCGCTGGTTTCATATGGAAGCAACAACACTCCCAAAGATCAGTTTCATTGGCAGGTTTACATATGTTAAAGGAACTGAATTTAAGCTACTGCAATTTAGTACAAGTGCCTGAGAGCATTGGAGGCTTATCATGTCTAAAAGAGCTATACTTAAATGGGAACAATTTATTAGAAGTGCCTGAGAGCATTGGAGGCTTATCATGTCTATATAGTCTATACTTAGAAGGGAACAATTTTACAAGCTTGCCTGGAAGTTTGAGTCAACTTTCTCATCTTCAATATCTTAGACTTGATGGTTGCAAGAAGCTGGAAGTGTTGCCTGAACTTCCACCTAGCTTACATGGTTTTTATGCATCTGATTGCACCTCCTTAAGAGAAGTGTCGGGATCATATAAAGACCCAATCAGGTACAATGTTTTCAGAAATTGTCCAAAGCTATTTAAGAATGTTACCATTGATAGCGAGGGGTCAATATCGAAGACTAAGTGTCTTGACTCATCTATAACTTCTCAAGGCTCTATTCATCAGCTTTCTGCTTTCCTTGGGTATGTGGGTTTCCTGACTAACAGATGTCAATTCTTCTTGCAAGACACTGGCTATCATTCTTTAGATATAGTATATCATGGGAATAACATTCCAGAGTGGTTTACAAATAGAAGTACGGAAAATCATGTAAAGGTTGAATTACCATCAGATTGGTGTTATGATAAGTTTAGGGGATTTGGAACTTGTGTTGTTTTTAAGAGAAAAAAGCCTCATATATTGAAAGGATACTCTCTAAAGAACTTTGATGGAGCTTCTCTGAATCATGTATACGATTATTTTGAGAAAGAGGTGATAGGAATCCAAGATTCATATATGATATGGTTGCATTATAGGCGGGATACACGGGGATGGGAGGAAGCAAAGAATTTTGTTACATTTAGTTTCTTCCAAGAGAATAATGAGGTGAAGGAGTGTGGTGTAAGACTAATTTGTGATGAAGATTTACAGCAAGAAGAAGACGTCACAAACTTGAAGTTCCAAGACCTCCCAACTCTATCACAACATGGTGGGGCCGTCAGATATTATGGGCCCTTTGGAGAAATTTATTGGTCCTATTAGTCGAATAACAAAAGCGTTTTTAATTTTTATTTGTTAGCTAGACAAATTCCTCCTCAATATATTTTAATGTCAATAGGATTGATTTATTAATCCTGAATGTTAAATTTTAGTTTTTTTTTTTTTTTTTTTTTTTTTTTTTTTTTTTTTTTTAATAAATTTAAGTTAAAATTAATGAAAATGGTTTACTTTTTATGTAGTAGAGACCCACCACGTGGTTGATGAAATGCATATGACCTATATGTAAGCTTGACCCTATCCTGTTTTTTCTAGATATGTCTTGTTACTTTCTAATAGTCTCAGTTGAAGTACAGATGTCGATTTGTCTTCCGGTCTCAGCCCTTTCCTCTCTGGATGCTTTAATGTTAGCAGAATAATTTGTAAAACGCTTAGCAGTTCCTATATATAACTACTATGTTCAATTGATCTTCTTGCTTCTAATAATTTGAATAATTCTACTCTCAAATCATAATTTAAGTAATTCAGGTGGGTTGACCCTAAATCAACTTTAAATCCCACTTCTAAACCCTGTTAGTGCATGTTCCGCTATGATATAAATACGTTTTCAAGTCATGCAATACCTATTGCTTGATGAATATCTCATGATTACAACTCGAAATGTACCAGCGTTGCGTCAACCGTTAGGGTGTAATCAAAAAATTTTGGCGAACAATCTTTATCGATTATACGTTTCACGTGACAAAAACTTTACGGGTGGCAATAATTTTTTGGAGGACTGATTTACCAAATGTAACTTCGACGATACCAATTGCACTCCAAAACCATAGAGAACTGCAATGCCACTTTCATCACTAAAAAGGCATTAATCTACATTACATGTTAGTGGCATCAAACACCATCATCCTTGTTCATAACAAGTGCAACGACGCGCAAAACACTTTCTCATGATAATTTTCTAAGACAAGCCAATCAATATTTAGAAGTATCACACAAATTTGACTACGCCTAATGTTTAAACTTTAGCATACATTATTTTTACAATAAGCATCTAACAATCAAAACCATATATTTATAGTAATTGTAATCCAATATTAGAATTTCTAGTCAAGATTATACCAAAGAAATATCGTAAAGTTCCCATGCAATGGAATCAAAGACAAGCAAGTGATACAAACACAAACTATCAAGCAGGTAGAAGAAAAGAAAATACATGGTAATCCCCATACCCATCCTTCATGAATACAAAAACCATCTTCAAGGTATAATAATGCCAAACTCCAAACTAAAATGCCCATTTACCAGTTTCATTTTTCCCCGTTTGACTTTCTAACGACACCTTAAACGGTCCGCTTGACCCAAATGGATTTGAGTCATCAAATGACTATGTATGATCATGGACAAAACCCGCATTGCTACTCATTGAATCAAACCTTGCGAAACTACGGTCTTGTGCCGTGCTGCTCATTGAGTCGAATCTTGAGAACTTATTATCATGTGTGGAGCTACTCATGGAATCAAATCTCGAGAAGGTTTCTTGTTTGGGAGAACCTCGATCAGTGGCACTGAAAGAATCGTATCTCGAGAAATTATCAAAGAAAGAATTCTCTGCTCCTCCCCCACTGTACTGTGGTGAGGTGCCTGCTCGAGAAGCTGGTGAGCCAAGAACAGAATCATCAAACCCAAATGGACTCTTTTTTTTGAAGAAACTATTACAGCCTTGCGGGGAATCACTTTTCCTTGGGCTTGCAGTGAAGCTACTGGAGTCAAAGAAATAAATCTCTCCATGCTTCTCATGTTCGGCATCCTATAAAAATGAAGTTTTTTGCATTCATAACAAAGATACGTTTATAACCATATCATCCGACTCATTCGTTTAATATCTCATGTATAACGATATCATCTCGACTCTTTCGTTTAACATCTCATTTATAACCATATCATCCGACTCATCCGTTTAACATCTCATGTATAACGATACCATCTCGACTCATTTGTTTAACATCTCATATATAACCATATCATCTCGACTCATTCTTTTAACATCTCATTTTTAACGATATCATCTCGGCTCATTCGTTTAACATCTCATGTATAACGATATCATCTCGACTCATTCGTTTAACATCTCATTTATAACGATATCATCTCGACTCATTCGTTTAACATCTCATTTATAACGATATCATCTCGACTCATTTGTTTAACATCTCATTTATAACGATATCATCTCGACTGATTCGTTTAACATCTCATGTATAACTATATCATCCTGACTCATTCGTTTAACATCTCATGTATAACGATATCATCTTGACTCATTCGTTTAACATCTCATTTATAACGATATCATCTCGACTCGTTCGTTTACCATCTCATGTATAACGATATCATATCATCTCGACTCATTCGTTTAACATCTCATTTATAACGATATCATCTCGACTCGTTCGTTTAACATCTCATTTATAACGATATCATCTCGACTCGTTCGTTTAACATCACATATATAACGATATCATCTTGACTCATTCGTTTAACATCTCATGTATAACCGTATCATCCCGACTCATTCGTTTAACATCTCATGTATAACGATAGCATCTCGACTCATTCGTTTAACATCACATTTATAACGATATCATCTCGACTCTTTCGTTTAACATCTCATTTATAACGATATCATCTCGACTCATTCGTTTAACATCTCATTTATAACCATATCATCCCGACTCATTCGTTTAACATCTCATTTATAACGATATCATCTCGACACATTTGTTTAACATCTCATTTATAACGATATCATCTCGACTAATTCGTTTAACATCTCATGTATAACCATATAATCTCGACTCATTCGTTTAACATCTCATGTATAACCATATCATCTCAACTCATTCGTTTAACATCTCATGTACAACGATATCATCTCGACTCATTCGTTTAACATCTCATGTATAACGATATCATCTCGACTCATTCGTTTAACATCTCATGTATAACGATATCATCTCGACTCATTCGTTTAACATCTCATGTATAACGATATCATCTCGACTCATTCGTTTAACATCTCATGTATAACCATATCATCTCGACTCATTCGTTTAACATCTCATGTATAACGATATCATCTCGACTCATTCGTTTAACATGTTATGCATATCCATAGCATCTCGACTCATCCGTTCAACATCTTATGTATATCCATATCATCTCGACTCATCCGTTTAACATGTTATGCATATCCATAGCATCTCGACTCATCCGTTTAACATCTTATGTATATCCAAGGAAATGTGTTGACTGAAAATGGTTGTGGGTCCCACATTGTCGTCAAGAAAAGTCGACGGGACAGTAAGTCCCGACGAGGCATTCAAGACTATAACGTGCCTTCGAAATGTCGTGGGATGCATGATATATTGTTGACGTGACGTTGGCATGGTCAAAAAAATATCATCGGGGAAGGCCTCGTTTGTACTAGTAGTGACAACAAAGTCGTCACCAAATGTTTATCCTTTTTAAAAATAATTTTACATTTATGTATATTCAAATCATGTATAACGATATAATATCGACTCATCCGTTTAGTATCTCATGTATATCTATAGCATCTCGACTTATTTGTTTAACATTTATGTATATTCAAATCATTTATCTTTAATTAAATCATTTATAACTAATTTAACTCATTTATAATTAATTTAAATAATTTTGTAATCATTTATAATTAATATACATAATATTTTAGTAATTTATAAATAATTTAAATTATTTATAAACAATTTAAACTATTTTTAAGTTATTTATAATTAATTTAATCATTTTTTTTTTCTTAAAACAAAATTGTGACGACATAGTCGTAACCAAATACACAACATTACAAAACAAATAATTTTGCGAAAATTTTGTTTACTCGTTTACCCCGCCAAATATTTTCGTGTAAAATTTGTTTGCCCCGCCAAAGGTAAAAAACAAAAATTAAAACACTTAGGTGGCGTTTAGTTGGAAAACATTTTCTTTCATTTCCTATTTCTTGTTTTGTAGGAAAAGGGAGGGAAGTTTTATTTCCACAAAACAATGGAAAATTTAAAAAGCGTGTTTAGTTTGAGAAACATGTGTTTGTGTTTTCCATTTTGCAAAACTAGAAAACATGTTTAAGTGTTGTTGTTTTCTATCTCATTTCTCTATTCACCTTTGTAATATTATAAAAACATCTTCAAAACATAAAAACAAATATTATAAACTAACCAACTAAGTTATTAAATAACTAAAAAAATCTAACACGAGAAAATAAAGAATTAAAAAAGTAAAATATAACATTAAATAACATGAAAAAATCTTCAAGCGACAATAATTCGAAAATGTAAAATAACAAAAACATTTTTTTTTAATTTTTCGTCTGTATTTTACGTTTTCATCCGCTTTTTTACGTTTTCGTCCGTTTTAATTACGTTTTCGTCAGTTTTTTTTATTTATATTTTCGTCCGTTTTTATGTTTTCGTCGATTTTTTTACGTTTTCGTCTAATTTTTTTTACGTTTTCGTCCGATTCTTTACGTTTTCATCCGATTCTTTACGTTTTCGTCCGATTCTTAACGTTTTCGTCTGATTCTTTACGTTTTCTTCTTATTTTTTACGTTTTCGTATGTCTTTTTACGTTTTTGTTCGTTTTTTATGTTTTCGTCTGTTTTTTTAAGGTTTTCATCAATTTTTTTACGTTTTCGTCTATTTTTTACATTTTCGTTTGTTTTTTTTATGTTTTCGCCCGTTTTATTATGTTTTCGTCCTCTCTTTTATGTTTTTTTTACATTTTCGTCCATTTTTTTACATTTTCTTACTTTTTTTTACGTTTTCTAAATTATAGTTTTTCATCCGCTTTTTTACGTTTTCGTCCATTTTTTAAGTTTTCGTCTGTTTTTTTACGCTTTCGTTCGTATTTTACGTTTTCGTCTGATTTTTACGTTTTCGTCCGTTTTTTACGTTTTCGTTAGACGAAACCAAAAAAATGTAAAAAAAGACGAAAACGTAGAAAAACATAAAAGAAGGATGAAAGCATAATAAAATGGACGAAAACGTATAACAACAGACGAAAACGTAAAAAAACATATGAAAACGTAAAAAAACGGATGACAATGTAAGGAAATAGACTAAAACGTAAAAAATGAACGAAAGCATAAAAAAACGGACGAAAAAGTAAAAAAACCAAACGAAAACGTAAAGAAAAAATGGACAAAACCGTAAACCAAAGACGAAAATGTAAAAATTCAAATGAAAACGTAAATAAACAGACGAAAACATAAAAAATCGGACGAAAACGGAAAGAATCGTACGAAAACGGAAAGAATCGTACGAAAACGTAAAGAATCGGACGAAAACGTAAAAAATCAGAAGAAAACGTAAAAATTCAGATGAAAACGTATAAAAACATACGAAAACGTAAAAAATCAGACAAAAACGTAAAAAATTAGACGAAAACGTAAAGAATCGGACAAAAACGTAAAAAATCGGACGAAAATGTAAAAAAAAAGACAAAAACGAAAAAATCAGACGGAACGTAAAAAAGCAGACGAGAACGTAAAAGAATGGACGAAAACGTAAAAAGACAGAAGAAAACGTAAAAAATCAGATGAAAACGTAAAGAATCGGACGAAAACGAACAAAAACGTATAAAAACGGATAAAAACCGACGAAAACGGATTGGGGGTATTTTAAAGGAAAATAGGTGAAAAAAAAATTGTTTTGTAGTTTTGTGTATTAAAGTTGGAAATAGGAATTTTGTGTTTTGTAGAGAATTTTATTGGAAAACAATAATTTGAACGCAATGTTGTTTTTTTTTTTTTTTTTTTTTTTTTCTGAAACGCACCCTTAGCTTTCACAAAAACTGTATCTGATTCTAACTCATTCTCATCTCATCTTTATCCTGCTCCCAAACACACACACAAAAAAATTGATCTCATTCTCATATCATCTTCATCCTCCCAACCGAAACCACCACACACACCACTGTTTTTTTTTTCCAGATTCATCCTTCACCAGCCACAAATCAACACACATTGTTTTTTCTTTTTTTCTATGATTATATTAAAGGTTTTTTTTTTTTTTTTTTTTTTTTTTTAATTTTGGTTTTTATAGTTTTTGTTCAATTGTAATTTTAATTTTGTTACATTTTTTTTTTTTTTAATTTTGTTGCATTTGTGTTTGTTTATGTTTGAGTAAAAGACACCACTGCTGCCGCTGCCGGACCACTGCTCGCCGCCGCTGCTACCACCGACCACCACAGCCACCCCCACCACAACACAAATTAAAGGTTTGTTCATCTTTTAATTTTTTAGTATTAGTTTGTTTATTTAGTTATTTATGTGTTTAATTTGTGTATTTGTAAGGATGTGGTTAATTGGTTATATTGATGTTTGTTGAACTGTAAAATCGATGATATGCGCAAATGTTGATTATATGTGGTTGTGATATGATACCGATTACTGAAATCATAACTTTGTGGAGTATATAATTAAGTCTGAGTCAAGGTAGGCGAGTTTGAAATTATAGACTTGACTCAATTCGAAAAACTTTTGTGATATGTATGGACTAGTATTGGTGTACTTTTACAAAGTGAATATTATGTATGTAAATGATTCTCATTTCTTGCTGATTTTTGGGTGTTTTATGTATGTTAATTGCTGCAAATAGGTTGTCTCATTACTTTCTGAATTGTGGCTTTTTCTTGTATGTTAACGGCCTGCAAATAGGTCTCTTTGTTGCTGAATTTGGGGTCTCATCGTGTATGTTAATGGCTGCAAACACGCCTCTTTACTTACTAAATTTTGGGTGCTTTTGTGTATGTTAATGGCTGAAAACATGCCTATTTACTTACTGAATTTTGTGTCTTTTTGTGTATGTTAATGGCTGCAAGCATGTAGTGACTACAATATCCAAGCAACTAGCCTTTGATTATAAGAGAATCTTATGTGTTGTATGCTAAGTATGTTAGAGTTTTGGAAAAATATTAAAATGTGTATGACTAGAATCGAACACAGGACCTTGGATTGCACACTTTATGTATGAATGATTAACGTAAATAATTAATATATATAAATGTTATGTATTAATTATTTGGACACGAATGATAACTAACGGACGTTAAGTAAATACGAAATTGACTAACGACCGTTTAGTAATAAAGGAAGGACTATTAGTGAAATTTGAGGCTCAAGAATGATCTAGAACCCATTAGATGGGGGGGGGGGGCGAATTTTAAGGGTTTTCATAACCCTAAATCGACCTACTTGGGCTCCAAGCAAAGATTTCACTATAAATACAAACTATGGGTTATTAGTTTTTTAGCTTGTGTATTGTAACTATAACCTAAAGTTTTTCTCTCCTTCTCTTTGTCTAAAACCATTCGATCACCATCTTTTAAGGGTGGGTCGATTTGCCTTTTATTAAACCAAATAGTTTTGGTTTAATTCGTGTCTTTACACTAGCATCTAACGTTAATTGGTTATAGTATGTGTGTACAAGACCTCGGTAATAACTTACTTTAGTTATTCGATCTTGGATTGTGAAACAAAACGGTAAGGGGTTTCACGTTAATCCTATTGTTAACTCAAGAGAATAAAAGAGAAGTTTGATCCTTGTTTGGCTAGGATCAAGGTACGTTATCTTTAGTTTTCGGTGTAATCAATTTATATGTTAAAATTATGATCTTGCTTCCGCTACTTGCTTTGATGTGTGTTTATTTAAGTTATATAATTGTTATGATATCTTAATTCCAACAGTGGCATCACGAGCCGTTTAACATATAATTGTATTACCGAAACGCATAAAAATTGAATTTTGATTTGGATTATACATGTTAGTTGATTTTTCTTGGGTTTTTTAAACATACAAAAAATCGACACATAATTTAGGGGGTGGGGGGTTCGACCCTCTTTTAATTAAAAAGTTAGTTTTGTAACCCTAAATTAAAAAACATGTGTGTTTATGTGTCTAAAGGGTTACGTTCCTGGATCTAATCCATGATTCTTCATGCAAGATAATCATGGATTAGGGTTTGTTTATTTGCTACATGTTTAGATAAATCTAAAATTAGGGAAGACCTAATATACTAAATTAATGAATCAATTATCTGCAACGTGGTATATAATTAATAAGGCTTACGCGACCAACTTGTTGGTGTCTTTGGTCCATTGGGTACAATGAGCTCGAAAACCAATGGGAGTCTTACTAGTTATATACATAATAATTCACATATAGATTATTAATAGGGATTTATCAAAAGGTTTGCATGTGGCTATATGATTTAATAGTTAAGATTATATGCGTTATTATGTGTTTATTTTTTATTAAAATTACTTGTCCTTTTGTTTAAATTATTGTTGAATTGTAAGCCAAAAGAGGGTGATTTTTGGAATAGAAAATAAATTGACATAATAACTATGAAACCTTGATGTGTTAAATTATATATTGCCAAGTCTTATGTGCCGACAGTGGTTCGCTTCGCACGGTAATTTGCTCCCAGGCGAGACTAGCAATTTTATAATTTATAACATATAATTTTAAGACTTAGAATCACAAACTTTTGATTGAATGATGAGTTTTAAACCAATAGTTGAACGGCGGACCTAGTTTGACAAACTATAAGGTGGGTATAAGGTTGGTTTCGCATTAAATTGTGGCCTTAAAGAGACTCCATTCTGTCTCTCCGCTTGCTTGTGCGTCAAATTGGACTTACCAAGTACCACTATTATATGTGCAAAATCATCTTAAGGGTGAATTGACCTCAATTCCACGCGCCACTTTTGTGGTAATTATCCGAATAACTTGGGTCTTTTGACTCATGCAGTAGTAGGATATAGTGGGCGATAATTGGAGGTAATTCTTTGATTGGTGAACCCAATACCTCAATTAAAATTGGTAATTAAAATTGTTTTGAAAACCTATGATACGAAGATGTGTGCATGCTTCTTCGTACATATTTTGATTGTCACATCAAAATAAATACCCTAAAATTTAAGTCCATGCTATCTAATTATAAGAGACACTTGGAGTTAATATTTAGCGTAAGTGAGACCTTGACCTAAATATTAATGACAAGGTAAATTTCCATGGCGTGAGACCGTGACATGGAGTATTTGCAGTTTCTAAATTAGACGACTTAATTAAGTTGTAAGTGAGACCTTGAAACTTAAAGCATGAGATGGGAAGAAACATGCTTACATTGCAAAATTGTTTTTGGCAAATGTAATTCCCATAATGATCTAGGAGTCGGAAATTGTTTTGCCCATTATTGTACGACAGATTACCATCTTTTGTACTTTCACTACTAGCAGATCAACTGATGTAGTGGAACTATGGAAAGTTGGATCCTAGTTTTCAAGAAAATTAAATGGTTATATTATATTTTCTTGGGTATTTTATTTTCTTGAAAAATTGTATTATCGAAAATACTAAAATTGAATTTTGTAAATTCTTTTAATATATTAATGCAATGTTAAAACCGTAAACGTGTGGCATTCTTTTAGTGGTAAAATTGATCTACACCCATAGGGGTTTTGGCTAGAGTCAACTTTACTAAAAGAATAAACCTAGTATACTTTCTTTGAGAAGAGTGAGACTTAATCCTATACTTTTTTCATGAATGAGAAAGGTAAGATAGGTAAATTAGAATTGTCTAAATTCTAAGAAATAACTCATAGCAAAACTTTAATAGTTAAGAAAATTGCACGTTTTATGAGTTATTAAAATTAGAAGCTAGACTAGTTGCCGCAAATTGGTAAAAGGCAAACTAGCATGATTTATCTAGTTGTTGTGCTTTGACCACTTAAAGATGCTACATACCATTGTGGGGATGTTAGACATATTAAGGAAGAAATTGCATTCCCAATTTTTTCAAGTTAATTGCATTGATGGATAGTTCATCATTACAAAGTAGAATACATTCTTTTAGTACCTAAGTAATTGTTATGTATGGGTTTTCTCAAAGGTGTAGGAAAGTAAATAGCACACTAATGCTTTTACTGGTTATGAAACACTTATCATGTTGTCAAATCCAGTGGGAGCATAGTGTTGTAATTACTGAATAATGAGTTAATGTAATGATCTATAATTCAGTGGGAGCTACAAGCTTTGATATCTTGGTAGTAGCCCGGATTATCTCTAGAATGTCTTGAGATAATTACTTTCCAATTATAGACACTTGTGGTTTAAGGATAGTCATGTACGTTTCCTTATTAGACAAGGTGTTCATACATCCACTAATATCTATGACACAATCATATTGATCACGTAAACAAACAATTGACGTGTTGTTTATATGATACATGATGTTGTTCCATGCACAAGTGGGAGAAATCTTAATTGTGTACAAGGAACAACACATAAGAATATGACTTAATGGATTCTTTTGACTGCAAGGTGAGAGACTAATATTCTAATGTGATTTATTCACATCTAATTAATAGAACACTTGGAGTTAATATCTAGCGTAAGTGAGACCTTGACATAGATATTAATGACAAAGTAAATTACATACTTTCATTACTAGCAGATCAACTGGTGTAATGAAACTATGTTAATTTGCAAGTTTCTAAATTAGATAATAATTAGAACAAGTGTTAAAATGATAATAAGACTACTTCAAAAATATTTATGTATTATTGAAATGACATAAATAAATGAAGTAATCTAATACTACTTCAAATTTCGAATGTTTATGTATTCTTGGAATGTCATAAATATATGAAGTAATTAATTAACTTGAAATACTATTGAAACCAAATTGTGGTGTTCATGATTACTTTAGTTATGCATATTTATATTTTATTGTAAAGATATAAATATGAAGTCTTTTAATTGTTACAAGACTTATAATAAAGTAAGACGTTAACTTGTTATGTTTTTTAATCAAGACATATACAAGAAGTCATTGAGTTGATCAATGATTTATAACGAATATTGGGATTATAACAGTTTATGTCTTCTAGTTAAGACATGAACATGAAGTGACTTGGTCAAAAAGTATTTATGTTATATAACATGCAATTGGCTTGGAAATTCTATTATACCATTAAGCTGACTTAGTTGGTGAATAGATAAGCCAAATGAAATATATTTATCTTACATATTGTAAGATTGTCTTACAATATTAATCCTAATGAAATACATAATTTTTATGGTACGTTCAGTTAGGAAAATCAAACTCTTGTTATATTTGTTTGATTAAAGATAACTATATCTTCTTTTCTTCCTAAAGCTATCAAGGTTAGAAAATTGAGTATGGGTAGTATATAATCAATTAGACTCCAACCTAGAAGATTAATAAGACACCATTTATTATGGAATGTGATGAATCACATTAAGTCTTTAAATTGAAGTTCTGAATTTGTTAAACTGCTTTTGAGTAGGTCAGTGACAAACTTAATGTAAGGAACTGTCAATATGTATTTGTAATGTCCCAAAAGAGAACAATTCTGTGTTGCCCTACTTGCTAAGTATTTATAGATAGTCTATAAATTGCAAAAGGCAAATGGGAGTTTTATCTTGAAAAGATAAAATTACAAGATACATGATCTTCTATAAATACACTAGTAAAGTCATGATGAGGATTAAACATGTTAATGTTAAATCTCAAGATGATGGAATTCTCATTCATAGATCCGCAAGGATATCTCAAATATTTGCATAATATGTTGAGGATTATGAGTTACAGGATTATGGTAAACCTGTTGGTCATTAAGATGAGTTGCAAATATTGAATTTGGTAAGTTACTCATACTATGAATGTTTAGATGCAGTCCAGAAAGATAACTAGTTTTGGAAACTTAGTTAATCTTGAACTCTATAGTTATACTATAGAATATAGATGAGTTTCTTCAAAGGGAAATGAAAATCCTAGAGATTTAAATTCTTGTGTAGAAATCATATGGACAAATTTTGTATACATATTTAATGTATGAAAAGATTATCAAATACACTTAAGCAATTAACTGTGATTGGATATTCTTTCTAGGTACATTAAATATATAAAGATTATGATTGTCATTCTTAGTTTCATTTATATGAAATTAACAATAGAATATCAAAACTCTTTCTTGAGTAATTACTTGTGTGAGGACGATAAGTAATTGAAAGGAGTTTTTGAATTCAAATAATCTTTGGAAGTATACAAAGTGCAAGGATTTATGAATGGATTAAGGCATGCATCTAGGAGATACACTTATGTTTAATTATTAAATCCAAGTCTTGATTTATAATTAAAATAAGATATTTCCTTAATATTCCTGAAAGCTAGTGGGAGTGTTATATTTATTTTCTTATTTCATATATGTTGTATAACATATAAGAAGTAACATTCCATTAACATTAAATGTTAAGTCTTAGTTTGGAATGAAACTTCACTTGGAAATATAGGGAATAAACATACAACCTTGGAACATATGTTTATTGTTATAAACAAAAGCGGTAAAATAATTGATTATAATAGAACATGATTTACTATTAGAAAGCCTGAATAGAAACATATCTTTGAAAAGATATGACATGAATAAAAATCTAAGTTTGACACAAGGATTTTTCATGTACATCATTTTATTTGTTGTATCATGCTTGATAAAAGATGATTTGACAACATTAATATCTAATTGAAGGTTATTAGATAACTGAGTGTAATGGATATGGTTGGATTTAGAATTAACATCCTTATCCTAGAATTGCTCCTGAATTCTAAGTATGAACCATATGGCAAATTGTTGCGTGATTGATATAGCCGACAAATCTTGAAAGATTGGAAGGTATCAAACATTACAAAATGGATATTAAAGTTTACGGGATTTTAAAGAGCATATTGTTGTTTGCATACAATGATGCTGATAAAATTGAGATGACACTCAATACTAGTCATGGTGGGAGTTCATCCTTATTTATGGCCATGTGTACTAGTTATGCTTAACTGTAAGCATAGTTGCATTATACATTAAAGAATTAGAATACTTTAAACTATAAAAGGTTTGATAGTTTAATTGTCATAAATTCGTGGTTGAGGATGTCACACATTTTATGAAATATTATGTAGCAATATCAAGATAATTGATTGCACACATACAGGAATTTTACTAATTAAGTTCTTGAAGTAAGTATTCTCAAAATTCCAATAGATCAAGATTAGTTGATTTATGCCTTGTCAACAATTATGTTTGACGTGACTTGAGGCATAATTCATTAATAAGAATTATCATGCATTGATCTATTTTAGTATTTGGATAAAGGATGTTAAGCAGTTATTATTTACAATGAATTAAAGTACTTGGTACGTTTGTTTTCATTAATAATAGATTGTATCCTATATTTGCATGTTTAAATCCGTGAATAACTTATGTTATTCTAAATTGTCCGTTGTCACTTAATGATATGGGAATATTATTAAATTAAGACAAATCTGAGTATTGGTAGAATATACTTGAAAGTATATTGATGCGTTGACATGCCAATTTCACATGATATTCAATGAATTGAATATAGGACTTATCCCAACTTCATGAGTTTACTTTATGGATCTTGTCATCAAGTAAATCATGTGAATATAGTTATCCTCAGACTTGAGATGCCAGATAACTGTCATGCATGTAGTGCATTTCTATGATTCAATTTACCGCTATACGTAACTGGTAGTGTTATAACCTAAAATCTATCCTAAACATACAACTAATTACTAGATATGATTAAAGAGAAGAGTGGAACTTGAATAGAAACTTTTATTAATCACACACTAACTCCTTAATACAATACCTAGTAAGAGAGGATACCACCAATGGCCAACCTTCCAAATGAGGTGGAAGGTGGTATTTATACATTACTTGACTTGGGTGGGCTTGGATTTAACTTGGGCTTCTTACATGGAGTATTGAACATAACATTTAATCTATAAGTTTAATCCAAGCCCATTGACTATATTAACTATCTTACACAACGACAAACTTAATAAAAATGTTACAACGACGAATGACCATCACTTTATAATAAATGCTAACAATCTTCCCCTAAGGGATGGTCATTCAAATGATGCTCCGGGTGACTTGGTCTTTCGTCTTCATTGTCTTGTGCTTTGTGTGTCGTTGTAGAATAGTTTTTGTTCTTGGTTCCTTCATGCTTTGTGATCTTCAAAGAATCGTCTTTGTGGATGTTCTTGCCTTCGTTCAACATCTTCATGTGTTTATGACGTCGTGACCTCCAACATACTCATACCTCTTGAGTTTCATACTTACGTCTTCCTCACTTGATACTTGAAATTGTTCTTGACATCTTGATTAGCCTTTTGACGTTGTCTTTACACTTTTTCTTTAACTTGATCCTTTTGTCTTGAGCTTTTACACTTGAGCTTTGTTGAGGATGATCTTCATAAGTATGAGTATGCGGAGGTGAAGATGTTTGATATATGTGATGATGGTTGTTGATAGCTGCATAAAACTGTTAGTAATAAATCATCCAGCACTTACAGGTTTGGACTTTGAGATCGTCAACAGCATAGTGTGAAGACTTTCTCAAATCCTAACCCATGCCGTTCTGAACCGGATACCCCCGAAAGGGCTTACACAGACACACCGAAGTGAACCCACGATTCAGTGAGTCGCTGGAGATCACCCCATGACTGTAGACTATTTAAAGCACGTAACCATCATGATATAAATGGCAAGATCCTTAGATCTCATTAAGACTCTTACAACTTGTGTCCTTTTTGGCGAACACGAGTGTATCATATTGGAAGTGTTCCTAAGAGATTTTTCATGAATCTCATGGCTCTAGACTCGATAGTGCATTTTGGTTTTAGTAGTCGGAGGCATGGAGTAGAGTGCCACCTTTTCAATATCAACACATCTCGGAGTGAGAGGCCGATAGATTATGTAGTTTTCTCTGTGAGAATGAAACAAATATCTTTTAAGAGATATCTGAGTGGCTAGGAGGGGTGGTGCAGCGCGTCACTGGGTCCATGACGTCTTGTCTTCAATATCAGTATCACCTTAGTGAATACCGATAGCAGATGTATTGACCCGGTTTCTGCCCTAAGTTTTCATGGAGGGCTATTTCTTTTCACCCTTTCATTAAACTTTTCTTTTAAGAGATATCTGAGTGGCTAGGAGGGGTGGTGCAGCGCGTCACTGGGTCCATGATGTCTTGTCTTCAATAAACTTTTCTTTTTAATTCTTCAACCCCTTCTTTCTCCATTCTCATTTACTCTTTTTTTCAATCTTACCTAAGGACTTCTAATTCTAATATATTGGAATTGTCCTTGGGTAGATCCCTCCGGCTCTGGCGGATCATAGGACATAACCTAACCATAATCACCTTATTACTCCATGATTATCCTATGTTGATATAAATAATGCCTAAACACGTTATTAATATTTTTCGATATCTCTACGTTTTGATAATCACAAAATGTAAAATCATTAATCGGAAAATTATGACGTAAACAAGTATTTAGTTGTAAATATCTATTTCTACAACTCAAATCACTTAAGGTATGAATGAACTAATGCTTAATGCATTATATGATCAAAGGAATATTTTCTTAAACACTAGATTTTTTATAAAATGTTAAAAACTTTTTATATCTTTTAGAAAAACATTTTTGGTAATAAATAAAAAGGTTTAATGCATTATAAATTTATGAATTCAAATTTTCAACCAAAATCAGTAAAAATGTTCCAGAAAAACCTTCCCCACAAAAAGACAAAACTAGGCAACGGCTAGGTAGGGGCGGCCCCCTTAATTATACTAGGCGGCCCCCTTAAAATTAAGGGGACCGCCCCCCTATTTAAGGGGGCCGGCCACGCTCCAGTAGGTTCCAGCTGTCTAGTTTTTTTGCCTATAAATACCAGCCTTCCCCTGGATTTTTACTCACATTTTGCACCCCAAACCTTCTATTTTAAATCTTGTAAATCCTTTCTAAAAACCTTTGATCATATTCTCTTAAGCATTGGTTTCTAAGTGATCCAAGCTTCCACCATCAAAGTGCAAAAGAAGAATACTCCTTCAACTAGAGAAGAAGTATTATAGCTTAACTCATTTCATCATTGTTGTTGTGTAAAGTGTTGTATAGTGGTGATAAGTAGATCTAAGTGTAAGTAACTAGTTGTGTTGTAAAGAAGTAGTGTAGAAGTAGTTGTGAAGTAGTCGTGAAGTAGTCGTGGTGAAGAAGTCATGAAGCCGTCGTGAAGCAGTCGTGATTAAGTTGTGTAGAAGTTGTGTATAAGTTGTGAGATTGGTTCTAGCTACGATTAGAACTCGACATCTAGCTTTGTGTCGTTAAGCCGGTGTAAGCTAAAGTTGTGTAAGGTTTTCTCCGCCATAAGGGAGTTTGTTGACATAGTGAAGAAAACTCTTGAGTAGGTGACTCGAGGAGTGGAGTAGGGCAAGGAAGGTGTCCTTGTAGCCGAACCACTATAAATCTCCGTGTTGTGGTTTGATCTTTCCATCTCTTTCTTTCATTTCATTATATTTACTTTACTTGCATTGCTTATCAATATTTGTTTATATTTGTTCATATTGATCAAGAGTTGAATTCACATAAGATAGAATCGAAGTTTTAAAAAGTAAACAAAAGTTTTCATTAATTAAAAAGACGTAAAACTATTCAACCCCCCTTCTAGTTTTCCACAATTGGTATCAAGAGCCACGTCAAACAAGATTTTTAAAATAAACTGTATTTTAAAACTTGAAATGATCTATGGAATCTGAAAAATATTTAGAAGGGCAATCTATGAAAAGACCACCACTATTTGAAAGTGATGGATTTCTTTATTGGAAAAATCGATTCGAAACTTATGTGAAATCAAAAGATCTAGATCTTTGGCATGTTATTACTAATGGTGATTTTTTACCTATTCAACATAATCTTGAAACTAAAAAGGATGAAATAGTACCTTTTGAAAAACAAAGTGATGATTTAAAAAGAAAGCTTTGTAAAAATAATGAGGCAAAAATGGTTATTTATAATGCGTTACCACGTAAAGAATACGAAAGGATCTTTATGTGTGAAACCGCAAAAGAAATTTGGAACTCTTTACTAATAACTCACCAAGGTAATAGTCAAGTCAAAGACAATAAAATAGATCTTCTTGTTCAACAATATGAACAATTTACGATTCCGGAAGAGGAATCATTTGATAATGCTTTTGCTAGGTTTAACACAATCATCACAAGTTTAAAGGCACTTGATGAGAGTTTTTCTAGTAAGAATTTTGTTAGGAAATTTCTTAGGGCTCTTCATCCAAAATGGCGAGCTAAAGTTACGGCGATTGAAGAATCAAAGAACTTGTCAACTCTTCAACTTGACGAGTTGATTGGCAACTTGAAGGTCTACGAAGCAATAATCAAGAAAGACTCCGAGATGGTCAAAGGAAAGAAAGAACAAAGCAAGTCAATCGCGTTGAAAGCTAGGAAAGCATCAAGTGACGAGGATAGCTCAACCTCCGATAGTGATGACGAAGAATATGCCATGGCCGTAAGAGACTTCAAAAAGTTTTTCAAAAGACGAGGAAGATTCGTTAGACAACCACATGACGAAAGAAAGACACTCCAAAGAAACAAAGACGACAAAGGTAGCAAGAGTGAGAGGAAGTGCTTCAAATGCGGTGATCCAAATCATCTCATCGGAAGATGTCCTATGATGTCAAAGGAGCAAAACCAAAAGGCGTTCGTTGGAGGAGCATGGAGTGATAGTGACGAAGACGAGAAAGAAACCACAAAGGAGGAGAAATGTCTTATGGCTAAGACATCAAGTGAGGTACATTCCGAAACCGAATACTTTAGTGATGAATATTTATCATTAGATGAAAAAGACTTAGATAGTGAATATAATAGACTATGCAAACTAGGTCAAAAAGTAATGAGTAAAAATAAATCACTAAAACATGTAAATAACCAATTAGAAAAGGAAATACTAGAATTAAAAATTAAACTACATAACTTAGAAAAAGGAGAAGAAATTTTTGAATGTAAAACATGTCAAGAAACTAAAAATGAAAAAGAAATACTTAGGAAGAAATTTGTAAACTTAACAAATTCGAAAATAGTAGTAATTCACTTAGGGAAATAATAAGTATTCAAAGAGTATCAAGTGATAAAACCGGATTAGGATTTAATTCAACTGAGGATTCAAATAGTAAAACTAAAAATGTAAAATTTGAATGTGAAACTAATGAGCAAAAACCTTTAGAGTCAAAACCTAAGTATATACTTATGAAAGATAGAAAAATACCCATAGCTAGTGATGAGGAAGTAAAAACCTTCTATAAACCATTTTTAAAAAATAAAGTAGAATACTCTAAACCAAAGTTAAGCAAGTCAAAACCCACCTCCTCCTAGAAGACCACCTAGTCCTCACCCTCGGCCTAAAACTCCTCAACCTAAAAGAAACCAAAATAGACCAAACTGTCATAATAATAGTTACCCAATGTGGAATTACCCGAATCCACCAAGCTTCAATCCTTGGGGAATACTTCCACCATACATGCATCCTAGTCAACTACAACCCATTTTTGGTTCAAACAACTTTGGATCAATGAGACAATGGGGACCAAGTGGCTAAATTGCTATCTCATTGGATTATTGGCATCTCTTCCTTGATTGACTTCTACAAGTCAAACATAAACGCTTTGAAGCGCTTGAAGACCAGTTGTTGAAGAGTAAAAGGTACGCCTCTCTTTCATGCTCATCATTATATGCAACTAGCCAATTGCATGCCCCCGTAAGTTTTTTAATGCCTAGCTTAGTACTTGTATGTTAGTCAGTAGATAATCCCCTATACATATACATACATACATATATATATATATATATATATATATATATATATATATATATATATATATATATATATATATATATATATATATATATATATATATATATATATATATATATATATTAATATATCCGCACATAACCTAGATACGTCATTTGTTGACTATCTAGAACTAAAAGAAATTGTTCGTCCTCGAACCTTTTCTTCCCCCTTTGCCACTTTTGAACTTTAACGTTCAACACGAAAATCTTCCGTGTCCACTATCTCATAACTCATGGTGATGAAGAGAAGTGAGTTAAGTGGATTAACGTAGAAGGAGCACTTCGACCGTCGCGTCAAGAAAACTATGGATGAAACAAACTCCCGTCGCCGTCAGCACCTATCTCCGTCATTACCTCATCATTTCTCGACTCCATTCAACATTCCACGTTTACAAACAATATATATATATATATATATATATATATATATATATATATATATATATGCACATTTACTCTCACTCCCTAAAACCTTTGTCGACTTGACATCTTGATTATTTTATCCAAAATTCTCAAGAAATATGTTCTTAACGAAATGTTAATAAAATGTCAAGAATTCCTTCCTCGTGCCATTAAAACCCAACGTATTTTTGATATATAATAAATCTATCTATATACATAAAAATATTTTGCTATCAGAAAATAAACCCGACAAAAATCCAATTTTGACAGGCGGCCCCCTTAATGTTTAAGGGGACCGGCTAGTAAACGAGGGCGGCCCCCTTAATAATTAAGGGGACCAGCCTACTGTTGCCACCAAATCCGTTTTTCTTCCAAAATTCTTTGCCAAACACCCCATTTTACAAACACTCCTTCCCTACCCTCTGCTGTGAACGAACTGCAAACCCAAAACCACTCACCAAATCACCATTTCCGACTAATTTCGCAAGGGGCAAACACTTGTATCTTGATTAGCAACACATTTTGTAAGTTTTCCAATTCACATTTCATCTAATTTCATTCAATTTTGAGTCTAATCATAATTAGGTCTTTTACTCAATTTTCTTTTAATCCGAATTTTGTTAAAATTAAGTCTAGAAATCTTATAACCAAATGCTCCCCATAGGATTAGAATGCTTAATCAACCTAGAAACTAAGTAATTTTGATAAACTAATAATTCTTTTTAAAACTAATCACATTGTTGAATTATACCATAAACACGTGTTAAAACTAATCACATTGTTTTATTACAACTCACTAATCCTAAAAATATATTTTTCGAATCATAAAAATGTTTTTGTTAAATATAAGAGAGTGTTTGGATTAGGAGCTAGAATCATCAAAATTTAATCAAAATTAAGTTCACAACTACTTGTCAAGTTTATAAACACGCAATTAGTTGTTTTGAGTCATCAAGATACATAATTCATATGTATATTGAAATTTTAGTAGTTATTTTTATATTTAAAGGAGCGTTTGGCACAACATTTTGAAAGAAATTTTTGAGTCAAAATCTAAGTTTTCACCCTTTTCAATAAGTTACTTAACATAAACACTCGTAAGAAATAGCTAGATATACAATCTAATGTTTGTCTAGCCACATTTCAAAGTAGTTTATGACGTATAAAGGAGCGTTTGGATATTTTTGATTTCTTGTCATAATATCCATGTAACTATTCTTTAACATCATAAAATACATTTTAAGCGAGTTAAAAATTGTAACACCCCCAAAATCGGATCCAGCGGAAGCATACATGTAGCTGGGGTGCAACTCAATTGGTATCACAACACAAGTGCAAAGAACGGTTTTCAACTCAATCATTTAGAATAACATAGTTTAACAAAAATGTTGATTTACATTGTATAAAGTAGTGCGGAATTAGGCCCTCGAAAATATCGTGTAAAACGGTCCCATATGAATATCAGAGTCTTCTATGACCATGCCATGCCCTGCCAAAACCTCCAGTAGCGTGCCTTTGCTTAAAGCCTGAAAATACATGCTAAAGTGTCAACACGAGGTTGGTGAGTTCATAGAGTTTGTTTAACAAATAAACTTTATAGAAAATGTTCACACAGCAAAGGCATCGTAAATCCACTCAGTTCCAAGTCCCGCCATAAGAGACTTGTAACCTGTGTGTTCACAACCCACTGCTAATATATATAGTATGTTTAAGACAAGTATAAGTTTATCACAACAGTTATCAAAGCTAATGGTCATCCAACAACTTAATTTGGAGCCACTAGATAGTCTCAGTAGTCATCCAGCAACTTAATCTGGAGCCACTGGAAAGTCACAGTAGTCATCTAGCAACTTAATCTAGAGCCACTGGAAAGTCACAGTAGTCATCTAGCAACTTAATCTAGAGCCACTGGAAAGTCACAGTAGTCATCCAGCAACTTAATCTGGAGCCACTGGAGAGTCTCAGTAGTCATCCAGCAACTTAATCTGGAGCCACTGGAAGTATGTATGTATGTATGTTTACTGGGTGCCATTTCCCAAAGTATAAAAGTATAAACGTTTCAAGTATCAAGAAAGTATGTTTTGAGTATTTATACAAGTAAGCAAATAGTTGAGCATGTATCTCCCCCAAGTAGTTTAAAACAAGTATAAAAAGAGGGGCTATGAAACTCACCTGGTGCGATAGCTACGATGACAAAAGTGGATACACTGAAATGAGGCACGATTCTCTAACCGCGACCTAATATGAACGATAGTGATCTACTTAGATCATGAAAGGATGTAAAGAATATGCATGCACATGATACCTATACCACTCGTAACTTGAAAATAGTTGTTATTGTCAAAATAAAGTATTTTCCATACTTAGGAAAAATAAGTCCAACTAGGCTTGTAAAAATCATGTTGTAATATATCGTATATAAAATGTTAATGTTAAATTCCTCGTTTGAAAACCTTGAGATAACGTCAATTAATCGTATAAATAAGCTTTGGGTCATAAGTATTTCATTTGTTGAGAATATGGCTCTTTAATAATATTTCTAGAAAATATAGTTACTACGTAGTGGTATATTATTTTTGTCAAAAAGCTGTCAAAATTATATATGTTTCGCCGTTACTAAAACGTGAATAACTTTGTCGTCGTAAGTCCGTTTTACTCGTTCTTTATATCCACGGAATCGTGAGACATAATACTAACATATTTTTGATAAATCGGGATGGTTAGATTTAGTTTTCGCCATGAAACTGTCGTGGGTACTGTTCACCAGCAAGCTTTTTCAGAAATTTAGTTTTCGTCGTCAAACTTGTAAAAATCATATCTCCTTCGTTATAAGTCCGTTTTACTTGATTCTTTCGCCTACGGCTTCGTTTTTGAAAGTATTTTCAAGAAAAATTATCAAAGGCTACTGTAAAAATTCGTATTTTTCCGGGTGATTCAAAATGGAACAGCATGTATTTTTGTTGGTTCAAAAACCATTTTCAAGGTATAAAACTAGTTTCTAACATCATCAAACCCCTTTTCAAACACCACAAAGCTAGTCTAATCCTACCATACACCTTCTTAGGGTGTCATGGGTTCCTAAACATCACCAATCAAGTGGATCTAGCAAGGATCTAACTATAATCTATTTCTAGAGTTCAAAAGTTAAATATATATATATAAATGAGTGGTATAACTAACATATGCATGTAGATCTTGAATGGAAATCATATGAGTAACATAAAAGCTTGATAAAATTATAAAGATGAGTTTGTTAAACTTACATGAAGATTGGATGATTTTTGAGTAAGGAAACTTAAGAATCTTGAGGTTTTTATTTCAAAACCTAAACTAGATTATTACTAGGACTTGATTAAACACTTGTATCTTGAAAGTTAATGGTTTCTTCCTTGGTGTTCATGGTTGGGCCGTGGATTTGGATGGGGAGGAAGGAGAGAAAATTTTGATCTTGAATGCTAATGTAAATGAATGTGTAATGTGTTTGTAAAATAAAATAATGAAACATGTACTAGTTCTAATTAATGGGAAGTATGGCAAGTAAGAAAATGGAAGACAAAAGTCATGGGGGGCGTCCTTTTTGGGCAAAAATGTGGACAATTGGAAGATATTTTGCAATATTGTGTAAGTTAGTTGATTTAGTGCACACTTTGGGTGTTATCGGGTACCGAGTTATCTTGAAATAAATTTTAACAAAGTTAACCGGGATAAAATAAAGTTATAAAAATTATAAAAATATGTTGGGTATAAATATTCAGTGTTTGGATTATTATTGTTTAGTTTTTACGAAAACCGTCGTAATTAAATTAAGCGTACGATATAAATTAAATAAATTTCCAAAATACCGGGTAAATTAATAATATAATTTTTTTATATTATTATATGAGTATAAAAAATGTGTTAGGACCATAGTTGGGGTTGTTGGATCAATTATTCAAAATAATAGTTTATAGGATAACGTTTATTTAAAAATAACATACGTATACAGAAATGACGCAACTCGGGCATAAATGACAAATTTTCTCCGGAGGTGAATAGTGTTTTATGAATAGTAAAATTTTTGAACGCTTCTCGGAATCACAAACTGACACCAAAAACGATGAATAGTAAAATAATGAATAGTGATCGGTGAATAGTAACTGATGAATAGTAAATGATGAATAGTAATTTCCCGAGATGAATAGTGAATATGGAAGTATCCTGAAAATGCGGGTTGTGACAAAAATCAAAACAAAGGAACATTGTAAAATACTTCTTGGGATTAAAGTTTTAAAGTCGAAGAATGTTTACGTTCCACATAAGTAGCATATATAATATATGCATGTCATTTTCTTATTTTTTGTGTTGCTTTCTTGTATAGGTAAAAATGCCTAAAGCTACAGTCGGTGATCTTTCCAAAACCAAGGCCTACATTCCAAAAGTCTCTGAAACTCCCGGCATATCTCCATCTATTGCATGTTTCTATCGACCCATCAAAAATAGAAATATTCACGAAGGTAGAGTTGTCGAACCATCTTTCTATCAATCCTATCAAATCGAGCGAATGTTCTCAAATGTTCGTCTCGATTGTCTCTACAAAATTAATGAGCCAATCATTCCTCGCTTCGTTCTAGACTTCTATAGCCAAGTGACGGTGCAAACCGATCCATATGGCTATATTCTTATTTCCTTTATGATCCAAAACGAATTTATCACTCTCAATCTAGCTCAGTTTGGTCAAATTCTCCAAATTCCTTACAACGGTCAAGCCGTTTTCTCAAATGAATGGGATCTCTCATCTCTTGAGAAAAATCGGCCTCAGAATGGTCCGTACTATTCTGATATTCCTTCTCCTGACGAGATTCGTGGACTTCTCGAGCTAGAACGTGGTACGACTAGCTGAATGATCAAGTCAAAAAATGTTGAAATCCATGCAAACCAAATCATCCTTAAAGAGCTAAGCCCCGACATGAAGCGTTGGGAAGAACTCATTCGTGAGAATGCGTTCGGTACGGGTGGTCACCGTGATCATCTCACGGCGAGCATTGCTCACATGTTGTATTGTATTGTTGTAGAAGAACAATACAATTTGGCTTACCTCTTTGTGTATCGCATCATGTCAGCCAAAAACACCCCCAACGCCAACCTTCCTTATGGCATGTTCCTCACCCATCTCTATCGTTATGTCATGGAACATTTCCATCATCTTGAGAGTGATGCTTACCTATTCGTTCATCCCGTCCTACGCCCTCTATCTCGTAGCCAACTTCGTCGATCTCGTAGTGACAAGGGCAAATCTAGACGCCCTAATCTCTACGCACCTCGTAGTTCCACATGTCATCGAGGAGATGATGATGAGGAGGAGGAAGGTACCTCACGTGTCAGTACTCCATCTCCCACGAGGTTCGTGGACAATCTCCCGGAACTTAATTATTCCGATTATCAAGTTCCTCGTCCTTTCGAACAAACCGAACAAATCCTATTTGAACGACAAACCGCATTACTCAACACTACTCAACAGATGCATCTAGAAGTTAGAGGTGGTTTCAAGTCGATAGGGAAAGCTTTCAAGAATATTTTTGGAAAGAAGAAGAGATGAGATGTGGAAGTTGGCTTATTAGAACAATATTGTGTTTAGACATTTTATTTTGTTTTGTATTTGAGAATTATTTATTTCTTGCATGATATAGTATGTTAGTATCTATTTTCTTGATTAGTTCTTGAATGCTATGCTTAAATTAATATGCTTGCTAATGATTAATAACATGCTTATTCTATAATATGATTACTTTTAGCCTAAATGTATACATGCTTATTTAAACATGTTTATGCCACTATTTAATCATTCTGCATGTACATGTTCCAAATGAAGCTTGCTGCAAATACACCCTAACAATGACCCTTTTCTGGAAAGTTTTCAAATTTGGTCGCCTGGAAAAATAGCAGATGGGCGGCCCCCTTAATTCCCTAGGCGGTCCCCTTAATTTTAAGGGGGCCGGCCAACAATTAAGGGGACCAGCCATCTGGGAAGCAAAATTCACTATTTTCTTTTGCTTCATGTGACCCCTTTTATCTAGTCCCAGCTACCATTTCTCTTTATGGACGAACTGGTATTGGAATCTCACAACAAAACCTCAAAAATTAACCTAAACCAACCACATTTTCATATTATAAATTCCCTCCATATAATCACCTCTCATTCCATCATCCTTCACCATCCAAAACCACCATGTTATCACCAAAATCCTCCATCTCTAAGACTCCAAGGAAGCAAAGACTTGTCATCAAACCACCAAAACAACTCTTTATTGACTTAACCCAAGATGACACCAAAACTCCATCACCACCACCTCAAAGTTCATCCCCAAGTGCACCAAATGCACCATCAAAAACACCCTCTACCCATGGAGCATCATCTTCCTCCATACCATCCACTTCATCCATCAATGACTACATCAACACTCACCTAACATCATCACCAAGAGCATCATCACCACCAGCCACTCAAGAACCTCCATCCACCCAACTTGCCATTTCCTTATCACCTATCACACCTCTTGATGCTCACTTCTCACCATCACCAATCCCACAACCATTCTTTCCCATACCTTGGGCATTGCTTGAAGCCCATGGTGACAATTGTCTTTGTTGCATCCATAACCGGACCATAATCTTTGGTCTTAGAGATGAGATACACTACATGTTTTCATCACTTGAACACATGATTACCAACCCACCACCACCACCACCTCCACCACCTTCACCCACTACACCACCACCACCTCCATTTTCACCCAATTAAGCATATGCAATGCTTAATTAAAAATAATTTTCAAAACCATTTTGTGTGCAAGCCTCATGGAAGATCATGTACTCCTAGAGTGATTATGTAGATTGCATTACTCACTAGTTTATGTAGGATTGAATGTAATCTTATATGTTTGTGTATTTATACACAACATTTCTTTTATGAATGAATGTCTTTATTTTATATGCATGTTTATTTTTGCTATATATATGTTTGTGCTTCTAATATTTTTCTTGCAAGAATCCCATATATCGTTTTATTTATGCCCCCAAACGAGGGGGAGTACACATCAAGGGGGAGTTCTCATACGACACTTTTACACTTAAAACTTGTCGGTTAAACCTTTTTGATTCTACAAAAAGGGGGAGAAATAGATGTAAACTCACTAAATACTTGTCTAAAAACTAATTTTTAGATTTAATGAGTTTAGATTTTGTAATCATCAAAAAGGGGGAGATTGTTGATATAAATAATGCCTAAACACGTTATTAATATTTTTCGATATCTCTACGTTTTGATAATCACAAAATGTAAAATCATTAATCGGAAAATTATGACGTAAACAAGTATTTAGTTGTAAATATCTATTTCTACAACTCAAATCACTTAAGGTATGAATGAACTAATGCTTAATGCATTATATGATCAAAGGAACATTTTCTTAAACACTAGATTTTTTATAAAATGTCAAAAACATTTTATTTCTTTTAGAAAAACATTTTTGGTAATAAATAAAAAGGTTTAATTAATTATAAATTTATGAATTCAAATTTTCAACCAAAATCAGTAAAAATGTTCCAGAAAAACCTTCCCCACAAAAAGACAAAACTGGGCAACGGCTAGGGAGGGGCGGCCCCCTTAATTATACTAGGCGGCCCCCTTAAAATTAAGGGGACCGCCCCCTATTTAAGGGGGCCGGCCACGCTCCAGTAGGTTCCAGCTGTCCAGTTTTTTTGCCTATAAATACCAGCCTTCCCCTGGATTTTTACTCACCTTTTGCACCCCAAACCTTCTGTTTTAAATCTTGTAAATCCTTTCTAAAAAACCTTTGATCATATTCTCTTAAGCATTGGTTTCTAAGTGATCCAAACTTCCACCATCAAAGTGCAAAAGAAGAATACTCCTTCTACTAGAGAAGAAGTATTATAGCTTAACTCATTTCATCATTGTTGTTGTGTAAAGTGTTGTATAGTGGTGATAAGTAGATCTAAGTGTAAGTAACTAGTTGTGTTGTAAAGAAGTAGTGTAGAAGTAGTTGTGAAGTAGTCGTGAAGTAGTCGTGGTGAAGAAGTCGTGAAGCCGTCGTGAAGCAGTCGTGATTAAGTTGTGTAGAAGTTGTGTATAAGTTGTGAGATTGGTTCTAGCTACGATTAGAACTCGACATCTAGCTTTGTGTCGTTAAGCCGGTGTAAGCTAAAGTTGTGTAAGGTTTTCTCCGCCATAAGGGAGTTTGTTGACATAGTGAAGAAAACTCTCGAGTAGGTGACTCGAGGAGTGGAGTAGGGCAAGGAAGGTGTCCTTGTAGCCGAACCACTATAAATCTCCGTGTTGTGGTTTGATCTTTCCATCTCTTTCTTTCATTTCATTATATTTACTTTACTTGCATTACTTATCTATATTTGTTTATATTTGTTCATATTGATTAAGAGTTGAATTCACATAAGATAGAATCGAAGTTTTAAAAAGTAAACAAAAGTTTTCATAAATTAAAAAGACATAAAACTATTCAACCCCCCTTCTAGTTTTCCACATCCTAGATTATCGATCACTTGCCATAAAACCTTTTGTGAAAATCTCTCAAAGTGTTTATGAATAAACACATTTAGATAACACTTTGAGAGTTTTACATTTTTTAAATACTCCCCCTTCACATGTGCTCCTGCATTTTTAAGATAAATTTGCACATGTGGGAATAGAGTTCGCACGTTTGAATTGATCGATTGTCAATGAACATGACCTTTGCGAGACACGTTTACATCACTAGTTGGACTAGCTTGAAATTATTACCCGTCCCGGTCATATTCAATGATCATCTCTCGAATTGGTACATTCTACTCAGACAAGTCCTTTGCGAGACACGTTTACATCACTGAATAAATTCAGCTTGAAATTATTACCCGTCCAGGACATGTCTTTTCGATTACTAACTTTAGATATTCCGTCAATTCAAGGGTTAATCTGAGTCGGGCACTCGTTTGAGATTCAATCCACGATCTTTAAACTTTTTTATCACATTTTAATCACGTCCTCTCCCCCTCAAAAATAGCATGAAGTGATATTTTTGATATCAACTAATTAAAATGAATGATTTTGGAGAGATAGACGGATTTTAGCATGAAATTGGAGCATTTTTTCTTTTTAATTTTATACTCCCCCTTAAATAAAGCATATGGTAAAACATTTGAGTTTAAGAGGGAGTCACCATTTAAGCACGGGTTTCGTACTGAAGTATACGAAAGCCATCATTGAAGAGCAGGTCCGAAACTAAATTGTTTCGAAGCCATTGTGAAGAAATTTTTGAGAAATTAAGCGTGCTCAAGTGAGAGTAGTACCGGGCTGGGTGACCGACCAGGAAGTCCTCACTTAGGGACCATAAGCTCTAATGATATCAACCAGCTGCCTTAGAAGCCGGGGCCCAGCCATGTGATGTCTTGACCAAACAAAGGACGCGAGTTCGATTCCGATCCGCAGCATGGTTGGGTATTGGATGGAGGTATTTCACAGGCATCAAACCTTTGCTGGGTAGGGTTGATGGGTACCATTATGGTACACAGGGTTGAGGTGTCCCTGCCAATCTACACTTTTTTTTTTGACCAAAAGAATTTTTTGAGAATCGACATGTTTTGAAAAACATTTTAGAACTCTCGCTCAAGCATCTGTACATGTCCGTATCATTGTTGAAAGACATTTCTAGATACGTACATAATATTGATTATACGAGAGACATGTCGCGAGAAGAATATTTTTGGTTTTTATATTTTATATTGTTTTTGTATTTTTGAACATTTTTCTATTTTTATATTTTGTTTTTGTTTTTATAAAAGAAATGGAAAATTAAAAATAGAAGATAGATAGAATGATTTTGAAGAATTTACAGAATTAGAACCCTCTAATGAACTGGGTTCTAAGATAGTTGAATCACATGCAACCAAAGACGAAGAGATTTCACAAATAAAAATGTTAGAAGTACATGAATCATCACTATGAGGGTGTTGACTATCAACGGTTGTAATTGTTTCTACTTCCTGTTGGTGATTGTCACTATTCTTTGTCTTGGTGCAACTATAAAAAATCTTCCCTGTGGGAATCCATCTAAGACCAACTGTTTTAAAAACTCTTCCCGTGGGAATCCACCTAAGGCAAGATCTAGGAGTTGTTTTCTTGTCAAATGTAGCGGAAGTCTCATTTTGAGACAAACTACGTCCTGTAGAGATCCACCTAGTAGGTTTCTTAGCCTCTTGCTTTTTATGAACGGGTTTGTTTCTATTTGTTGTCTTAGTGGATTGCGCCTTAGCACTTGTTTTGCTATCCTTGTTCGAAGAGGAATTTGAATTCTTAGTGTTGCATTCTACGTGCATAGCATTTTCATTTGAGCAACTACTTTTAGATGCAAGCCAATCCCTAGTCTTTAGTTGAATGATCCTAGGTAGTGGTTTACTACTACTAGCAGTGCTTTGTAATGTTGTAGAATTCATCACCCTAGATGTTGTTCCTAAAATTCCATCTTTTCGAATCTGTGCCTTTTTCCTAGCTCCTTCACGATTGTGATTGTTGGCCATGTCGTTTGAACAAACAGATTCTTTAGCAGTTTTTATGGTCACATTCGGTGAGCTATTCCTAGGGGCACACACATTAGGATTAAACTTGTTGTCCTTTGAATTTGTTATAGCATTCCTAGACTCTTTTGGATTATCTTTTTCACTTTTGTCTATCGCCCTATATGTTTGAGATGTAGAGGCAGACGCAGTAGTGGGACTAATCCTATAAAGGGCAGGTGCTATCACATTTGATGTTTCGACAACCGCTTTCTCTTTTCCTTTTTCATTATCCTTGGGAAAGGGTGTTGAAATTGACATTTTTGGTTTTGCAACCGGTTTGTCCGACGTTAATGATCTAGTTCCCTTTTTTTCCTCACCCTCCCCTTTTTGTCTTTCAAGATGAGACTTCAAAAGATCAATTTGTTCTTGCATGTTTTTGTAAGAACGCTCATACGACAATTTGTCATACTTGCATTCTTCTTTTTTTCGATCAAGTTGTTTAAAATATGTTACATTTTGTTTTTCAATTTTAGCAAATGCATTTTCATATTTTTCAACAATTTCAGAAGTCTCAGCTCGAAGTCTTTCATCGTCTTCCACAGAATATGTTTGATAAATAATGGACATAATATCAGTCGACAGAGCTACTTCGAAGAGAGTGTCATTGTGTTTTTCCAAAACTTTGATGTGTTTCAATGTTTTCATTAGCTTCCTTTACCAGGGATCTGTGGTCCTTGACAAAGTCGGCTGTTTCTTTTAAAAACGCATTTTCAACATTAAGTATTCTCGCACTAATAGCATTTAGTGGAGGAATAATTTGTGTTTCAAACATCTTTTTCTGTTCTTCATCAAAACTTGTATGCCAGATGTTTAACTTAATATTTGTTTTGGATGCCATAACCATTTAAAGCGTTTCAACTCTCTTTTAAAATCATCCAAATATCGTCTAGCGTCACTTGTGTTAGAAGGGTTGCTAGAGGACATTTGTTCAATGTTAGAAAGATGTTTCGAAGCAACTTTTCATTTTGAGACAGCAACAGGTTTTTTGAAAAACATGGGTGAATCTTTTTGAACACTATGTACTCCAGAAATTGTGTTAAGCTTATTATAGTCTATTGGTTTAATTTCTGGGTTCATTTGTCTCATTTTATTTCGACTCTCTTCGGCAAGCTCAATCGTTTCATAAGAATCCCGAACTTCGGGAGGATCATGTATATAATTTAGCACACTACCATTATATAACACATTCTGTTCTTTCTGAGCTTTCTTGAGATGATAAGGTTTTCACAACCGATAACCATTTTCTTCATTGTACGTAAAAGCGGGTTTGGATCATTAATTAGCATGTTAATTGTTTGTGTAGAATGACCTGTTTTTACAAGAAACTCTTCCAACTTTTTAATGGTTTCTTGTTTGTCAATGATTTCATCAAGAAGATCATTTTCACATTTTGAAAACCTTGCATTCAACTCTTTCTTTTCTTTTTCAAGATTAGAACAAGTTGATTTTTGTTTAGAAAGTTGGTTGGTTAATTCTGAAATTTCCGTGTTTAAGGATTTTATTTTCGTGTTCAAATTAACATCAAGAGTGTCATATTTGATTAGCAAATGTTTTTCTCTTAAAACATAATCTCTGTAACCAATTTCTAGTTCTGACTGTCGTTTGTTATTAAATTCAAAAGCTCTTTCATTAACCTTATATCTTTCAAGCTCAACGGTCAATTTTTCATTCGCAACCTTTAATTCGCGATTGACCTTTTTCACTTTTTCAATCTCAATGCCACAATTATTCAGTAATGATTCAAATAAAGCACGGGTTTCCTCATCATTAGCATCATTTTGTGCAACTTGAACTTCATTAGGATTCATATCTGGAGTTGCCAAATTAATATTGCTACAACTTGGCGTGTCCATATATGTATCATAAGTAGGTTCGAGAGGCACAGAATGTGGCTTTTCATGAGCAAACGGATTAACATCATTACTTAGATTTGGTACCTCATGGAGTGGTTCTTTGTCATAAGTAGAAGGAATGTCATAATCACTACATGATGTTGTTTCCAGCTGATTAGCCATAAAGTTGGAGATTCCAGTGTGTTCTGCAGTGTTGTCATTAACTCTTGTTGTAACCATGAAGTCGTATTCCTCAGCAGTCAATGGTATTCCAGAATCTTCCTTTTTGGCTAGCATCAACATGTACTGGAGATTTTCTAGCTTCGTCATTGCATTGACATTACCGTCTCTACCTATATCACTCCCGTGGATTTCAGATGAAGTCATGAAACAATAATTCTCATTTTGATGGACCTCATTCTGATTCACAAACTGATCCATTTGGTTTCCAGTATAATGCCTTGCACATTGCATTTGATTCCCCATTTGTATACCCGTAGCATTTCCTTGCTGATTCCCGATAACCTCAACCATTTGTCCTTCTTGACCCATATATAACTGCGTATAGTCAGTGTACGGTGAAATCTATTGGTTGTTGTTATGTGGTTTGAAGTTTAATGCCTTGGAGAATAAAGCATAGGCATTTGCCAAATCAATTGTGATATTGTATTAGTGAGTGGCCATTGATGAAGTTGTATGGTTAAGATGATGTTGGATCGGTTCAAAGAAATAGGAGTGGGTTGGTTACGGTTCACGAGTTAATTTTTTGGTTTAAAATTAAGTCCTTTGTCGATGTCAAAGTTGATATCTTAGAAAATAGGTTATCTCACAAACTTAGTTATCTTGACAAACTCAGTTATGTTTAGAAACTTGGTTATCTTGACAAACTCAGTTATGTTGAAAAACTCGGGTATCTTGACAAACTCGGGTATCTTTGTGTTGATCCCAGTTGAGCTTCACGATCTTATTAATTACTTTAGATAAATCTAAGGTAATCGGTATAGAAACTGATCTTGAGTTGTATATCAAATATTATGCAGAAACTAATACTTGATCTTAAGAAGAATAAACACAAATGAATTATCAAACAACACTTCAATATATTAATACGATTGCTCTAAATAGCAATAGGGTTACAAGAAACCTTGAAGTGTAAACAATAATACGTATGCTAAGATAATCGATATCCAACTCTAACCCTGGAACCTCCTTTTATAGCGTAAGGAGTCCTAGTCGGTTTACAAGACTTCCTATACAAGAAAAATATTCATAAGTATCTTTTCTATACTTATCCTTAACATACTATACATATCCTATAAGCAGCAGAGTAAATCTTCTAGCAGCATAGTCTTCGTGAGCTAGCAGCAGAGTTACACTATGCCTATTATCCCAAACAGCAGAGTTATCAAAACAGCAGAGTTAATGTACTAATCAGCAGAGTCACATAGCTATCTAGCAGAGTTATGTTTCTCGAATCAGCAACATTTTAGACCCAACAATCCTCCCCTAAACTTGATATTTTTCTTCAAAAATCATCAAGTTTCCTTAAATCCAGCTAATCACCAGGAGGATGCTTCCAAACACTTTACTGTTTTGAAACCTTTGATTCCAGCAACTTTTTATATTTCTCAATTAGTTCAAATGCTTGATTATCTACATCAAATGGTCTTTGTAATGTCAACTTACGAGGCTGCAACATTTGATACAGAATAGATGTACTGTTGTTGATGACATAATCCTTCTCCACAAGCATATACACAGTCACACCTATACATGATAAGAGATGAACCCCACAAGATTGATATAAATACCATTTCTGAACTGTGGAGCTTAATAACTTCTTCCATTCAATACTCCTCTCATCTGGTTCAAACATATTCTTCAAATAGTAATAATTCAGTCTTTCATATACCACCTCTGGTCTAGTATCACCATAATTCATCTTATAAAAATTCCAGAGTTGAGTAATATCATCCCTATCCATGTAGTGCAACATCTGAGAAAAACTAATATACCCCACACTTGAACCATTTGATCTCTTAATTATCCAGCATACTTGACCATCAGCTAGAACATCATGTGAATATGAAATGATTGGATATTTTATTGATAAAGGAACTTCATTAAGTAACTCAGGCTCTTCTTGAGGTTCATGAACTGTGAGATCCATAATCCCTTTCATATCATCTGCAGTCACTTCTTCTTTCTCTGAATCACTATCCTCTTTCTCTGAATCACTCATCACTACTGACTGAGTTCTTCTCTTCTTCCTACCCACCTGCTTTACTTTCCTCCTATATCTCTTTGTACCAGCAGAGGATTCAGTCATTACTTCAGCTTCAACAATAATTTCTTTCTCCTTTTCAACATCAGATCCTATGGGCTTTGAAACACTTCCACTCCCAGATGCTTTCATATTGTCAGATCCCATAACTTCTGGATTTCTCTTCTTTTCAGAAACTTTTCTTGGATTAAGCTTAGCATAAGTTTCATAAAATTCCTTTTCAATTAAGGCATCTGACTTTCCCTTGAAGTCCTTCATCTGATAGCCTCTTGCATTCTTCAAATAATACTTCATGTCATTAACCAATGCTTTCCTTGAAGATGACTTTTGCTTGTAACCATGCTTCTGTGCTTCTTTAATCCTCATAATTAGCTCTTCCCACTTAGCTAACCCATTCTTTCTGAGAATAAACTCAACAAGCTCTTTTGTCTTTTCACTTCCATCCAACTGCTCATCATTTGTTATCAAGAAAGCTTCACCTCTTACAATCATATCAGAATCAATGAAATACTGCAATTGTTCATTAAATTCTTCTTGATTAACTTCTTTAAATGTAGAGCTTTCCATAAGTTCAAACTGATTTCTTTCTTCATCAACTGCAACACTTCTTGCATATTCTTCATCCTGAGCAATCTGAGCTTGTTCATCAGCCAACTTTTGCATCCTTTCAAGCTCTTCAGCAGATTCAGCAGCAGGTTGTTGTTGTGATGGTGTGGGTGTATTAGTTCCTTTGTTCATATTCAGCAGTACTTGAGCTAAGGTTAACTTTTCATCATCTGATTCAGCAGAGTCCTGTACTGCTGCACTCTTCTCAGTATCATCAGCAGAAACCTTTAACCCATCAGCAGAGTGTTCTGCACCAGCAGAGTCAACCTTTCCACTCTTATCACCAACATTTTCAACAGAGTCCTTTTCAACCTCCCCTGAACCCATTACAACTTCCTGATCCTGAGCATCATTCACTACAGCCTCCTGATCATTCCTCCCCTGTTTGGAAGCATCCTCTTCCAAACATGGTTTGGAACCTTTCTTCAACCTCCCCTCAAGATGAGTAACTCTTAGCTTAAGCCTTCTTATTTCTGCACCTTGAGAAGCTTTGACTGTAGACAACTCCTTTCTTAGTCCAAGAACCTCCTGTGACAATTTTGTACATTTATCCGTCAATTCCTTAAATTGTTTCATGATATCCTCACAACTACGGTCTGTGTTACCTGACCCAAGAGGTTGATCATTGGAAATGGCATTTTGTACAGGAGTGGTAGCCGTCAAATTCTCTGTTTCAAGTTCAATACTAGCCTCAACACTTCGACCTGTGTGACCTGGTCCGAGAGGTGTATCATTGGCATTGTCAATATGTACTTCAGTGTCCATCAATTCAATAGTTTCATCTCTGTCCTCATCACTTCGAGATGTGTGACCTTCTCTGAGAGGTGAATCTTGGGACACAAACTCAGTCTCAACCCTAGGTTGAACATCTGAGCCCCCCATAAAAGCCATTTGGCTGGGGTTACCATCAATTGTATTAGGTTCTTGAGAACCTTCTACAAAAGATGTTGCCATGGTTGAGGTCTTAATTATGTTGACACTGTCCTGCTCAACTACTAAGTTGGAAACAGTAGTGCCAGCCTCTTCCATCATGATACCTCCAACACCTGTATCAGCCTCATCTGCATCCATACTAACATTGGCCTGAGGTAGCACAATGTCCTCTTGTTGTGAAATCCTAGGTGATTGGGTATTTTGAGGTTCATGTGACACTGATACATTCAAACTTGTTGATGAGGATGTGTGATGGGAAGCTGTGGGAGTTCCAGCATCCTCATCCTCATTCATTTCAGCCACAACATTCAAGATATGTTCAGTTAGGGGAGTTATGACACCAGAAAAACCTTTCCCATTCTTCTTTAGAAATGCAAACATCTTGATCGCCATTCTACTATAGGGCTCAACATTTGTATGCCTCAAGGGTTCTCTTAGCTGAGAGTTGATAACAAGTTGTAGAAACCTTGGGTACAAATAGAATTTCTTCTTAATAAACTTCTTTATACCCTCAAAAATCATAGAAGAAAAATCAAAGGGTTGCCCTGTTGCCAAACACACTAAAGCCATAGCTTGAGAAGCACTAAACTTACTCCATCCACCTATTTTGGGAAACAAGCAGTGTTGTAGAGTATGCAATAAAAACTTCCAATGGGGACAAAGATGACCTTTCAAAAATGTTCCACTATTCTCAGGTCTCTCATATCCAATATTCTCAAGCTCAGTCATAACAGTTTCTGGGGTAAGGGTAGGGGGTGTAGATATGCCTGATAAGCGAAGACTTCTTTTAATTGTTGTTTCACTAACTACAATATTCTCCCCATCTACACTACCTATCAATCTTTCCTCACCATCTAGTATATCCAACTTAACAGTTGACCAAAATTGTTGCATATGAGATTTATAAATGGTAGGAGCAACTGTTAACGCATACCTTAATCTAGACGAACTCAGAAAATCCATAACCTCATGAAATCCATCAGCTGCAGTAACTTTACTAAGAAAAGCTATCTGATTGTGTTCATCCGGAAACGTTCTTCGAGCCATTTGATTTGGGGGTTTTCGGTGAAATGATATGAATTATTGTTCTTGGGTGAAAGTCGAATGTAATTTTGAGCAATTAAAATGTAATGAGATCAAATTGGTGAAAGATACCGTTTTGATCTAATTAGGTTTAAGAACGCGCCAAAAGTTTCAATTTGACCCTTCTACTTTCAAACTCATCAGCAGAGTTATGAAATTGTTGACCAAAGGTCAACTTTCCCAATACCTTCAAAATCATTCCCTTAAATACAATACCAACCCCGCATTGAAGTCCAAAAATCCCTTAATCTCTTTAGCAAATCCCAATTCACAAACCCTAACTCAAAATCAATAAATCATGAGTTCATCAAAAACTCCAATTATTGATGCGTGGTTTTGCAACCTCACAACAGGTTTTACCTCTCGAGGGATCTCAAGAGGCTTACAACCCCACCAGGCAGTGTACCTGACCGATGTAGTATAGTGTAGTGGTAAGTACGGGGGATTGATCGTTCTCCACAGGGAATAGTGTTCGTTAGGTATGAAAAACTACTCTAATAGGTCTAAGGGTGAGAGAAGATTCTTTTTATGTTTTTTTATAATTTTATGAAAGCAAGTAAAATCTCGGGTTTGAAAGAGTGGGCGAAATTAGTTGCTAGTCAACTAACCCAAATAACTACGAATGCAAATAAAATAAAATAACAGAAAATGAAAAGGTGGTAAAACTTATATAGAGAGAAATGTGTTTACTTAGATTTCCTTACTCCCTAACTATCTTTTACCGGTTGATTAGTGTGTATTAATTGCGTGGATGACGGGTGTATTCCTTAATACCAATCGTGGGGTGGCGTACGTACTTCCCCAACTCTACAAGCTCCTACTTCACTCCTATGTCGAGCCGACTAGGAAGCTCCTAACATGGGATCACTAGAATTCGCTTGTGCATTAAATACAACCATAAAAACCTTAGTACGCATTGGTTCATGTTTCTTAAGACGTTCAAGCAAGTTACCGAATAGGAAGTTAGCCAGTTTTCTTAAGCCTAACATAGATGAACAATCATCCAATACAACTAATAACACAACAATAACCAATAATCAATAGCTAGGTTTCATTAGATCTAAGCAAATACAAGATAAATCTAGCCTAGCATGTTAAACAAAAGACAAGAGCAAGATAGAATCAAACAACACATAGACATATTGAATGATTAATTGATAACTTATCTTCAATGTAACATGGAAGATTTCAAGGCAAAAAGCCTTGAAAAAGATGCTAAATTCGTCTTAGGATTTTCACACACAAAGTTCCCCAATAAGTTCCACACTAATGACAAAAAATTGCAAAACTATATATAGACTTTCAGATCTGACGGCGTCACGTTATGGAGTGTGACGCCGTCACCTCGCAGTTTTTAGGGTTCCCGGATGGCCTTCTTGACGCCGTCCCTCTTTAGCTCTCCAAAATCCGTTCTGGCTTATCAAGGCTTGACGCCGTCAGATAATGGCTTGACGCCGTCCCTCTTTAAATTAAGCCGTGACGACCTTGATCACATTAAAGCGTGACGCCGTCAGAATTCCATGCAAATTTCTCTGGCTTATCATGAGTAATTTTCACATCCACCACTTTTGCCAAGCCATGACGCCGTCCAGAACAAATCTTGACGCCGTCAAAGGTAATTTCCAGCACAATTTTGAGACTTTGTCGTTTTCTTCATTTTTATGCTCCAAAAACGTCCAAAATGCCTCCTTTTCCAGATTTCTCCTCAAAAGTACCTAAAATGACAAAAGGAACGATTTAGGGAAATATTTGATCAAATAAATACGATTTAGGGCTTAAATGACCCCTTAAAAGCGGTACACTTTTCGCTTCATCAAATACCCTTACACTTGAGATTTGCTTGTCCTCAAGCAAATGCGCTTTTATTCTAATCAAAATACAAGTTAGGGGTCATTTAACACTAACATAAAAGTAATTACAACAAATATTCGTTCCACTTTAATCATAATAAGCACGGAGATTACATACTAGCACCTCACAAGTAGTGTTTAGATACTCACATCTCTCAAGTGTCATCAAAATAAATCTCATAAATGAAAACGGATAATATCTCCCACTACCTGTCATAGCAAATAGATTATCATAGGCTTGGGAAAGGATCGAAAACCTCCTCCACTAGGCCTAAGCACCTAAGATGAACTATCAAAGAGGGCTTTTAAATGGGTTATAACGTTAGGTGTAGGGAAAAGGAAAACACGGTTTTGTTGGATAAAGGATATTTTACTGGTGGCGAGTTAAAGATCTTGATCAATTACATGTACTATACAATGTTGCTAAGCCAAGACTCGACTCAATCTTAAGCTAAAAACAAAATAACAAAAACATAAAATAAACATAAAATGAAACGGGATGGTAGTCCGTATGTTTTTTCTACTTTTCTTTTTCTCATTTTTTTGTATTTTTTTCTTGATTTTTTTTTTTTTTTTTTTTTTTTTTTTTTTTTTTTTTTTTTTTTTGCATACACTTTTGCCCTACCATCCAAAATAATACATCATAGGGGCATTGCATTCCCCTTACACTTGAACTTTTACATAACTTTACAAATTACTATTCTAATGACTCGAATTAAGATAATTAAAACACTTGGAGTACTTTTAAAATATTTAGCACATATGGGGGTAATAAATGATGTTCTTCCCCATTACTCCATTACACTAGTACTTTACCCATGAGTCCCAATCGTCCCAAAACAATATGTACAAGGATATGACTCGACTTAGCAACCATGTAATCAACTAGATAATTAACTTGGGTTTAAACAAATGTTGTCACAATAATGCACTAAAGATGAGTGCATACAAGGTAGGCTAAGGCGATTTGGGTGTACATTTTAGTGGGGTGTAACAAATTCTTCCTTTAAGTAAAATGCTTAAAGGTCGAAACGAAAAGATAGGCTCTGAGGGGTGTACTAGGGGTATCGTGTACTAAAAATGAGTACAACGCAAAGGGTGTGGGAGAATTACTTGACCAATGTAGCCAACGTAATTATAACAAAAACACAGGTGTGTAAAACAATGGGTTAATCCTAATGCCTCTTATCATGTAGTAAATCTAACTACACGAATGTAGTCTCACTTGTGGCCTTGGAATGGTCCTAACGCAAGTTCTAGAATCTAAGTGCTACCGGTACACACATCATAGCATAAATGCTTTTCCTACCAATTCTAGGGGCGAACCTCACATATTTGGGGGTGGAAAATTTTTTAGTGGTACGGTTTTTGTGCTAGTCATATAATTCCTATCCATGAGACGCTCATTAAGATCAAAGTTTCACTCCTAAATGTTGTAAAAAATTTTAAATTTGGCACCAAAATTGCCCTAACAGGTATTTCTCTCAGTTTTATTACACATCTATTATTAAACAAACAAAAATCAAGCGTAATAGCATTCTCTAATCGTACTTTTACCCCCCTTACACTTAAGATGAACATTGTCCCCAATGTTCAAATAACAAGATGTAAAAGCATAAAGTAAAAGAATGAAATCAAATACTCCCCTGATTCGCTCGGTGGATAACGACGTAACACGGTTAGATCTTCTTCCAAAGAGAATGTAGAAGCTCCAAGACTAATGCATCACCAAAAGCTTGATCCAACAAACATTTCCTTGTCCAAAATAACCTGTTAAACCTGAGAAAACAAACACGAAAACCTGCATAACATCGGCGGGATAAAATCTATATATAAGGATATAATGCTTGTGGAATGATAATTTTGCAGATTCCTGGAGATTATAAGTTAGAGATTTAATAAAAACTTTTTATGAAAACAAAACTTTCAAAAATTTTCAGAAAATTAAATCTGACGCCGTCAGGTTGTAAATCCTGACGCCGTCAGAAATAATCTGACAGAATTCTCATGTTACGTTTCCGGAAAATTTTTGGAAAGACCTATACCTTACTTCCTGGAAATCCTGCAAAACATCATTATGACTCGATACAAGCATTTGACTCAAACAAATACTAATATGTATGTTCATTTATTATTATTATGATTCATGTTCATTTGTGTTCTAATAAACCGATTTGGATTTCCCTTACACTTAACTTTTGCAAAATACCTTTATATGTAGTTAAGACGAAGTTAAAAACAAGATAAAGCATTTTCACAAATTAGTTTTTTTTTAACATGAATCAATAGTAATAAAACTTAAACATACATACGGAAACAAATAAAATCAAACAAACAAATAAATAAACACACAAAGCAAATAAAACTTGGGTTGCCTCCCAAGAAGCGCTTTTCTTTATTAACGAGTCTTGTAGCTCGACTCAAATTCACGCTACCCTACATAAGTGAGCTCGTCATCGAGGACGTCTTTAGGGTTAAGCTTGGATTGAAGTTTTCTATTGGTCCGCTTAGTACGATATATCTTTTCAAACTTCTCTCCATCTGGGTCATACAATGTCATCTTAATATGCCATGACCCATCTCCATCTTTGGGTGGTTTGTCCCAATACCACTTATGATCATCTTCCTCACGAGTCCACTTATTCATTCCTAGGTTAATTGGCAAAACTCCTAGGAAATCAATCATCTTCCTAAAAACTAGAGGGTCTTCAAATGGATCCAATTCGGTGTCCCTAGCTAAGAGTTGCTCTACCGTATGTGTTCGGTTAACAAAATCCTCTTCTAGGTAAAATGGGCGTTGGGGTCCTATGAAGTCTCCATCAATCCAAGGTCCATATCTAGATGGTCTCCTATTTGATTCTAACCAATGTGGTGTTGGTTCCTCACTAGTATCATAGGCATGTTTCTTAACATCATAGACTGACCAAGTATCTCCTTCTCCTACCGCTATCTTGGATTCCTTACAATCAATCATAGCACTAGCGGTTGCCAAAAATCCTCTACCTATCAACAAGGGGCATGTAGGGTCGCTAACCATATCAAGGACATGGAAATCAGCTAAAATGGTTAGTTTTCCAATGTGCACTAACACGTCCTTAACTACTCCAACCGGGTAAGCAACACTTCCATCCGCTAAGCCTATTATCACCTCGGTTTCTTCAAGTTTTCCTAGTTTTAGAGAGGTGTAGAGAGGTAACGGAAGTAGGTTAAGGCTTGATCCAAGATCGGCTAATGTGTCATAAGCCTCCGAATTACCGATCTTGCAAGGTAGAACAAATAAGCCCGGATCATCTAATTTCTTAGGTAGCTTGTTTTGAACGAAGGCGGTCCCTTTTTCGCCTAACTTGAGCTTCTTCTCATCCAACACATCAACAACCGGACTTTCAAGGTGGAGCTCCTTGAGTTCATTGTCAAGGTTTTGAGTGGGAGGTGTTTCAACTATGTTGTTGACCAATTTGGATGTCATAACTTTTTGGTCATTTTGAACGACTTGGGTTTGTTTGAAACACGTGCTCATGGAATTGACCGAATAATATTGTGGACAAGAACTAGGGGACGAAACCGATGAAATAGCGTTGACGTTTAGTTTCGGGTTCTTGACCGTGTTGCTAGGGAGTGCTCCCATTTCTCGGTCATTGAGGGCTTTCAACAAAGTGTCAATCTTATTGGTCATCTCGCTTTGTTTTTGTTTGAAATCGGCTTCAAACTTGGCTAAATGAGCTTCTGGAGATGCCATAAATTGGGACATCAATCCTTCGAAGTTATTGGTACTACCATTGCCGGAAGGATTGTTGTTGAAAGTACGGTTCGAGTTGGAACCGCTTGATTGGAAACGATTAGGTGGGTTGGAAGAATTGGTTTGTTGTGTGTTTTGGTTTTGTTTCCACCTAAGGTTCAGGTGATTTTTCCATGAGGGGTTGTATGTATCACGGTAGGGGTTTGGCTCGGGTTTGAAAGTGTACCACTTGTCTCCCGCTCCGTCGGTACGCGAGGATGCGTAGTCCGCAAAAGCTTGTTCGGGGAGTTCCATGCAATCACGAGTGTCGTGGGGACCACTACATAATTCACATGAAGAAGTGATTTTGTTCACTTGACTTGAAGGTTTAGGAGCCTCGTAGGATTTCATGAGAAACTTGACTTGGTCTTCAAGTTCTATGATCCTACGGTCGGAAGTGCTTGAATTGTTCGAAGGCAAAGATATTGCCTTGACCGTTTTATTCAAATCACGGGGATCACTCCAACTTTCGTTGTCATAAAGAGCAAGGTCTTCTAGGAGAGCCAATGATTGTTCCGCACTTAGATCACGTAGCTTACCACTGGCCGCTTGGTCAATGGTTTGCCTCGTGGAGAGATTGACATGGTCATAGAAGATTTGGACTTGGAGCCAAAGTTCTAAGCCATGGTAAGGGACTTTTTGGAGTAAGTCCTTGAATCGAGTCCATGCCTCGTAGAGGGTTTCGCCTTGATGTTGTTGGAACATCAAGATATCATTCCTTAGCTTGGTAGTTCTTCCCGGTGGGAAAAAATGAGCAAGGAAATGAGTGGTGAGATCATCCAAAGAGGTGATGGATCCTGCGGGTTGACGCTCTAGCCATTGACTAGCTTGGTCCCGCAGAGAGAATTGAAAGAGACGCAATCGGGTCGTCTCTCGAGTAGCAACATCAAGGTCTATAGAATCAACAATTTTGAGAAAGTCCTTGAGATGTTGATTAGGATCTTCAGAACGAAGTCCATGGAATGCGCATCCGCTTTGCACCAACCGGATGGTGTCGGATCGTAGGGGAGTGACATTGGCTCCTTGAGTGAGCTCAATGGTGTTTCGATAGCCATGGTGGCTAGGACGGAAGTACTCTCCTAAAGTACGTGCTCTAGGAGGTAGTGGTGGTTGTTGTGGTGGTGGGTTGTGTGGGTTAAGGATATTACCATCTTCCATGATGTCGGATGGTATGGTTACGAACAAAGACACGAAGAAAATAGATAGACTAAAGAAAACCTAGAAAAATAAAATAAAAATCTCACTAGAAAGGAATCTAGTGAGTAGACCTAATAGAAATAAAAATTCAACCTAAACAATAACTATTCCCCGGCAGCGGCGCCAAAAACTTGATGCGTGGTTTTGCAACCTTGCAACAGGTTTTACCTCTCGAGGGATCTCAAGAGGCTTACAACCCCACCAGGCAGTGTACCTGACCGATGTAGTATAGTGTAGTGGTAAGTACGGGGGATTGATCGTTCTCCACAGGGAATAGTGTTCGTTAGGTATGAAAAACTACTCTAATAGGTCTAAGGGTGAGAGAAGATTCTTTTTATGTTTTTTTATAATTTTATGAAAGCAAGTAAAATCTCGGGTTTGAAAGAGTGGGCGGAATTAGTTGCTAGTCAACTAACCCAAATAACTACGAATGCTAATAAAATAAAATAATAGAAAATGAAAAGGTGGTAAAACTTATATAGAGAGAAATGTGTTTACTTAGATTTCCTTACTCCCTAACTATCTTTTACCGGTTGATTAGTGTGTATTAATTGCGTGGATGACGGGTGTATTCCTTAATACCAATCGTGGGGTGGCGTACGTACTTCCCCAACTCTACAAGCTCCTACTTCACTCCTATGTCGAGCCTACTAGGAAGCTCCTAACATGGGATCACTAGAATTCGCTTGTGCATTAAATACAACCATAAAAACCTTAGTACGCATTGGTTCATGTTTCTTAAGACGTTCAAGCAAGTTACCGAATAGGAAGTTAGCCAGTTTTCTTAAGCCTAACATAGATGAACAATCATCCAATACAACTAATAACACAACAATAACCAATAATCAATAGCTAGGTTTCATTAGATCTAAGCAAACACAAGATAAATCTAGCCTAGCATGTTAAACAAAAGACAAGAACAAGATAGAATCAAACAACACATAGACATATTGAATGATTAATTGATAACTTATCTTCAATGTAACATGGAAGATCTCAAGGCAAAAAGCCTTGAAAAAGCTGCTAAATTCGTCTTAGGGTTTTCACACACAAAGTTCCCCAATAAGTTCCACACTAATGACAAAAAATTGCAAAACTATATATAGACTTTCAGATCTGACGGCGTCACGTTATGGAGTGTGACGCCATCACCTCGCCGCTTTTAGGGTTCCCGGATGGCCTTCTTGACGCCGTCCCTCTTTAGCTCTCCAAAATCCGTTCTGGCTTATCAAGGCTTGACGCCGTCAGATAATGGCTTGACGCCGTCCCTCTTTAAATTAAGCCGTGACGACCTTGATCACATTAAAGCGTGACGCCGTCAGAATTCCATGCAAATTTATCTGGCTTATCATGAGTAATTTTCACATCCACCACTTTTGCCAAGCCATGACGCCGTCCAGAACAAATCCTGACGCCGTCAAAGGTAATTTCCAGCACAATTTTGAGACTTTGTCATTTTCTTCACTTTTATGCTCCAAAAACGTCCAAAATGCCTCCTTTTCCAGATTTCTCCTCAAAAGTACCTAAAATGACAAAAGGAACGATTTAGGGCAATATTTGATCATATAAATTCGATTTAGGGCTTAAATGACCCCTTAAAAGCGGTACACTTTTCGCTTCATCAAAAGCTCCAATTATCGACATTTCCTCAGATTCATCATCAGACGATTCAGAGGGATGGGCAAGTTACTTTCCTCTAGGTTATCTTCCAAGTTCATCTTCAGCACAACCAAAAGGCAAAGCGGTTGTCGAAGAGGAATATTCCGACCCACTTCCATCAACACCATCCTCCTTTGAAGATTCTGATGATGATGAAAAAACAAAAATCGTTCCTCCACAGCATCCTTTGACTGCTGAGCTTCAAAAACAAATGGATAATGCCGCCGCCACTTTTGCGAAGAGTGTCCACCTGCCTCATCCAAAGCCAAGTACGGTTGAGCAGAAACCCCCTGTTCCAAAGAAGAAGAAGCAGCAGAAGAAATCAGCTCCCTCGACAAGCCAACAGCAGAGTCCACCACCACGACCAGTAGTACTTGCACTTCCCTGTCCAAGGGTGTCAGAGGCCATGGGCACTAGGGGACCTCGTAGCAAGGTCATGCCTGACTTTGCTAGAATTTAGGTTGTGAATCTTTGAATCTTGATGTCTTTTGGAACTTGTTTTGAATAGCATGATTGTAGGGAAACTGTATGTTGTACTTTTGCCTTTATTATCAATGAACTTCCTCTTTCCATGCTTTACTTGATTGTGTATGTATGTATATCTGCAAAAGGTTAGTAGCAAACCACAAACACAAGCAAGAATATTCCATAATAACAGCAGAGTAGCATAGCAACAAACAACTAATCCAGCAAACAAGTTAAGAAACAGCAAATGATGACTAAACACCAGACATTGACAAAACAGCAGCACAAATCCTTTACAAAATTTTACAAAAACATACAGAGATAAGATGTTTAAAGTGTTAAAGATTGATCATGCCAATACTGGCAACTAAAAATTGAAACCTACTTATATCAAAACATTTGGTAAGTAGATCAGCAACATTATTGTCAGTATGTATTTTAACCACTTGAATTAGCTTTTTCTCATAACAATCTCTAATAAAATGATGTCTTATCTCAATGTGTTTTGTTTTAGAATGAAAAACAGGATTTTTGATAATACACATTGTGCTGTTGTTGTCAATATAAATTTTGGTGTTCATGAAATTGTACCCATAATCCAGCAGTTGGTTCTGAATCCAGAGCACTTGTCCACAGCAGCTAGAAGCAGCAACATATTCTGCTTCAGTTGTCGAATTAGCCACCACTGTTTGTTTCTTACATTGCCAAGAGATCAGCCTATGGCCAAGGTACTGACAGCCTCCAGTGGTTGATTTTCTATCCATAGTAGCTCCAGCATAGTCACTATCTGAGTATGCTATCAAGTCAAATGGTGAATTATTAGGATACCAAAGGCCTAATTTAGGTTGACCCTTTAGGTACCTAAAAATTCTTTTGACCACTTCCAAGTGTGAAACTTTTGGGGACACTTGAAATCTAGCACAAGCACACACAGAAAACATGATATCTGGCCTTGAAGCAGTCAGATACATCAATGAACCAATCATTGACCTATACAGATGGACATCAACCTCTACCCCATCTTCATCCTTGAGCAAAGGTTTGTTTTTATCCATGGGTGTCTTAGCTGCCTTCACATCCTTGAAACCAAATTTCTTTAACATATCAGCCACATACTTGTCTTGGCTAATAAAAATCCCATCTGGCTTCTGCTTAACTTGAAGCCCCAAAAAGAAAGTTAGTTCTCCCATAGAACTCATCTCAAACCTGCTGTGCATGAGTTTCTCGAATCCTTCACATAACACCTTATTTGTAGACCCAAAAATGATATCATCTACATAAACCTGTACAAGTAGAATATCCTTTTTGTCTTTCTTAATGAACAATGTTTTATCAATGGTTCCTCTGCTAAAACCATTATTCAACAAATATTTGGATAAGGTGTCATACCAAGCTCTAGGAGCTTGATGTAGTCCATACAGTGCTTTCTTCACCATGTAGACCTTATCAGGATACTTAGGATCTTCAAACCCAGGTGGTTGCATCACATAAACTGGTTTAGGAATCTTTCCATACAAGAAAGCACTTTTTACATCCATTTGATACACAGGAAAATTCTTGTATGAGGCATATGCCAAGAAAAGTCTGATAGCCTCCATTCTTGCAACTGGGGCAAATACCTCATCATAGTTGATGCGTGGTTTTGTAACCTTACAACAGGTTTTACCTCTCGAGGGATCTCAAGAGGCTTACAACCCCACCAGGCAGTGTACCTGACCGATGTAGTATAGTGTAGTGGTAAGTACGGGGGATTGATCGTTCTCCACAGGGAATAGTGTTCGTTAGGTGTGAAAGGCTACTCTAATTAGGTCTAAGGGTCGAGGAAGATTCTTTTTATGTTTTTATAGTTTTTATAAAAGCAAGTAAAATCTCGGGTTTGAAGGAGTGGGCGGAATTAGTTGCTAGTCAACTAACCCAAATTACTACAAATGCAATAAAATAAAATAACAAAAATGAAAAGTGGTGAGAAACTTATGTGTAGAGAAATGTGTTTACTTAGATTTCCTTACTCCCTAACTATCTTTTACCGGTTAATTAGTGTGTATTAGTTGCGTGGATGACGGGTGTATTCCTTAATACCATTCGTGGGGTGGCGTACTTACTTCCCCAAACTCTACAAGCTCCTACTTCACTCCTATGTCGAGCCGGCTAGGAAGCTCCTAACATGGGATCACTAGAATTCGCTTGTGCATTAAATACAACCATAAAAACCTTTAGTACGCGTTTGGTTCATGTTTCTTAAGACGTTCAAGCAAGTTACCGAATAGGAAGTTAGCCAGTTTTCTTAAGCCTAACATAGATAAACAATCATCCAATACAACTAACAACACACTAACAACCAATAATCAATAGCTAGGTTTCATTAGATCTAAGCAAACACAAGATAAAATTAGCCTAACATGTTAAACAAAAGACAAGCATAAGATAGAATCAAACAACACATAGACATATTGAATAATTAATTGATAACTTATCTTTCAATGAAACATGGAAGATCTCAAGACTAAAAGCCCTGAAAAAGTAGCTAAAATCGTCTTAGGGTTTTATCCCAAAATTCCACACACTAAGCTCTCCCTTCATGACAAAAAATTAGAAAACTATATATAGACTTTTGGATCTGACGGCGTCACCTTATGGATTGTGACGCCGTCACCTCGCCGCTTTTAGGGTTCTCGGATGACCATCTTGACGCCGTCCCTCTTTAATTCTCCAAAATCCGTTCTGGCCTATCAAGGCTTGACGCCCTCACCTCTTGAACGTGACGCCGTCCCCTTATGAATTAAGCCGTGACGCCCTTGATTTAGTTAAAGCGTGACGCCGTCAGAATTCACATGCTAACTCACTGGCCCGTCATGAGTAAATTTCACATCCCACTTTTCTTGCCAAGGCATGACGCCGTCCAGAGTTAAGTCTGACGCCGTCAAGAGTAACTTTTAGCCGATTCTTGAGACTTTGCCATTTTCTTCACTTTGATGCTCCAAAAACGTCCAAAATGCCTCCTTTTCCAGATTTCTCCTCAAAAGTACCTAAAATGACAAAAGGAACGATTTAGGGCGATATTTGATCAAATAAATACGATTTCGGGCTTAAATGACCCCTTAAAAGCGGTACACTTTTCGCCTCATCAAATACCCTTACACTTGAGATTTGCTTGTCCTCAAGCAAATGCGCTTTTATTCTAATCAAAATACAAGATAGGGGTCATTTAATGCAAACATAAAAGTAATTACAACAAATATTCGTTCCACTTCAATCATAATAAGCACGGAGATTATAAACTAGCACCTCACAAGTAGTGTTTAGATACTCACATCTCTCAAGTGTCATCAAAATAAATCTCATAAATGAAAACGGAAAATATCTCTCACTACCTGTCATAGCAAATAGATTACCATAGGCTTGGGAAAGGATCGAAAACCTCCTCCACTAGGCGTAAGCACCTAAGATAAACTATCAAAGAGGGATTTTAAATGGGTTATAATGTTAGGTGTAGGGAAAAGGAAAACACGGTTTTGTTGGATACGGGATATTTTACTGGTGGCTAGTTAAAGATCTTGGTCAATTACATGTACTATACAATGTTGCTAAGCCAAGACTCGACTCGATCTTAAGCTAGAAACGAAATAACAAAATAACAAAAACATAAAACAATCATAAAATAAAACGGGATGGTAGTCCGTATGTTTTTTCTATTTTTCATTTTCTCATTTTTTTTGTATTTTTCTTGATTTTTTTTTTTTTTTTTTTTTTTTTTTTTTTTTTTTTTTTTTTTTTTTTTTTTTTTTTTGCATACACTTTTGCCCTACCATCCAAAATAATACATCAAAGGGGCGTTGCATTCCCCTTACACTTGAATTTTTACATAACTTTACAATTACTAATCTAATGACTCGAATTAAGATAATTGAAAAACTTGGAGTACTTTTAAAATATTTAGCACATATGGGGGTAATAAATGATGTTCTTCCCCATTACTCCATTACACTAGTACTTTACCCATGAGTCCCAATCGTCCCAAAACAATATGTACAAGGATATGACTCGACTTAGCAACCATGTAATCAACTAGATAATTAACTTGGGTTTAAACAAATGTTGTCACAATAATGCACTAAAAATGAGTGCATACAAGGTAGGCTAAGGCGATTTGGGTGTACATTTTAGTGGGGTGTAACAAATTCTTTCTTTAAGTAAAATGCTTAAAGGTCGAAACGAAAAGATAGGCTCTGAGGGGTGTACTAGGGGTATCGTGTACTAAAAATGAGTACAACGCAAAGGGTGTGGGAGAATTACTTGACCAATGTAGCCAAAGTAATTATAACAAAAACACAGGTGTAAAACAATGGGTTAATCCTAATGCCTCTTATCATGTAGTAAATCTAACTACACGAATGTAGTCTCACTTGTGGCCTTGGAATGGTCCTAACGCAAGTTCTAGAATCTAAGTGCTACCGGTACACACATCATAGCATAAATGCTTTTCCTACCAATTCTAGGGGCGAACCTCACATATTTGGGGTGGAAAATTTTTTAGTGGTACGGTTTTTTGTGCTAGTCACATAACTCCAATCCGTGAGACGCTCATTAAGATCAAAGTTTCACTCCTATATGTTGTAAAAAATTTTAAATTTGGCACTAAACTTACCCTAACAGGTATTTATCTCAGTTTTATTACACATCCACTATTAAACAAACAAAAATCAAGCGTAATAGCATTCTCTAATCGTACTTTTACCCTCCCCTTACACTTAAGATGAACATTGTCCCCAATGTTCAAATAACAAGATGTAAAAGCATAAAGTAAAAGAATGAAATCAAATACTCCCCTGATTCGCTCGGTGGATAGTGAAATTACACGGTTAAATCTTCTTCCAAGGTAATGTAGAAGCTCCATGACTAATGCATCGCCATAAGCTTGATTCCATAAGCATCTCCTTGTCCAAAATAACCTGTTGAACCTGAGAAAACAAACACGAAAACCTGCATAACATCGGCGGGATAAAATCTATATATAAGGATATAATGCTTGTGGAATGATAATTTTGCAGATTCCTGGAGATTATAAGTTGGAGATTTTAATAAAAACTTTTTATGAAAACAAAACTTTCAAAAATTTCTGGAAATTAAATCTGACGCCGTCAGGTTATAACCCCTGACGCCGTCAGAAATGACCTGACAAAAATTTTCATTTTAAGTTTCCGGAAAATTTCTGGAAAAACCTTTACCTTACTTCCTGGAAATCCTGCAAAACATCATTATGACTCGATACAAGCATTTGACTCAAACAAACACTAATATGTATGCTAATTTATTATTATTACGATTCATGTTCATATGTGTTCTAATAAACCAATTTAGATTTCCCTTACACTTATCTTTTGCAAAATACCTTTATATGTAGTTAAGACGAAGTTAAAAACAAAATAAAGCATTTTCACAAATTACTTTTGAACATGAATCAATACTAATAAAAATTACACACACATACGGAAACAAATAAAATCAAACAAACAAATAAACAAACACACAAAGCAAATAAAACAAATAAAGTAAATGAGGCTAGCATGCGATAAATAAAACCAATGTAACAAATGTTTTAAGGCAAACAGATGCCTTCCCTAAATTATTACAGACAATATTGTTTCAACACATACAACCAAATATCAAATTGTTCAAACATCAACACATCAAATCACAACATCACTGGTGAGGGGGTCCTTGGCGATAGTCATAGCCAGGAGGAAGATGCCCGTGGTACCCATAAGGAGGGTAATCCTGCTCACGACCCGGGAAAGGGTCAATCTGCAGATGCGGGTCCAACTGATCACGTATGGAAAGATGCTGCATCTGACGAACCGTGTGATCGTACATCCAGTCGAACCTGTCGTCCACCCTGGTCCTCCACGTATCAACCTGGCCCATCCAGGTCCCCTGGTGAGCCTGCCAGTCCCCCCTGCTCATATGCCGGTAGTAGTCAGCTGTACCGACTTCATGTCCCTCATGCTGCTGCTGCTGGGGCTCCTCCTCCTCCTCATCATCCTCATCATCATCATCCTCAGCTCTGACCGGATGATACCACATATAGGATCCATCATGCATCTCCATAATCACATCCATCTGCTTCAAGGACCTCTCCTTCACCGTCCTGCATACATCACCACTCAAATACCTCATGACCTCGGGCCTGAGGACTCCATAAGACTGGGCCAGTCGGGTGATAAACATCCCACCATAAATCCTGTCACCTTCCCTCTCCCCAACTCCACTATGCATAAAGCTAGCAACCCAAAACGGGATGTTGCAGTAAACATCATTAGAGTAGATGGTGTACAGGTAGAAGAGATCAGAACCAGTGACACGGTGGTGAGAGCTGTGACGCCCTGTCAAACTGTAGGTGAGGCAACGATGAGTCAACCGAACCCTAGGATCCCTGATTTGGGATGCCACAGTGGTCGAGGTATAAACCCCATCCCCAATAGTCTGCCAGAACATGGAGCACCTAAAATCATTCTTCATCGACTCCCCATGCAACAACCTCTGCATGAACCCTGCCTGAATGGTATCATGCTGATCGTATAACCCAAGTCTCCACCCAAACTCAGCAACAGAACACGTCCTTAGCTCACCCCCCAGTCTGAAATAGATCGTGGTACCGCCCACATCGGTCCTCGCCTCAGCCATGTCAAAATGAAAGGTGGCGAAGAACTCCCGTACCAACTCCTCATATACCGGCTCCTGAATCTTAAACAGTCTTTCCCACTGGGGGCCGGTAAACCCATCCGTCTGAAAACTTTGGAGAAAAGTCTGCTCAAGACCTACTCTCCTCAGAAAGCCCCAGTCAACCACTGCTCCATTCTCGACCTTGTGTAGTAGCAATTGTGCGTATTTGCTTGTAGCAGCATCGTTGTCAAAGATACCCCAACTAAGGACCGTATCCCCAAAGTTTTCTTGTTGAGATCGGGAAGAACTTCCTCGGCTGGGTCTTTGACGCTTACTCATTATCTGGAACAAAGCAGGAGGAATACAAGTGTTAATATGTGAATTAAAGACTTGGTGGCGCATCAGACAGATCTGACGCCGTCACGCTTTGATAGGTGACGCCGTCAGATTTGATCAGTGTTCAAATCCATAATTACGAGGGAAAAATCAATATTCAAACTTTAGGCTCAATAACCACACACCACTTTTTGCAGAAAAATGGGTGATTGGATCACAGGTTATGGTTCAAATTCGTGGCCTCCCTATTAGTGAATAGACCCAATTGATTGCCAATCATCAAATGCTTTAATCTTTGTTAAATAACACTAATTAAAACACATTATGAGTTCTAAGCATGAATCAATCCTAGGGTTTCACGAGTTGGGGATTTTCGAAATTTTTAAATCCTATGAGTAATTGAAGCGAAAAGAATGAGTAAAAATTACTTACCACGTGAAGATTGGAGGCGGGAATTGGCGAATTTGTCCTGGGAAAATCGGAGGTGGGGTTGGAGAGGATATGGTTTGTGGGGTTTGTGATGAAAGTGATGGAATTAAAGTTATTATTGCTGTGCAGACGGGGTGACGGCGTCACGTGCAAATTCTGACGCCGTCAGATTAGCGTATTTTGCTACTTTGTGCCAGTTTACAAATGAGCCCCTCGTACTTTAAGAGAGCAGCTAGTCAGGGTCAATAATCCTGATAGCTAGTCTCGTTAACAAGTTCCTCCTGGGTCAAATGTTTTGTTACTGTCACGGGGTGTAGTAAAATGCTGAAAAGGGTCGGTTGACGTCTTATTCGGGTCCCAATTTCCATCAAGGCGAGTATTCAGGGAGTGAGAGGAACTTTCCCAGGGGGTTTTCAGAATGATGGTGTGCTTTAATTGAGTTCTTCTCACACCTGGCTTAAAGCCAAAAGACCGTTTCCTAGCTTCATAAAAGTTAGGGAGCGTGACAACCATGCTCCCCACGAAAATGCTGCGATCATGAGAGTTTTTCTCGCGAGAGGATCCAAATAAATAAGAGGGTTTTGAAAGTGAAGGCTCGGGGAAGAGGGTTTCATCATCCCATTCGTTGTATGGTTCATTAGGGACCGGGAGTTCAAAGATCTTCTCGATCTTTTTGTGTGAGGCTTCTTCCCTAATTTTCTCTTTTATTCTCGAGATGAATTTTTCTGCTAGCTCCATGAACATATCTTGGGTGTTTTTCAAGTGAGTTTCTAATTCCTTGATACGTCTCTCTTGGTTGTTCACGAAAGTTAGCATTATCCCTTCAAACTCATCTTGTCGTGAGAATTGGTGAAACGTATGTTTACCAATTGTGTTTACGCACTCATCGGGATTTTTATCAGCCGTAGGTGTCTCAGCTTTCATTAAGCTTTCAACCTGCTTTTTTATGTTTTCGAACAGCTGTTCTTGGGTTGCATTCATGCAATTTAAAATCCCTTCTTCCGAGAATGTTGAGTCATTCCATTCTTCCTCTTCGTATTGTGCTAAGTCCTCAATGACTTCCCAGCACTTATCGACACTGAGCCTGCTCAATCTTCCATTGGCGGCGTAATCTATGGCTCTTCTAGTTTGATGATTGACACCATCATAGAAGATTTGGATTTGTAGCCAAGGATCCATGCCATGGTGAGGGACTTTTCGGAGTAAGTCCTTGAATCGAGTCCATGCCTCGTAGAGAGTTTCGCCTTGACGTTGTTGGAACATCAAGATATCATTCCTTAGCTTGGTAGTTCTTCCCGGTGGGAAAAACTGAGCAAGGAAACGAGTGGTGAGATCATCCCAAGAGGTGATGGATCCTGCGGGTTGACGTTCTAGCCACTGACTAGCTTGGTCCCGCAGAGAGAATTGGAAGAGACGCAATCGGGTCGTCTCTCGAGTGGCAACATCAAGGTCTATAGAATCAACGATTTTAAGAAAGTCCTTGAGATGTTGATTAGGATCTTCAGAACGAAGTCCATGGAATGCGCATCCGCTTTGCACCAACCGGATGGTGTCGGATCGCAAGGGTGTGATATTGGCTCCTTGAGTGAGCTCAATGGTGTTTCGATAGCCATGGTGGCTAGGACGGGAATACTCTCCTAAAGTACGGGCTCTAGGAGGTGGTTGTGGTTGTTGTGGTGGTGGGTTGTGTGGGTTAAGGATATTACCATCTTCCATGATGTCGGATGGTATGGTTACGAACAAAGACACGAAGAAAATAGATAGACTAAAGAAAACCTAGAAAAATAAAATAAAAATCTCACTAGAAAGGAATCTAGTGAGTAGACCTAATAGAAATAAAAATTCAACCTAAACAATAACTATTCCCGGCAGCGGCGCCAAAAACTTGATGCGTGGTTTTGTAACCTTACAACAGGTTTTACCTCTCGAGGGATCTCAAGAGGCTTACAACCCCACCAGGCAGTGTACCTGACCGATGTAGTATAGTGTAGTGGTAAGTACGGGGGATTGATCGTTCTCCACAGGGAATAGTGTTCGTTAGGTGTGAAAGGCTACTCTAATTAGGTCTAAGGGTCGAGGAAGATTCTTTTTATGTTTTTATAGTTTTTATAAAAGCAAGTAAAATCTCGGGTTTGAAGGAGTGGGCGGAATTAGTTGCTAGTCAACTAACCCAAATTACTACAAATGCAATAAAATAAAATAACAAAAATGAAAAGTGGTGAGAAACTTATGTGTAGAGAAATGTGTTTACTTAGATTTCCTTACTCCCTAACTATCTTTTACCGGTTAATTAGTGTGTATTAGTTGCGTGGATGACGGGTGTATTCCTTAATACCATTCGTGGGGTGGCGTACTTACTTCCCCAAACTCTACAAGCTCCTACTTCACTCCTATGTCGAGCCGGCTAGGAAGCTCCTAACATGGGATCACTAGAATTCGCTTGTGCATTAAATACAACCATAAAAACCTTTAGTACGCGTTTGGTTCATGTTTCTTAAGACGTTCAAGCAAGTTACCGAATAGGAAGTTAGCCAGTTTTCTTAAGCCTAACATAGATAAACAATCATCCAATACAACTAACAACACACTAACAACCAATAATCAATAGCTAGGTTTCATTAGATCTAAGCAAACACAAGATAAAATTAGCCTAACATGTTAAACAAAAGACAAGCATAAGATAGAATCAAACAACACATAGACATATTGAATGATTAATTGATAACTTATCTTTCAATGAAACATGGAAGATCTCAAGACTAAAAGCCCTGAAAAAGTAGCTAAAATCGTCTTAGGGTTTTATCCCAAAATTCCACACACTAAGCTCTCCCTTCATGACAAAAAATTAGAAAACTATATATAGACTTTTGGATCTGACGGCGTCACCTTATGGATTGTGACGCCGTCACCTCGCCGCTTTTAGGGTTCTCGGATGACCATCTTGACGCCGTCCCTCTTTAATTCTCCAAAATCCGTTCTGGCCTATCAAGGCTTGACGCCCTCACCTCTTGAACGTGACGCCGTCCCCTTATGAATTAAGCCGTGACGCCCTTGATTTAGTTAAAGCGTGACGCCGTCAGAATTCACATGCTAACTCACTGGCCCGTCATGAGTAAATTTCACATCCCACTTTTCTTGCCAAGGCATGACGCCGTCCAGAGTTAAGTCTGACGCCGTCAAGAGTAACTTTTAGCCGATTCTTGAGACTTTGCCGTTTTCTTCACTTTGATGCTCCAAAAACGTCCAAAATGCCTCCTTTTCCAGATTTCTCCTCAAAAGTACCTAAAATGACAAAAGGAACGATTTAGGGCGATATTTGATCAAATAAATACGATTTCGGGCTTAAATGACCCCTTAAAAGCGGTACACTTTTCGCCTCATCAATAGTCTATTCCTTCTTCCTGAGTGTATCCCTGAGCCACCAATCTAGCCTTGTTTCTGATAACAATTCCTTTCTCATCTCTTTTGCATCTGAACACCCATTTAGTACCAATTGCTCTTTGTCCATTAGGCAAATCCACCAATGTCCAGACCTCTTGAAGCTTGAACTGCAGCAACTCCTCTTGCATAGCTTCAACCCAACTTTCATCTTTCATAGCCTTGTGAATGGTCTTGGGCTCCTCTTGAGATAAGAAACAGGCAAACATGCAATTTTGTAGATCCTTGTGGCTATTTCTCTTCTTAAGTGTTTGAGCAAACAATCCCTGATCAAGCAAATCACTCAACCCTTTTGATTTACTTCTAGTCTGAACAGCAGAGTGAACATCACCAATTATTTGCTCCTTTGGGTGAATATTGTGGATTCTTGTTGTTGGTGTGGGACTAACAGGTATATCAGTCTCCAAGTTCGATAAATCAGCTTCAGCACTAAAAACATCAACAACTTCATCATCAGTATCCACATACACTTCTTCTAATTCGGGCATCTCATCAGAAGAATCATCATCAGTATCACCATCTTTATCAGCAGTAGAGTCCTTTGGCATAGCAGCAGAGTTACCAAGCTTAACAGCAGAGTGTTTTAGCCTAACAGCAGAGTGTTTTGGCTTAACAGCAGAGTGTTTTGGCCTGGCAGCAGAGTTGAGAGAACTGCTGCTATGTTTATTCCCTTGTTGCCCATCAACTTCTGACTCTTTATTCCTTTCCTTATCATCATGAGAAGGTTCATCAACACCTTCTACATTAACCTTTGGAACTTCCATATGAACAGCATCACCATCTGAACTCTTTCTCTCTTTCTCTGTTGGAGAGAAGTACTGATCAAACTTCCACTTTTCAATCAACACAAACTCCTCTGCAGATTCATCCTTCTTAGCTTGAGTACCTGCATTAGGGTTAGTTTGTGTACCTGCAGACATGTTAGTAGTACCTGCAATGACTGGTTGATAATTCATACTTTTGGTTAAAGAATCAATATCAAACATCCACTCAGGACCTTTTCCATCAACATTAGGTGTGGTTTCTCTAATTGTAACATGTAAATTTTCCACTACATGTCCAGTCCTTTGATTAAAAACCCTAAAAGCCTTACTTTCAGTAGAGTATCCAACAAAGTAACCTATGTCTGCTTTCTCACTAAACTTGCCTAAGTGGTCAATGGTGTTTAAGATAGTAACAGGACACCCAAATGGTCTTAAGAAATCTATCAGAGGTTTCCTACCATGCAATAACTCATAGGGGGTCTTGTTATGAGGCTTAACTATCTTAGTCCTATTTTGCACATAGCAAGCAGTGTTGACTGCTTCAGCCCAAAAGATAGTGGGTAACTTAGACTCTGACAACATGGTTCTAGCAGCTTCAATTAATGTTCTATTCCTTCTCTTAGTAACATCATTTTGCTGAGGAGTTCTAGCTACACTAAATTATCTAGTTATACCCTTTTCCTTACAGAACTGATTCATCACCTGATTCTTAAATTCAGTTCCATTATCACATCTGATGACCTTAACCTTATGATTAAATAGATTTTCTATCCTTGTAATAAAAGCCTTAAGAATGCCAGGTGTCTCATCCTTAGAAGCTAAAAAGAATACCCAAGTAAATCTACTAAAGTCATCAGTGACTACTAATCCATACATCTTTTTATTTAAACTTTTCACATAAGTAGGTCCAAATAAGTCCATGTGTAACATAAACAAAGGTTCAGTTATAGAATTCACCAATTTGGACTTACAAGATGCTCTATGTTGCTTTCCCATTTGGCAAGCAACACAAACTTCAGGATTCTCAAAGACCTTTGAAGGCAATCCCCTGACCAAGTTCCCTTTCACCAACTTGTTGATAGCCTTGTAGTTCAAATGTCCAAGCCTTCTGTGCCATAGTTTAGATTCATCAACAGTGGCTTTGGCAAACAGACAAGTCAAATCTCTTTTGGGAATAATATTCTTTATATCCACACTGTATATATTGTCATGTCTAGGGACTTTAAGAAGAACCAATTTATCATCAGGTATCTTATAGTCAGGAGACAAGACAAGACACTCAGTGTCAGTAAAAAGAACAAAATTCTTCCTGTCACACATTTGTGAAACACTAAAAAGATTAAACTTGAGACCATTAACCAAATACACCTTCTCAAAATCCAATTTTCCAGTTCTGATGATGCCTTTACCAATGATTTTACCTCCTTTAGGGTCATTCCCAAAGGCCACATAACCACCATCCAAAGCTTCAAAATTCTCCAAGTTGCTTTGGTCTCCAGTCATATGTGAAGAGCATCCACTATCAAAAATGCATTTGTCTTTTAGCTCCTTTTGTAGATTGCCCTGCACAAAAAGTAAGAGAATTAGTTTCTCTTTAGGACCCAAGCCATTACTGACTTGGATCTACCTTGTGCATCAAAGTAGTCAAATTTCTTCAACTGCATTGGTGCACTGCTGTGTCTGAGAACATGATCTAGGACTTTAACTTTTGGTTTCCAGACCCAGCATGCTGAGGCTTTAACAGCATCAAAATGGTTGCCCACAACAGTATCAGTAACAACTTTAGGCAAAACAGCAGAGTCTGCCTTAACATCAGAGTTTGCTATAACAACAGAGTTAGCCTTAACAGCAGAATCATCTATATCCTTCTTTATGAGCCCTTTTGGTGCAATAGGAGAGATAACTCTAGAAGCACCATCTCTCATCAAAACTTCCCTAGGAACCATGTTTCTTTTGGGATGTGGGTGAGTCTTTCTACCAAATTTTCTATGGTTTACCCTTGTGTACTGGTTCCTACCTGGTTTTTGATAGTAGTAACACTCATCTTGCAAATGTTCAAAACTACCACAACTATAACATGCCTTTTTAAATAATTGAAAATCAGTACCTAATTTTTGTGAAACTAGGTTGTTCCAATTTCTCTGGTTTCCTCTAGACAAGTTATTAGTTCTCTTAGGATATACTCTAGGTGTGTTGTCAAACTCAGCCATCTTCCTAGAGATACCTTTACCAAACCTAGGCTTAACAAACTCAACCTTTTTAGCCCTAGGTACTTTTGATTCAACAACAGTAGGAATTTCTTCCTTTTTGTTCTTAGGGCTTGAATCAGATTCCACTACATCATCATCACTGTCAGACACCCAATCTTCAATAAGAGGTGCTTGTTCATACTTCTTTACCTCAACCTTAGGTGACTCTATTTCTTTTTCATTAGTTTCAACTACAGGTTTACTAGTTTCACCTACAGGTTTAACCCCAGACTCAGATATGAAAGTCAATGTCCTAGTAGGAGGGGCATGAGCACTAAGTTTCTTAGGGTGAGCAACAGTATTGTACCCTAGTCCACTGCCTGAATCAGCAAAGTGTCTTCCTATTGGTTTACTGAGAATGTCAGTTGCAAATTGATGTTTTTCTATCCTAACAACATGTTTTTCAGTCTCATTCTTAGCTGAATCTCTAGCCTGTTCAGCCTCCTCTACTTTTCCTACAAGAATCTTAATCTCATCATCTTTCTTAATAAGCTCATTTTTAAGAATAGTGATCTGATCAAGATATTCAATTTCAGCCTTTTTATAAAATTCTAGCTTCTCTTCTAAATTCTTTAAACCACATTCATAACTAAGATTGTCTAACTTAAGTATTTCATTTTCCTTTTTAAGATTTCCATTGCTAGACTTAAGTTCATCAATTTTATCAGAACATGATTTAAAAGAACAGGATGATTCATTGGATACCTCAGAGTCTGATCCAGAAGAAGAGTAGGCCATAAGAGCAAAGTGTTGTACTTGAGGTTCTTCTTCAGCTACCAATGCATAGTTAGGACCATCTTCAGCATGCTCACTCCAATCAAACTCACCAAACCCATCACATGACACCATAGCAGCAACAGCAACATTAGGACTTGACTCTTCAACAGCAACCTTCTTGGTATCCTCAATGTTTCTTTTGGGTGCTTTGCATTCTCTTGCAAAGTGTCCCTTCTTACGACAGTTGAAACATTCAGCCTTTGACTTGTCAAATCCTACATTCTTGTTTCTTCTAAACTTCATCTCTTTACCAGTTCTTTTAAGAAATCTTCTTGCCCTCATTGTTAGTATTGCAAACTGCCATTGCATATCAATCTCTTCAATATCATCAGGATCAAGTTCATCCAGATCCTGAGGCATGACTGAAGTACTAGTAGTAAGTTCAGCCAAATAAGCACAAATAGCAGCATCACTGATGGTGTTGGGATTGGTAGAGTCAGCAGCAGAGACATGTAAACCACCAGTAGGAATGAAAGGACCAGCAGCAGAGTGCTGTTCTTGATGACTACCAGAATTCTTGTTGCTTGATGACACAAAAGCAAAATTGTTTGAGGTAGAAGATGAACTTGACAATCCCTTGACTTCAGATTCATATACCTTCAGGTTGTTATACAGATCATCCAATGTCATAGTATCAAAATCTTCCTTGTGCCTCCAAACCACTGTATGAGTGTTCCATTCAGAAGATAGACTTCTCAGGAACTTTAGATTGACATCTTCTTGAGATGGCTCAATCTTCAAAAGAGCCATCTGACTGGTTAACTTATGAAGTCGATCATAAGTTCCCTCAATGTTCTCAGAACCCAAAGTAGAAAAAGTCTCAAACTGGTGCTTCAGTAGATTCTTTCTTGATTTCTTGGTAGCCTCATTCCCGCCAAATCGAAGTTCAATTGCTTCCTACAACTCCTTAGCAGACTCAATATGATTAAAACTCAATTGATAATCATTAGGTATTCCCATCATGAGAATACTGTGAGCCTTAACCTCCAATCTTCTCTGTGCTTTCTCCTCACTTGTCTTGAGAGTTAAGACTGATCCAGTAGCAGTCTTGGTTTGCACAACGTCGCCATTCTGAACAACTTCCCAGAGTGAGTAATCAACCATTCTCATGTATTGTTGCATTCTCATCTTCCAGATCTCATACTCGCCAGTCTTGAGCATGGGAACTCTTGATGCAGTAACCATGTGTGTTGAATCGGAATCCATTGCTTACTTTGAAGATTAACAAATCTTGTATTCAGTAATTCTTCTTGGTACCAGTTTCTAGATCACAAGCTCTGATAACACTTGTTGATCCCAGTTGAGCTTCACGATCTTATTAATTACTTTAGATAAATCTAAGGTAATCGGTATAGAAACTGATCTTGAGTTGTATATCAAATATTATGCGGAAACTAATACTTGATCTTAAGAAGAATAAACACAAATGAATTATCAAACAACACTTCAATATATTAATACGATTGCTCTGAATAGCAATAGGGTTACAAGAAACCTTGAAGTGTAAACAATAATACGTATGCTAAGATAATCGATATCTAACTCTAACCCTAGAACCTCCTTTTATAGCGTAAGGAGTCCTAGTCGGTTTACAAGACTTCCTATACAAGAAAAATATTCATAAGTATCTTTTCTATACTTATCCTTAACATACTATACATATCCTATAAGCAGCAGAGTAAATCTTCTAGCAGCATAGTCTTCGTGAGCTAGCAGCAGAGTTACACTATGCCTATTATCCCAAACAGCAGAGTTATCAAAACAGCAGAGTTAATGTACTAATCAGCAGAGTCACATAACTATCCAGCGGAGTTATGTTTCTCGAATCAGCAGCATTTTAAACACAACACTTTGAGAAACTTGAGCAAATTTGAGAAACTTGAGCAAATTTGAGAAACTTGAGCAAATTCATAAACTTGAGCAAATTTGAAAAACTTGAGCAAATTTGAGAAACTTGAGCAAATTCAGAAACTTGAGCAAATTTGAGAAACTTGAGCAAATTCAGAAACTTGAGAAAATTTGAGAAACTTGAGCAAATTCAGAAGCTTGAGCAAATTTGAGAAACTTGAGCAAATTTGAGAAACTTGAGTAAAATTTCAGAAACTTGGGTATGTCAAGAAAGTTGAGCAAAATTTCACCATTCTTTTGTAAACCAAGAAAGTTGAGCAAACTTACCAAACTTTGGTAACTTGTACAAACTTGAGCAAATGTAGAACAAACTCGATTAAATAGGAAAGTTGAGTAAATCTAGAAACTCGAGCAACTTGTACAAACTCGACTAAATTTGAAGAAACTCGATCAAGCTTACTGAAACTCGACTAAGCTTTCCTGAAACTCAAGGAAGCTAGAGAAACTCGACTAAGCTCTTCTAGAAACTCGAGGAACCAACCTGAAACTCGACTAAATTCAGAAACTTGAGGATTTCTAGCCACCAACTTTCTAACTCGAAAGCTAATGACAGAAACTCGGTTAATAAGTCTGATGAACAGTAACACGTCGGATGAACAATAACTCGCCCCAAAAAAATTCCTAGATCTTTGTTTTTTGCTCTTGATACCACTTGTTATAACCTAAAATCTATCCTAAACATATAACTAATTACTAGATATGATTAAAGAGAAGAGTGGAACTTGAATAGAAACTTTTATTAATCACACACTAACTCCTTAATACAATACCTAGTAAGAGAGGATACCACCAATGACCATCCTTCCAAATGAGGTGGAAGGTGATATTTATACATTACTTGACTTGGGTGGGCTTGGATTTAACTTGGGCTTCTTACATGGACTATTGAACATAACATTTAATCTATAAGTTTAATCCAAGCCCATTGACTATATTAACTATCTTACACAACGACACACTTAATAAAAATATTACAACGACGAATGACCATCACTTTATAATAAATGCTAACAGGTAACTATAAGGATTGTTTTTAGGAGTGTTGCAAAGTGCGTGAGTTATGCTCGTAGTCAAGATAGAATTTGTTGCATCAAATTGTTTGGAGTTTAATACTGCTGAGCCCCTCGTAGGGTTGACAAGATGTTTGCATGGCCGTGCCCAAGATCTCCCCTGAATATGTTCAGATGATTTGGTAATCTTGCTGTTGGTCCATGATATTGAGTAAAACAAGAACAACTTCATTGATAATGAAAACATTGTTACAAGATTACTCAAAATACATACAACTACATGATAACATCTTCAACTTCTTAAAGGGGATACTTTCGGTATGGTATCCCATTTGGGTGACAAATAAACTCTCATTGATCCAAGCTATGCTTGATGATTCAATGAGAGGATGTTCCCATCAACTAATACAGTTTGTATTATTTTGTTTGTTTAGGAATACACATTATCTCTGTTACAATGCATACAATATATAAAGGTAAATAAAACAAATGTACATGGGTTGGTGGTCACCATTCCTTTTCTTTATTGAAAAGTCCCATCACCTTTCTTTATTGAAAAGCACCAACACTCCTTTTGATGTACTTTGTCTGACTTCCTTTTTTTGGAAGTTCCTGCCCATATTTTCAGTCTGCATTGTAGAGATAGCATCTTCAGGGTCACTGAGACATTTGTCAATTCTCAGTGATACTGGAGTTGTTTGTAGCTCGTATACTTTACTCACTGACACCGTATCAGTAAGTAAAGTGTTTCTTCAACAACGGGCTTTTTACAACACTCACTGATTTCTTTATCAGTGAGTAACCCACTATTTTATCAGTGAGTTAGGCTATTTTATGTTCAAATCTTGTCAGGGTACTTGGGTCAAATTCTTGACCCAACAATCTCCCCCTATTTGAATATACAAATAGCCTGGGTTCAAACCTGCTTATTCAGGGACTTGGGTTTAGTTCCTGAGGTTCAAGGGTTCAGGGACTTGGGTTTAGTTCCTGAGGTTCAGGTTCAAGGGTTCAGGGACTTGGGTTTAGTTCCTGAAGGTTCAGGGGTTCAGGAGACTTGGGTTTAGTTCCTGAAGGTTCAGTGAGTAGGGTTCAGGGGTTCAATGACTTGTTCAGTGATAGGGTTCAGGGTTCATGGGGTCCTGAGGGTTCACTTTGACAGGTTCATTGTTTGTCTTACTGAGAGGGTTCAGGGACCTGGTTGGGACTTGGGAGTTCAGTGACCTGACCAAATTAAGGTTCAGGGGTTCAGTGTTGTGGTTCAGGGTTCAGGTTTGAGGTTCAGTGACCTGATAATACCACTTAGTGACTTGTATTTTTTAACTTCACCAAAGTTATACAAGCCCATACCACCTGATCATCAGTCCTCCTGATTTATCAACATCAGCTGACAACCCATTTTCAGTCCGCAAAGCTCCTTGAACACACTTTCCCGTCCACTCCCTGATACCTATCAGGGATCCCACTTTTCACTCCCTGACCAGCATCCATTTCAACCTTACTGAGCGTCCCAACCTTTTCTTACCACACTCTACACCACATTCGTGTTCTTCAGACTACTGATATACCCCATCAGACATCCTGATAAAACTTTTCCTTTTTTTTTTTCACTTCTTACTGAATGGTTCAGGGACATGAATGTTCAGGGTTCAGTGGGGGTCAGTTAACTGAGGGTTCATTGTTTGTCTCCTGATTGATAGATTCAGTGACCAAGGGGGTCATAAACTCAGTGACCAGGTTGAGTTTTGTTTCAGTATACTGAAACCATACTGATTCCTATTTTAATCAGTACCCACTTAAACAAATTTACTGATTCCCTCATTTCCATATCAACCTTATTTCTCACACCCTGATTCAATCTTCATATTCCCTGATTACTACCCATATGTTAGGATTCGACACACGGTTAAGGTGGTTAAACCTTTTGTACTTTGTGTGTATGATATATTGAGTGAATATGATTAAGTATGCGGAATCTACTTAATCACACTTAGAAGGTTATTATGATTATGGAAATGGAACAGTTGTGATTGTTATATGACAAAGAACAATGAAAGATTAACACCAAACGATTCAATATTATTAATGATAATAATACGCGTGATCTTGAGTTATCACTAGGGTTACAACCTTGAATCTTAAGTTTTTCTAACTTGTGATATTGTTGTGTTTGTTCTAGTTCTAACAGTTATGAAAGTTCTAAGTATTCAACAATAACTTTTAGACACATAATATCGAGTCTAAGATCTTCTTTTATAGTCCAAGAAGATCTTTACAATATTGCTTAAAGTCTAGTCGAACTACTTGCTAACTTATCTTGAGTGTGTCAGTACATAAGATACAACATGTATCTGTGTACACAACTTGTTAACTAAGCACATGGGGAAAGATATTATCTACCGTATATAATTGACTTTAGTGTACAAATATCTTTTCCATACTTATCCATCTAGCAGCAGAAAGCTTATAGCAGCAACAATGAGTTAACGCTAGCAGCAGGAATGAGATAATGCTAGCAGCAGGAACAGATGCACTAGCAGCAGCATCAACCAGCAGCATTATCATCAGTAGAAACAATACACTACCAGCAGGAACGATACACTACCAGCAGGAATGAAATGTACTACCAGCAGGAACACACTTGTAGTATTTCCCGATTCTTGAACTTCAGAATATTTAATTCCCAACAATCCTCCCCTAAACATGTGAATCCATTTCAACATGTTTTTCTGAATTAAATGAGGACTTGTGAAGATCTTTCAAACACTTCATAGTCAGACCCTTGATCTGAACTTTCTTCTATTCTGAACTCATCTGCTTTCTTTTGACTTTAACAATATCAACACACATCCTAAAGATGGTGCAATTTTCTTGGATGGAGGAATTATAAGAGGCAATGGTGCTATGTATCTTGGATGCTTGTTTCAACAAGTGAAATCATCTATCAGCAAGTCTTTGCAAGTGATGAACAAACGTGGTAAACTGAAATTGAAACTTTTCTTCGTTTGACCTAGATAGAACTTTCTCCTTTGGAATGTTCTTGTCATTTTCAACCTCCATGTCATCATCTTGTATGCTCTTGTCTTTTCCTCCCTTACATTGGGTTTCTTCCTTTCTTGGGCTTTTATTTCCTCCCCTGAAGCAAATAAAATTTTATCCTCCCCTGTTTGGAAGATCTCTCACTATGTACCAAAATATTTCTTTCTCCATTATCTGATCTATCAATGAAAACTTGTTATCAGACAGTGTTGTACATGTAGCCATCAATTCCTTAAGAGTTTAAGTTACTGCCCTCATCACTTCTAGGTGTGTTAACTCCTATGAGAGGTGAATCAGTGGACATTTGACTCATGGTCCATCAATGGATGGTTTTAGTGAGTCTCTTTAAAAATCCTTTTAAGAAACTTTTGCCTTAGCAGTATGTTCATGATTTTAGAATTGAAAAATCATACTGCTTTCAACCATTTTGAAGGGATTAAGTGTATAACAGACACTTAATCAAAATTTCGGTTTAAAGCAACCTCTGGTTGTGTGAGAACCAATGTTTTCAGTTATAAATAACTGCCTGTGTAAAGATAAACTCATTCAAAGAGTTTTCTTGACAGGGTTTCCAGCTCATAGTAATTGTTACCTCTAACACAAGTGTTAGATTCACTTTTACTAGCTGTTCTTTCTATTAGATGTCCTTAGACTTGCTCATTATACTTAAAAGTATAAAATGATAGAAAGTGAGTTGAGTCAGTTACTATCTGACCAACTAAGTCATCAATTCAATGTGAAATTTCATACTTAGGTTTCAAGAAAGAAGTTTTAAGGAGTTTTAAATTCCCAAACTCAGTCCATCATAAACCTAATATGTCAGCAACTAATATTCTGATTCTGCTGCTTCCATTTCACTTGAAACATCCTTTGTGTTCACATGTTCATACCTGAAATTGTTAGTCTAAAACCAAAAGAACAAAGTACAAAGTACTTGTCTTGTATTAGAATAATCATAGGACTAACTGTATGAATAACACAATTTAAATTTGTACTAGCAGCACAAACTTTTGTAATAGCAGTAGTAACTTTTAAAACTAGCAGCACAAACAAAAATTTATTTACAAAAACACAAAGTTTAAAATCATTGAGGATTAAGCATTCCAATACTTGCTACCAAGTACTGAAACCTTCCAACATCAAAAGCTTTGGTTAGCAGATCTGCAAAATTGAATTCTGAAGCAATTTTAAGTACTTGAATTAATCTTTTCTCATTGCAGTCTCTTATAAAGTGATGTCTAATTTCAATGTGTTTTGTTTTAGAATGTTGCACTGGATTTTTAATAATACAAATTGTACTACTATTATCAATATGAATAACAGTGTTTAAGAAATTGTACCCATAGTCAAGTAGTTGGTTTTGAAGCCATAGAACCTGACCACAGCAACTTGCAGCAGCTACATATTCAGCTTCAGTTGTTGAATTAGCCACCATTGTTTGCTTCTTACACTGCCATGAGACAAGTCTACACCCAAGGAATTGACATCCTCCAGTTGTTGACTTTCTGTCCAAGCTAGCACCAGCATAATCACTATTCGAAAATGCTACCAAGTCAAAAGGAGATTCCCTTGAATACCATAGACCCAATCTTGGTTGACTCTTGAGATATCTAAAAATCCTCTTGACTGCAGTTAAATGAGAAACCTTTGGAGTAACTTGAAATCTTGCACAGGCACAAACAGAGAACATGATATCAGGTCTAGATGATGTAAGATACATCAAGGAGCCTATCATAGATCTGTAAGTGTGTACATCCACATTTTCTCCATCTAAGTCTTTTAGAAGTGGCTTCTCAGAGTCCATTGGTGTGCTTGCCATTTTTGAATCAGCAAATTGAAATTTTCTAAGTATCTCTGCAACATATTTGTCCTGAGAGATAAAGATTACTTCATTTGATTGCTTAACTTGCAGACCCAAAAAGAATGTAAGTTCTCCCATAGAACTCATCTGAAACTTATCATGCATAAGCTTCTCAAACTCTAAACACATCTCCTTCCTAGTAGATCCAAAGATAATGTCATCCACATACACCTGCACTAACAGAAGATCCTTCTTGTTCTGTTTGATGAAAAGTGTCTGATCAATCTTTTCTCTTTGAAATCCATTTTCTAATAAGCAGGAAGCTAGTGTTGCATACTGATGAGGTGTTTTTTGCTCTAATTCTTTTATATCCACGGCAGCGGCTCCAAAAACTTGGTGCGCGCGTGATGTGTCGTTGTGGTTTAATGCCTTCTCAAGTTTTAAATTTATATTTAGCCAACTTATCAATAAAACACACACTTTAACGAGCAGTGTACCCGGTCAGTATGAATATAATGGTAAGTAGAGTGTCGATCACTAAGAGTGGAACGTATTATCTAGTTATTCTAATCAGTATTTTAATATCTTAAGTTAGCTATACAACCTAATCTAACGCAAGGGGGTTCAGCCTGAGAGACTTGCACGGTTTGGTTGTGATTAAATAGAAAACTAAACTAATGAGCACGAGTCAGCGGTTAGCACACACGTACACAGATAAATACTTGAGATAATAAGAAGACTTGTCCTTATAATTAAGTAGCTTGTCACTTGTTTTATTGCTAGTTTTATATGAAGTGTATATAATTAACCCTTTCTCGTTGGCTCTAATCTTATCGGCGAGTAAACCCTTAATGATCACTTTTGTCTATCCCACTATCCTAGAAACGATAGAATAAATAGGCGAGGAAGGGGCATGGCGACCCAAGCAATGCTCAGCTAGACACAGAGGTTATCAATGCACTAATAAAAGTCACCAAAGACATCAACATATAAACTTTAATTAATGGGAAAGCAATTTTAAGGGGTGCCCATGATTTTCCGTAGTCACATGGAATCGGCCCATCAATCCTGATGAATTAAAGTGTACTAATACAATAAAACAAAACTACTTAATGAATTGAATACATGCAGGACCTTCTTACAGCTCTTGTATCTTCGTTCAGGGTGTGTCTTGTGCTGCTAATACGTCTGAATTCGGCTCTGGTATCTTGCACTGTCCAACCTCTTTAACTCGAAATTCGTCTGGCCTTGGGGTATTTATAGTTTCTGTCTGAGGGTTAGATGCGGCGCATAGGATAAGTAGATGCGGCGCATTGACTTAACTTCGCGTGGGGTCCAAGATTAATATATTCAGGAATATTCGTACACCGCCTTAAGATGCGGCGTAACTCCATTTCTCTATGCGGCGCATGTCCTTTGCTGTCTTGGATTGTAACTTGTGAAATCTTGATAGTGATACGCCGTATGTAAGAAGTATGTTGCGGCGTATCTGGAGCAGAATGATCTTGATCTTGTACATTTCAGTAGACTCTTAACATCTTGCTTGTTTTGCTCCATAATTAGTCCAAAATCGCCAAGTTTCACATAATACTTGTTTTTACCTGAGAATTACAAAAGTAAACATTAACGTATCAATTCTCATATATAATAAAATAAAACAAGTCAAATAAATAGGATAAATGATGATAATAAAATGTACTTATTTGAGTTCATCAAATATCCCCCACTTGAACTTTACTTGTCCCCAAGTAAACCTTAGAATAAATCTTATGAAAATGTATCCTAAAAGGTATTAGGATTTATTTTAATATTTAAGCATGTATTCGTTTTTTGTCATAATTGCACAACCAAACACTTAACTAATTAGAAATAAAATAAAATATTTCGATAAAAGCAAATCTAATCGTTTAACTGTCCAGTCGTGACGAATATTCTATCATAAGCTTGGCAAGTATACGCATCTCCTCCACTAAAGCAAAGGAATAACAAGTCTAAAGCAGTAAAAAGGGTTTGTTGGTTAAGGGTAAATCATTCTTCTTAATCTCTATCGATCTCACATTCCAAAAAAGGCGACAAAATCACAAATACATGATCGAATCCACGACCACGATACTTGCAATTGCTCAAATCCTTAACTCGAATGGGCTAAAGATAGGACCAAGTAATTTTTACCAATAATATTATATCATAAAGGGCGACAAAATCATAAATACATAGCCGAATTCACGACTACGATACTTAAGATTGCTCAAACCCCTAATCTCAATAAATCAAAGGTTTGGATAAAGAATTATATAGGGTATGGATAATATTTGGGATACAAATTGGTGTAAAATGAAAAATAAACAAAACAGATAAATTAAAATCCTAAGTGTGGTAAATTACTTTCCCAACCATCCCATGAATAAGACTCATATCATTGAATAACTCACGCTTTAACACTTGAAACACACGCTTTAGGTAGACACGAATTATACTCAACAAGATCTCAATCAAAGAATAACCTTAGTTGGCGTTCCCATAACGGCCAACTCCCATTCAATCCATAAATATAATATACAACAAATAGTGGTGATATCGCCCACTTAATACAAAACTTTACATAAGTTGGTTAAAACAAACTTCCAACTTTTTTTTTTTTTTTTTTTTCAACATATATGTGTAAAATTTCACAACTTTTCTATCACTATTTTTCCGGATAATTTTTCCATACTCTTCATACTTTCAGAAATAACTGTAATAGCGAAAGTAGTAAACACACGAAAAATAAACTCAAAGATATACAATATTTACTTTCATACCAATTGCATTGTGCAATTTCCTGACTCAACCAAAGATAATGAATTACGCACGCGAACACAGGTAATGTAAGGAAACACACTTTGCCTAAAGCAATTAACCACGGATTTTAATCTACAGGGTAGGCTAAGGTGTAAGGGTGTAACGAAACATTATAACAAAGGTGTAAGAAACGAAAGGAATGGCTCTGAGTGTTTTTCTAGGGGTATCTTACTCTAAAAGTGAGAGTAACAAAAGGTTTATACGGGGGTTAACTAACCAGTGTAGTTAGTTAATATCACATAACATATAAAGGCTATTTGGGTGTAATCCTAGAAATTTACCAATTTAGACAAGTCATTCCAATTATATAGATAATACTTATTATGGTGGTCTCGAATAGTATACAAGCCAAGTTCTAAAGTTTACAAGTCACCGGCACACTCATAGATTTGTGAATTTTGATAAGTTCACAATTTTTGAAAATAATGTTATGTGTGCAGCTATGTAATTTAGACTTTAAACAAAAACATGCTAAAAAAAAATTAAATTTTTATATATTAAGTGCATTTTAAGCATATTTTGAAAAAGTTTAGGACAAGTAATTGTTCTAATTCTCCAATCCCCCCACTTAAGTTAAACAACGTCCTCGTTGTTTGTATCAAAGATTAAAAACTGGAAAATAAAAGAATTAGAACAGAAAAACTCCCTGAGATTTGCTCGGTAAGATCCTCCATTATTCGTATAAGAGCAAAAATCAACTTTCTTGTGGATGAGAACGTTTAAGCTTCATAGATGATGTATCCACAAGAATGCAGGAATCTATAATACCATTCAGACTTTAACACACCTGAGTTAATAAGGTTCAAACTTGCATAATACATTAGTAGTTAGTAAAAATAAAACTTAAAAAAATTAAAATGAAAATCATCAGGTATGTCGATACGCCGTATCTTATGGAAAAAGATACGCCGTATCGAGCCTGGAATAAATACAAATCAGAATAGAAGATGCGTCGCATCCTTAACCAGGGATGCGCCGCATTAAAATACTGACAGAAAGTTTTAAAGTCAAAAATAAAAATGCAGAAAATTAAATAAGATATGACCAGTGCAGGTGATGCGTCGTATCTTATGATGGAGATGCGCCGTATCTTCTGCAGGTCTGACAGACTCGACACAAAACAGAAAAGTAAAAATTTCCGGGTTGTCTCCCGGCCAGCACTTGTCTTTATTCCAGAGTCTTCAAGTTAGACTCACGTTCAGCTCCTTAATATCGATCACTGAAAGAGTCAGAAGCATCGCGCTCCCTTATCGCCAGTCCAGCAATATTGAACACTCCTTGCTCGTCCTTAATTTCCACGCCATTCTTCTTTAATATCTGTATAAACAAAGTTCTGTCCCTTTCGGGTAGAGATGACAAAATGATAGACGGGAAATTCTTATTATTATATAGGCATAAATATGCAAGATGGGGTGGTAGTTCAATAAACACATCATTATTCAAATTTGTATTCTCAACTATTCTCCTACGTTTGTTAATTACTTCGCAATCATACCACTCATCATCAGAATCATTAACAATATCGCGCCTAAGTTCGGTAGGTACATTAAGGTCAATAAATTCCTCGAAGTTTTCGTGATTAGGATTAGTTGAGTTGTTCTGAATCAATGTTTCTCCCATAAGCCTAGCTTCAAGATCGAAGTCCATACGTTCTCTTAATCCTAGCACATAGACGCCTCTAATTATGCTTTTAGCAGGCTCTTGGCACTTATAGACTAGTTTATTATTCCCTATCTTTAATGAGATTTTTCTTTTAAACACATTAATCTTAGCATGGGCGGTAGACAAGAAAGGTCTTCCAAGGATTAAAGGAATCTTAATATCCTCGGGCATATCTAATATAACAAAGTCTACGGGGAAAACAAACTTCTCAATCTTAACTAGTACATTTTCAGCAATCCCTTCAGGTCGTTTTAACCGTTTTATCAGCCAATTCAATAAGCAACTTAGTTGGTGCTAATTTTCCTAGTCCTAGGGTAGTGAATGTCTTAAGGGGCATAACACTAACGCTAGCTCCTAAGTCAGCTAACACATTATTGAAAGATATATCATTAATTGAACAAGGTAAAGTAAAACTTCCTGGGTCCTTTTCTTTATGAGGCAAGGCATGTAAGTCGGTTGCAGAGCTCTCTTCTTTCATTTTACCCTTGCTCTCCTCTTCAATCTTTCCCTTCTCTTTGAGTAACCTTCTTAAACTGATTGAAGAATTAAAGAAAAATTCGGGCATTGCACCATCATTACCATTCATCAATCTTCTAGGTATGTTAGGCGTGACCTCCTCAGTGGTGCTTATGGCCTTGACATGATCTCTTGGGTTGGTTTTAGTTGAGCTAGGTAAACTTATGTATCCCCTTTCTTGAAGAACTTTGCTCATTTGTCCGATTTGTTGTTCCAATGCTTTGATCGAAGCTCCTTGATTTCTTGTAATAGTATCCGTTGAGGCTCGGATTTCTTTGATCATAGCGGTGTTCTCTTCATGTCTTTTAGCAGCATCGGCCATAATTTGATTTAGAGTGTCATCCAAAGTCTACCTCCTTTCTTGATAAGTGGGATTAAAGTTGTTCTTTTGATAGTGTCCCGGAGTAGCTTCCCTAAATCTTCCTGAAGGTCGGAATGGTTTTCTAAATTGTGTGTAGTATGCTTCTTCAAAAGTCTCACTTTCATTCTTATTAGGGCAATCTTTGGTGTAGTGAGGTCCTTCGCATTTTTCACATCCAACTTGGGCAGCATAAACTTTCTCATCACGCTTCTTCATCTCTCTACTAATTTTATCCAATTGAGCTTGAATTGCAGCAAACCCGTCAAAATTAGTGCTGCTTTTAGATCTAGTAGAGGTTCCATCGTGCCATTTTTGAGAGTGATCAGCAGCTTCTTGGATAGCTTTTTTAGCATTGGCTGCACTCATTTGAGGCACAGCTCCCTTAGCATCCAAGATTTGTCTAGTAGGCACGTCCAATCCTTGATAGAACAATATTATCTCCTGCATTGGACTTAGATAATGTTGAGGGCATTTCATCAATAGGTCTTTAAATCGTTCCCAAGCTTGATAAAGAGTTTCATCAGGTTCCTGCTTGAAATTGTTGATAGCCTCCATCTTTTTAGCAGTTTTAGCAGGTGGACAATACCTTTTCAGGAATTTTCTTTTCAAATCTTCCCATGTTGTGATTGAACTAGCAGGTTCATTCCTTAGCCACTTATTAGCAGCTCCTTTAAGTGAAATTGGAAAGATTCTTAGCATGAGTTGATCGTCAGAGACTCCTTCTGTAGTAAACAAATCTGCAATCTCGAGGACCTTTTCAACATGTTCATTAGCATCTTCATGTTCTGTTCCACTGAAAGCATTTTCTCTTAGCTCCTTGAGAAACTGACCCTTCAACTCAAACTTTGACTTTTCATCAAACTTCGGTCTAGCAACTCCTGAACTGTAATCAGCACGGGTTTTGTTCATGTATTCCTCCATAGTAGTGTTTTCCGTCATTGTTTCTGTTTCTTCTTCCTCTTTCTCTTCAGAAAAGTAATCAAGCTCGAACAAACTTGAGATATCAAAGCTTTTTGTGTTGAAAAGCCTTTTAAGCGAATGTAGGGCTCGTTCAGGATCTTCGAAAGGTATAATCAAGTTCTTAGTTGAACTCCTGGTCATGCACTTCCTGAAACCATCACAAAAGCATCAGTAGGGTATGTTCAAGAAAGTAATATATCAGAAAATTAACAACGAAAACGGAATACGAAAAATAAAAGTTACTGATACTGCAGACGATGCGCCGTATCCAAAAAGTTGGATACGCCGTATCTTATAATCGTTAAAATTTAATCAGACTTTTATTCAGAAAGCAGATATGCCGCTTATGAATTAGAATGCGCCGTATCAGTTTAATTGTCAAAAATCGATTATATTTATTAAAATTAAATGCGTCATATTAACAAAAGCTAATGCGCCGTATTTTCATTACGTTTCGAAATACAAGATTTTTGATTTAGAAGATGCGCCGTATCGATAGAAATCGATGCGTCGTATCTGTTTAATAATTCCAAAACTTGTTTTTAATTTAAATCGAAAATACGTCGTATCTGTTAAAACAGATGCGTCGTATGGCGTTAGGGTTTAGAAAAATTTCTTATTAAAAATAGAATACGCCGTATCTTGGGGAAAGATGCATCGTACTCGAATTTATTAAACGCGTTGTTTTTTATAAAAATTAAACGCAATACGCCGTATCTGTGAAACAGATGCGCCGTATCGTTTGTATTAGCACAGTACAACGATAGCAGAATGCAGAAAAATGGAAAAAGAAAAACAAAAATAAAAACAAACGAAAAGAAACAATAATTAAAGAAAATAAAAACTCACGAAAACATAAAATATGCAAATAATACAATGAATGCAATTTATCTAATACACAACAGGGTTAGTGGTTAGAATCTAAAAATTAAAAAGAAAAACCTTGTTAAAATACTAATCAAATTAACAGATAATAACAATTCACTCCCCGGCAACGGCGCTAAAAACTTGATGTGGTGTTTTTTGCTCTAATTCTTTTATATCCACGGCAGCGGCTCCAAAAACTTGGTGCGCGCGTGATGTGTCGTTGTGGTTTAATGCCTTCTCAAGTTTTAAATTTATATTTAGCCGACTTATCAATAAAACACACACTTTAACGAGCAGTGTACCCGATCAGTATGAATATAATGGTAAGTAGAGTGTCGATCACTAAGAGTGGAACGTATTATCTAGTTATTCTAATCAGTATTTTAATATCTTAAGTTAGCTATACAACCTAATCTAACGCAAGGGCGTTCAGCCTGAGAGACTGGCACGATTTGGTTATGATTAAATAGAAAACTAAACTAATGAGCACGAATCAGCGATTAGCACACACGTACACAGATAAATACTTGAGACAATAAGAAGACCTGTCCTGATAATTAAGTAGCTTGTCACTTGTTTTATTGCTAGTTTTATATGAAGTGTATATAATTAACCCTTTCTCGTTGGCTCTAATCTTATCGGCGAGTAAACCCTTAATGCTCACTTATGTCTATCCCACTATCCTAGAAATGATAGAATAAATAGGCGAGGAAGGGGCATGGCGACCCAAGCAATGCTCAGCTAGACACAGAGGTTATCAATGCACTAATAAAAGTTACCAAAGACATCAACATATAAACTTTAATTAATGGGAAAGCAATTTTAAGGGGTGCCCATGATATTCCGTAGTCACATGGAATCGGCCCATCAATCCTGATGAATTAAAGTGTACTAATACAATAAAACAAAACTACTTAATGAATTGAATACATGCAGGACCTTCTTACAGCTCTTGTATCTTCATTTAGGGTGTGTCTTGTGCTGCTAATGCGTCTGAATTCGGCTCTGGTATCTTGCACTGTCCAACCTTTTTAACTCGAAATTCGTCTGACCTTGGGGTATTTATAGTTTCTGTCTGAGGGTTAGATGCGGCGCATAGGATAAGTAGATGCGGCGCATTGACTTAACTTCGTGTGAGGTCCAAGATTAATATATTCAGGAATATTCGTACACCGCCTTAAGATGCGGCGTAACTCCATTTCTCTATGCGGCGCATGTCCTTTGCTGTCTTGGATTGTAACTTGTGAAATCTTGATAGTGATGTGCCGTATGTACGAAGTATGTTGCGGCGTATCTGGAGCAGAATGATCTTGATCTTGTACATTTCAGTAGACTCTTAACATCTTGCTTGTTTTGCTCCATAATTAGTCCAAAATCGCCAAGTTTCACATAATACTTGTTTTTACCTGAGAATTACAAAAGTGAACATTAACGTATCAATTCTCATATATAATAAAATAAAACAAGTAAAATAAATAGGATAAATGATGATAACAAAATGTACACTTTAGAGAGCTTTAACTACTCTGTACACTTTGTCTGGATGTTGTGGGTCAATGAAGCCTAGAGGTTGTGAAACATACACCTTTTCTTCAATTGTTCCATATAAGAATGCACTCTTGACATCCATTTGATAAACTGTGAAGCCTAAAAATGAAGCATAAGCTCAGAAAAGCCTAATTGCCTCAATCCTTGCTACTGGAGCATAAACCTCATCATAGTCTATTCTTTCTTGTTGTGTGTACCCTTGGGCTACTAATCTAGCCTTCTTTTGAATCACTATTCCCCTTTCATCCCTTTTATTCTTGAAAACCCATCTAGTGCCAATTACCTTTGCATCCTTTGGTAAATCAACTAGCACCCATACCTTCTAAATCCTGAACTGAAGAAGCTCCTCTTGCATAGCTTCTACCTAGCTTGAATTATCTAAGGCTTTCAGAATGTTCTTTGGTTCATCTTGTGAGAGAAAACATACAAACAAGCAAGAGTTTGAAAACTCATGCTGCTTTGAAGCATAAAGGGCATCAAGAAGCCCTTGTTGGTCTGAAGACATCAGTTGTTGTCTTTTCTTCACACCTGATTGTACATCTCCAATCACATTATCTAGGGAGTGGACTTTGTGAATTCTTGTTTGTGGAGTAGAAGGAACTTGATAATTTGATGGAAGATTGTTGAAATCCACCTCATTATCTGAGAATTCTGCTTCTTTCGTTTCTGAAGGGCCAGCAGCAGAATCAGTTGGCCTAGCAGCAGAATCAGTAAGCCTAGCAGCAGAATCACCAGCAGAAACAATTTGTTGTTCCTGAGTTCCATCTTCTTTCCTTTCATCTTCAATACCTTCTTTAGCCTTGCCAGAAGAAAATTCATCAGTTGTTGAAGTTGATTCCACACTTGTACTTAACCATATTGGCATCCAAACATGATCTTGGTTTGTCTCCTTTTCTAACCTTGCCTCATCTGTTGTTTGTGAACCTGAAAAATCATTAGTTTCTGCAACAACAGGCACATAATTCATTGATTTGGTTAGAGATTCAAGATCAAATAGCCATTTTGGTCCTTGACCTTCTACATTGGATTTATCCTCTAAAAACTCCACATGTAGATTTTCTTCTACAATCATAGTTCTTGTGTTGTATACTCTAAATGCTTTGCTATTAAGAGAATATCCAACAAAGAATCCTTCATCTGCTTTACCATCGAATTTTCCTAAATGGTCTAAGGTATTGAGAATTGTCACATGACATCCAAAAGGTCTAAGAAATCCTATTGCAGGAGTTTTACCTCTAAAAAGTTCATATGATGTCTTATTGTGATGCTGAATAACTAAAACTCTATTTTGGACATAGCAAGCAGTGTTGACTGCTTCAGCCCAAAAAGTTATAGGTAGCTTAGAATCAGCTAACATAGTTCTAGCAGCTTTAATTAGTGTTCTATTCTTTCTTTCAACTACTCCATTCTGTTGTGGAGTTCTAGCAACACTAAATTCTCTCCTAATACCTTTTTGTTTGCAGAAATCATCCATAACTCTATTCTTAAACTCTGTCCCATTATCACATCTAATGACTTTCACTTTCTTGTCTACTTGGTTTTCTATCTGTGTAATGAATGTCTTAAGGATGCTTGTAGTCTCATCCTTAGTAGATAGAAAGAAAACCCATGTAAATCTAGTATAGTCATCAATTATAACAAGACAATATCTCTTATGTATTATACTACTTACTGAAACAGGTCCAAATAAGTCCATATGCAGCATAAACAATGATTGATTGAAAGAGTTAAAAATCGTGGGCTTACAAGTGGCTTTGTGTTGTTTGCCTTTAAGACAAGCAATGCATGTTTGATCATTTTCAAATCATTTGTGAGGTAAACCTCTTACCAAACCATTCTTAACAATTTTATTTATGGTTTTGAAGTTAATATGACCAAGCCTTCTATGCCAACTCATTGATTCATCCAATGTGGCCTTTGCAACAAGACAAGTTAAATTCTTTTTAGGAACAATGTTCTTCATGTCAACACTGTACATATTGCCCTTTCTAGGAATTCTAAGAAGTACTTGACTTTCATCAGGCATCTTAAAATCAGGAGAAAGTACAAGACATTCAGTCTCACAGAAAAGAACATTGTTCTTTTTGTCACACATTTGTGAGACACTAAAAAGATTATAATTTAGCTCTTTTACATAGAACACATCTTCAAAATCTAAATTTCCAGTTTTAATGGTACATTTACCGGAAATTTTGCCACCAACACCTCCTCCAAAGGTAACATAGCCTCCATCTATTGATTGAAAATATGAGAGATAAGACTTGTTGCCTGTCATGTGCCTAGAACATCCACTATCTGAGTATCCTTGATCCTCTTGTTGATCATTTGAATGTTCCTGCACATAAATGAGAAGTATTAGTTTCTTTTGGGGACCCAAGCCATTACTGACTTGGATCTGCCTCTTGCATCAATGTAATTTAATCTTTTAAGGACAGTTGATGCAACATTGGATTTAAGAATCCAACATGCTGAGGCCTTAATAGCATTTGCCCTGTTTCCCTTAGTAGCAGAAGGAACTGATTGCTTAGCAGCAGGAACTGCTAACTTTTCAGTTCTACCCTTTGGTTTCCAAACTTGTTTTTGAACCACTGCTTTTGTTTGAATGGGCCTTAGAACAGTCTTTGATGCATGTTTGAAAAATGTTTTTGCACCCTTAGCTGTTGATTTTGGGTTAACAGTCATAGATGGTCGAGCAGCAGGAACAATTAGTCTAGCAGCAGGAACCATTTGTCTACCAGCAGGATCAGTGTTTGAGATAGACTTGTTTGAGACTGTTATGGGTTTTGTTCTATTAACACTAGAACTAGAGTGAAAGTGAGTTTGAGGAGTTTGCCTTTTGAAGTTTACCCTATTGTTTTCATACCCAGTTACCCAATGGTTTCAGAAAGCTGCAAGATGGTCAAAACTACCACATGTGTAACAAGCTTTGTTATAAAAAGCAAAGTCATCACCTAATTGGTTAGACTTGAGGTTGTTCCAATTCCTTTGGTTACCTCTGGGCTTGTTGGTGGTTCTATATTGCTCACAATATCTAACTGTTTGCCTAACATGCTTAATGTTTGATTTAGGCTTAGCAGTATTGTGTTTGACTATCTTAGGAACACTTGTTCCTACTTTCTTAACCACTTCAGGTTTAGACATAACCTGTTCTTCTTCATCACTATCAGTTGTGCAATCCTCAACAACTATAGCATCTAATTTCTTAACAAAGGACACCTTGTCCTGATAAAGTAAAGTTTTATCTAAACTTTTACTTACTTTTTCTACCTTAAGACTCTCAGTAGTCTTAGAACCATATTCCATTATTGGTTCTTGAAACTCAGGTAAACCTGAATTCCCTAGGTCAATCCCTGGGGGTTTTGGGATGCCTCTATAAGGAGGTGGGACACTTTTATATCCTACTCCTGACTTAGCTCTATTAATCACTTGACATTCTACTATGTTGTGCACACCTCTAGAAGCATGTTCTAGAGCTTGTGTAGTCAAGTGAATGTTTTCATTTTCCTTTTTGACCATATCAAAAGCTTCTCTCAAAAGCTTAATTTCAGCATCTCTAAAGAATATGTCCTGTCTTAGGAGAGCTTTGTCATCAGAAAAAGCTAATTCATTTTCCTTATAGTGTGTGATTTGTTTCTCTAGAGTCTCTAATCCACACTTATAGTTTATAAAGTTTTGAAAATTGCTGCTTAGCTCTTTCTTTCGATCATCATATTGTTTGATTAAAACCTGTAGAGCATTAAGAGCAGTGCAAGTATTTGAACAAGCTTTATGATTTTGTACCTCAGTAGCAGAAAAAGCCATAAGTGCCATCTGAGCAGGAGTTTCTTTTTCATCTGCCATGAAGCTCCAATCAAAACCTAAGCCATCAATAGCTACCATAGCTTTTGGCTCAATAACCTCCTCTGTTTTGGATTTTCTTCCAAAACCTCTATTCTTGCTATCTTGCAGCCTTGGTCTTCTACACTCTCTTGAGAAGTGACCCATCATGTGGCAGTTATAGCACTCTATGTTTGACTTATCAAAACCAGCAGCATCAGTGTTGCTGATTATGAGCTTCTTCCCCGTCTTGTAATTGAAGTTCTTTGCTCTCATGCTAAGAAGAGAAATTTTCCATTTTAGATCCATCTCCTCCAGATCATCTTCATGGATCTCTTGGAGGTCTTCATAGGAGAGCATGGACCCATTGTTTTGACTTGTAAGAAAGGGACAACAAGTCTTTTCATCCAAAATACTTATGGTACTGCTTGATGAACTAGCAGCACCAACATCATCAACAACTTTCACCTCTTCACTTGATTTTGAGGTACTAGGAGTTGACATAAATGCCTTGTTCCCAGTATTAGAACTAGTACCTCCATCCTTCTTCAAATCTTGCTCCACAATCTTGAAGTTGCTATACAAGTCCATCAGTTCCATGGTGTCTAAGTCTGGCTTGTTCTTCCAAACAACAACATGCCTAGCCCACTCTTCTGGTAAGCTTCTCAGAAATTTTTAGTTCAAATCTTCTTGAGGCATTTCAATCCCAAGAATAGCAAGTTGGCTCACAATATTCTGAAGCCTATTAAACATATGGTCAAGAGATTCATTGTATGTAGATGAGAAGTTTTCAAACTACTGCTTGAGCAGTGTCTTGTGGGTTTTCTTGGTGGCTTCATTTCCACCATACCTGGCAATAATAGCTTCAAATAATGACTTGGCATCTGTGAACTTGCTGAAGTTTAGAAGTTGATCATTGGGAATGGTCATCATCAGCATGCTTTTTGCCTTCAAGTCATTTTTCTTCTTTATTCTATCTTCTGCAGATGTTGGCTTTGTCTGCAGAGTTTACACCACTTTGCCTTCCACTGTTGATGTAGTGGTGGTAGGCTGGTAAGAGTCTCCATCTTCAATGATTTCCCAAAGTGCATAATCTTGCACTTGGAAATATTGCTCTATCCGCAGCCTCCACATCTCAAACTCATTTTGTTTGAGCATGGGAATCTTCGCAGCAACATTTGTCTGAATAGATTCAACATCCATTTCTTCAGCTTCTTCTTCTAAATCAATAATATCAGCCTGAGCTCTGATACCACTTGTTAGGATTCGACACACGGTTAAGGTGGTTAAACCTTTTGTACTTTGTGTGTATGATATATTGAGTGAATATGATTAAGTATGCGGAATCTACTTAATCACACTTAGAAGGTTATTATGATTATGGAAATGGAACAGTTGTGATTGTTATATGACAAAGAACAATGAAAGATTAACACCAAACGATTCAATATTATTAATGATAATAATACGAGTGATCTTGAGTTATCACTAGGGTTACAACCTTGAATCTTAAGTTTTTCTAACTTGTGATATTGTTGTGTTTGTTCTAGTTCTAACAGTTATGAAAGTTCTAAGTATTCAACAATATTATCAAACTTATCGACACATAATATCGAGTTTAAGATCTTCTTTTATAGTCCAAGAAGATCTTTACAATATTGCTTAAAGTCTAGTCGAACTACTTGCTAACTTATCTTGAGTGTGTCAGTACATAAGATACAACATGTATCTGTGTACACAACTTGTTAACTAAGCACATGGGGAAAGATATTATCTACCGTATATAATTGACTTTAGTGTACAAATATCTTTTCCATACTTATCCATCTAGCAGCAGCAATGAGTTAACGCTAGCAGCAGGAATGAGATAATGCTAGCAGCAGGAACAGATGCACTAGTAGCAGTATCAACCAGCAGCATTATCATCAGTAGAAACAATACATTACCAGCAGGAACGATACACTACCAGCAGGAATGAAATGTACTACCAGCAGGAACACACTTGTAGTATTTCCCGATTCTTGAACTTCAGAATATTTAATTCCCAACAAGCCTCCCCTCACCATATTCCACGAAATAGTTCAGGCTAAGCCCGAAACGCACCATTTTCTCCGTCTCTCATTTTCTCAGCTCCCTGTAAAGCTAAACAGCCCCACAAACATATCATATTTAATCCTGATTTCTATCAGACCCTGTTTATAGCACCTTCTTACACCCTACACAATCAATATACCATTTTAGCGGCTGATGCTCTTTCACCAATCAACGCCATGCCTCATCTGACTTCATGAAATTACTACCACTGTTCTTCCATTTCCACTAGACCCCTCAACCTGACGGCACAATTAATTTAACAATGGCAATATTTCCGGTGACCAAATACCGACGAGATTTGTGACAAGTCCTAGCAGTTTTTGTTTATTGATTTAAGTTGGGTGGGATTGATTTTGTGAATCGAATGGTGAATGAGCAATTAAGATGGATCTGTGATAGAAAAATGATGATTGGATTTTTGTGTTTAGATCGAGAGTGAGATTGATGGTTTTTGTTAGTTCCGTTTTTTTGTTAATCGATTTTTTGATCGAGTTTTGAATATGGGTGTTTAGATGTGATTTTTGATGGGATAAGATCTGGTTTTTTGAGTGTAGTGGGTTTTTGTGTGTTATTTTTGAGATTTGGGTTTGTGTAGATCGAGAGTTATTTGGTGGGTGTGGATAAGATTTTTGTGTGTGTGTGGGTTGTGTTGGGTTTTGTGTGGGGATAAGATTTGTGTGGTGGGTGGGGGTTTTGTGGGGTTCAGGGAGGGTTTTGGTGTTTGTTAGTCACCAATAAACATGTTTTTTTGTGTGGTGTGGGTTGTGTTGTGTTTTGTGTGGGGATAAGATTTGTGTGGTCGGTGGGGGTTTTGTGGGGTTCGGGGAGGGTTTTGGTGTTTGTCTGTCACCAATAAATGTGTTTCTCCCCCTCAAAAATTGCTATATCAGTAGCAGTTTTTGAAGATCACATTTATTAATTTTTGAAGAATGTTATTAGCAGTTATACATGGATCTGGCTCATATGAATGAACCTTAGGCTCTGGTACCACTTGTTGGTCCATGATATTGAGTAAAACAAGAACAGCTTCATTGATAATGAAAAAATTGTTACAAGATTACTCAAAATACATACAACTACATGATAACATCTTCAACTTCTTAAAGGGGATACTTTCGGTATGGTATCCCCTTTGGGTGACAAATAAACTCTCATTGATCCAAGCTATGCTTGATGATTCAATGAGAGGATGTTCCTATCAACTAATACAGTGTGTATTATTTTGTTTGTTTAGGAATACACATTATCTCTATTACAATGCATACAATATATAGAGGTAAATAAAACAAATACACATGGGTTGGTGGTCCCCATTCCTTTTCTTTATTGAAAAGTCCCATCACTTTTCTTTATTGAAAAGCACCAACACTCCTTTTGATGTACTTTGTCTGACTTCCTTTTTTGGAAGTTCCCGCCCATATTTTCAGTCTGCGTTGTAGAGATAGCATCTTCAGGGTCACTGAGACATTTGTCAATTCTCAATGATACTGGAGTTGTTTGTAGCTCGTATACTTTAGTCACTGACACTGTATCAGTAAGTAAAGTGTTTCTTCAACAACGGGCTTTTTACAACACTCACTGATTTCTTTATCAGTGAGTAACCCACTATTTTATCAGTGAGTTAGGCTATTTTATGTTCAAATCTTGTTAGGGTACTTGGGTCAAATTCTTGACCCAACACTTGCTCAATCAGAAACAACGAGAAACAGAATTATTAATAAAGAATGACTTAAGATCCATATCTTTATTGATGTAGTATTAGAAAGAAAAGGATGAGTATGATGATAAATCTTCGAATGGTTTTTCCAGGAGACTATAAAACCCAAAATTTCTGAACACGTAAAATACCCAGAATATCCTTTGAATCTCAAATTCATAAAAGACGTTTAAAGCATTAAGACATTTCATCCCGAATATAACCTAAGTATTTAACTGTTAATAATTGAACGAATAAAAGTTATACGATAATAAAGACTTATGATAAAACGAATGGTATATATTTAAATACCATCACACGCCCATTAATACCCTAACTGAATTATTCATTCTTCTGTACAATTATGTAGCATTTATTTTAAATATATTAACATTGAACTGGTCTTCAATCATATCCCATTAAATCACCATGTTACCTATTTTGAAAAAACCCTCTCACACGCTTGTTTTATACCGATACATGCACACACATTTTCTTCATAACTACAAAACTCTCTAAATACAAAAACCCTAAAAACCTACACAAAACATTGGCGGCTGCTACCCTTTTCCTTCCGGTTCGATTCAAAAAGCAAAGCAAAGGAGGCTCTTTTGTGGCTTCTATTTGGTGGTTGAGCGTGGGCATTGTTTCTGGTTCGAGGAAGGTTCAAGGTCGTGGTGTTCTTGGCTTCTTGATCCTTGTTCTTTCAATCCGATCACACCAAGGGTAACGAGTATCATCTTGTTTTGTTTCCTCCATTTTTAATACCTTCATTAACGTTTAACATGTCGCCTAAAAAGCTAATATGAATTGGCTAAAACCTTATACACGTATACGTATAGAATGTCACACAAAATCATGGAAGTAGCACATGAAATAACGATCTAAAGCCTAACCTGTAAACCTAATTGTGCCTTGTTATTCGACCATATTATATGCATGATTATGACCTCGTACTACTCGACCTAAAATCTGATGTAACGAGAAGAACCTGCTTGTTTTTCCTTATTGTTTTCGAACCTCATAAAGTAAATAAAAGGGTGTTGTGGGAGTCGATTGGGGGCATCGTGGATTGACTGGGTAAGTGTAGAACATGGGCTAATATATGAGGTTATAACGTGGTTCAAACCTGGCGTATAAACTGAAACTTTAACGTGCAACAACGGGCTAGTGTGTGAGTGCATATGATGGCTCATATATGGCGGTAAAAACTAAAAATGATACAGGTAGGGTAATGATAGTTGCGTGCGTGTTTGTGGGCTGTGTTAGTGGTCGAATGGAACAAGGAAGTCTATGATTTTATGTAGGTGTGTAGTGTGTTGTGTGAATGTGGAATAGGGCTACAATCATGGGTCGCTATGTGTCGATTTAGGCTGGGTACAACGATGATTTTACATGTGTGTGGGTGTGTAAAGGTGGCCGTCAATATGGGTCAAGTTTCATGCAAAAGAAAATGGGTCGTGTGTGTGTATGATGCATGTCAATTCTGTGGGATTAACATTGGAGTAATATGGGTCGAACTAAGGCTGGGTAGGGATGATTTTGGATGGGTCGAATGGCGTGAAAACTAGGAAGTATGGGCGTATAAACACGAGGTATTGTGGTAGTTCAAACGTGGGAGTTCATGTGAGTTTCGTTGGGTGTTTTTATGCGTGAGTTGGTGTGTCCATAGGTATGTGTAGTGTCGTGTTTCATAGATAAAGAAAAAGGGGCTTGAGTCGATGTGGTCAAGATTTAAAAAGGAATTCATGAACTGGAAATTTCTTATTATTTTTTTACAAGTCTTAAACTTAAATTGACATGTTATATCCTAAACCTTACTAAAATGACTTACTAAACACTAATATTTGATAATTTTCATAAATGGACCTAAAACCTTGTTAATTAACAATTTAAACCCTAAACTATAATGTTGGTCATATTAAATCTTTAAATTATTTAATTTTCGATTATAACCTTAAAGTATTAAATTATTATATCGAGAAACTTACCAAAATAGAAAGTCACAAAAACTAGAAAGCATACTAAAATGGGTAACCTAATTCAATTGGACTTAATGTAATATTTGGTTATTAATTCGTATAGGTTCCGTGAAGCGGGAGTGATCCGTTGTTTGTGACTCTTTTCCATTTGTCTGCTTTGCCATTTGAATAAGGTACAGATATTCTGACCTTATCTCTTAAGGTTTCTCATGATTCATACACATCTTTTGATATTAGCCAGTTTATGATATCCTTTGATATGAGCTCTTATGATATGGCTTTCTTATATGATCTATGCCTTTTGCTTTGTTTGAACCTTTGCTATGTTCCCTTAGATTTGTGAACCTTTGATTATGAACCTTATGATATGAACTTTGGTATGAACTTTGTCAAGATATGACATTTGAACCCTTCAGTTTGATACCCGAGCAATTATGTTTTCCTAGCCATGAAGGTAACATGGCCGTGTCATTGATGCACCAATGGCATGACTCTAGTGTGGCGGAGTGATGTTCCACACCGTCCCTTATGATATGATATTATATGCGTACTTTATGATTTGTTATGGCCACTATGATTTATGTAGGGGCGTATGGATGCATCCTAGATTTTTTTTGTATATGCTATGCTATGATTTGTTTAGTGATTGATGTTGGGTGCAATCCACGTCTTCACATTTTGGGAGCTGATCACTCCAATGGTTACTGAGGACTCCCCTCCTATTACATTTAGTATTCCGGGGTCACCCCTCCGAATACAATGGTTACTATGCCACAAAATATGACATGATATGATACGATATGATTTGTTTGGGCTCGGGATTGATTACTGACCATTCCTTACACTGTGATATTCATTTATTCATGCCTTCTGTTTCCCCAATGCTCCATATTTTATTCTTTATTCCTTATCTTTTGCTTCGTTTATATATATCTGTTCACTGGGCTTTTTAAGCTCAGCCGCATTTTCCTTTTCCTGCGGCAGGTATCTAAGCTAGGAGCTGGGGATTGCTTTGGGTTGAGAGTTGAGCTTGTGTGGAGACTTTACCCTAGTCATCTTAGTTACCATGTAATTATGATTATGACTTTGTTTAGGCTTGGACTTCGTTGTTCTTTTCTTTGGATTAATTCCTTTTTCTTGAACTTATGTAATGGTTTAAGTCATGTTGACTTAACTCCTTTGATTATTTATGCTTAAGACTTTCGCTGTTTAATATGTATGCTTTGATATGTCACTATAATGTGATACTTCTACCCTTGTCGGGTTGGGGTGTTACAATTATGGTATCAGAGCCCAGGCTGCGACTTGTAGTACTTAAGTTATGGCCTGTGAACGTATGGACCCTAGGATTTGACCCTTAGAGCTTAGGATTTGACTTGTGAGGAATTGGGTAGACACTAGGTTTCTGATTCGTCTTTTCCTTTCGTGCTTATTCTTTCTATTTTCTGACTTTACTAATCGTTTTAATGTCAGATGGTGAAAACACGTAGAACCGGTCATCCTAATGGGGAGGATACTGTTGGGTCAAGAATTTGACCCAAGTACCCTGACAAGATTTGAACATAAAATAGCCTAACTCACTGGTAAAGAAATCAGTGAGTGTTGTATAAAGTTCGTTGTTGAAGAAACACTTTACCTACTGATACGGTGTCAGTGAGTAAAGTATGCAAGCTACAAACAACACCAGTATCACTGAGAATTGACAAATGTCTCAGTGACCCTGAAGATACTATCTCTACAAGCAGACTGATAAATATGGGTGCGAACTTCTGCAAGAAATGATAGAACTCAGACAAAGACAAAAGAGGAAGAAGAAGAAGAGGGACCACTTGGTGGATGACAACTCACACCAAGTGGATGACAACTCACAACAAGTGGATGTCTACTCATACCTACCCCACATGTCTTAGTCTAGTTACTTGTGTATATATTGTCTGTGTTGTATTAGAGTTAGTATGTTATTCCTAAACAAACAAAAAAGAATACACACAGTGTATTAGTTGATAGGAACATCCTCTCATTGAATCATCAAGCATAGCTTGGATCAGTGAGAGATTATTTGTCACCCTGAGGGGATACCATACCGAAAGTATCCCCTTAAAGAAGTTGAAGATGTTATCATGTAATCTAATAGGTTTTGAGTAATCTTGTAACATTTGTTAATCATATTAATGAACTGTTCTTGTTTTACTCAATTTCATGGACCAACAAGTGGTATCAGAGCGGGTGGATTATTCTTATGATCCAGATCTGTTCATGATTACTGATAACAATCTTCAATGAAAAAAAATCAATGTGATCTTCAAAAACTGCTACTGGTCTAGCAATTTTTGAGTGGGAGAAACACATTGATTTTGGTGACTGACAAACACCAATCCCCTCCCTGAACCCCACAAAACAAATACACACCACACAAATCTTATCCACACACAAAACCCAACACACCCCACACACCAGACAAAAAATCTTATCCAAACAAAAATAAGATTAACCCGGATCTCCTATTTGATCTCACACCACAAACCAAATCCTATCCATAACACTCAATACTGATTAAAACAAAATCAGTCAAACATCACAGATCCAAATACCGCCTTCTCCCCAAATCGATCAATACATCACCTCTCAAAAAATTTACAAACACAAAAGTCATCAGAGATGATTAACCTGAATCCCTTCAAAAACACAATCACAATCACTCAAACTTATCAACACAAAACCATTGATCGAAAACCCAAAAAAAACAAACGCTATCATTCTCCGACCACCGGCGACAATAACGTTGGCAACAAACTCAGATCGAGAACAATCGATCAAAACTAAAACCACGAGGACCTTTTACTGGGTTTGAATTAGATTTATGGTTAAGTGTTAAAGATGAGAATGGGTCGTTCAGGTTGAAACTACATCAGCGGATGTGAATGGGTTTTTCGGGCTGAGATGGAAAACTTGTTGAAACCTGGATTTTTGGTCTGAGATGGGAAATAGCTTTGAATGAAATGGTTGTAAGTTTCGATAACCTGATGTCTGATGAACATCAGGGAGTCGAAAGATTGGGGATAAATGTGTTTGTGATATCAGGAAGTGATGATGATATAGGTCTCGGTGTGTGAATCATACAGAGGGTAGTGATATTTTGATAAGCAGGGAAATTTGGAAATGTGGAATGGGCTGATAGGTTTAGCCTGAATAGGTCGAAGATTGTATGAATCGGGTTAGAATCAGGAACCCTGAAAAACAATCAGGGACTGAGAATCAAAAAACCAGGAGTTGATAGTCACTGATAATAGTGACAGAATCAGTTCAGTGTTGGCTCTCAGGCTGAGGGCTGTTATTTGTACTCAGGGTGTGGTAAGAAAAGGTTGGGACGCTCAGGAGGACTGATGATCAGGTGGTATGGGCTTGGATGTATAACTTTGGTGAAGTTAAAAATACAAGTCAGTGAGTAAGTGGTAGTATTAGGTCACTGAAAACTAACCCCATCACCAGGTGACTGAACTCTCAGTGACTAAAACCTATGTCACTGAAGTGACTAAAACCCAAGTCACTGAAAGAGACTCAGTGTCACTGAAGAAGAGTCTTAAGAGTCCTAAGTGTTGAGGGTGTATCAGTGTTCAAAAGAACACAAAATGTGGTACAAGACTGAAGATATCAGTCTCAAAAAGAAGGGACTGAATAAACCCAGGTCACTGAAAATCAGTGAAATGGCAGTGATGAAATCAGGGAGTGAAAGGATCAGGGATAAGTATAACTCAGGCATAGTTTGGGCTGCTATCAGGGAGTAACAAAAGGAGAGGGTGGACACGGATGATTCAGTGGATAAAACACAACCTGAACCTTTGGTAAATTGAACCAGGTCCCTGAACCCGTGACTAAATCCCAAGTCACTGAACTCCCAAAATGAACCCAAGTATCCTGAACCCCTGAACCTTCAGGAACTAAACCCAAGTATCCTGAACCTCTGAACCTTCAGGAACTAAACCCAAGTTTCCTGAACCCTTGAACCCTCAGGAACTAAACCCAAGTCCCTGAACAAGCAGGTTTGAACCCAGGCTATTTGTATATTCAAATAGGGGGAGATTGTTGGGTCAAGAATTTGACCCAAGTACCCTGACAAGATTTGAACATAAAATAGCCTAACTCACTGATAAAGAAATCAGTGAGTGTCGTATAAAGTTCGTTGTTGAAGAAACACTTTACTTACTGATACGGTGTCAGTGAGTAAAGTATGCGAGCTACAAACAACAACAGTATCACTGAGAATTGACAAATGTCTCAGTGACCCTGAAGATACTATCTCTACAAGCAGACTGATAAATATGGGTGCGAACTTCTACAAGAAATGATAGAAGTCAGACAAAGACAAAAGAGAAAGAAGAAGAGGGACCTTTTGGTGGATGACAACTCACACCAAGTGAATGACAACTCACAACAAGTGGATGTCTACTCATACCTACCCCACATGTCTTAGTCTAGTTACATGTGTATATATTGTCTGTGTTGTAATAGAGTTAGTATGTTATTCCTAAACAAACAAAAAAGAATACACACAGTGTATTAGTTGATAGGAACATCCTCTCATTGAATCATCAAGCATAGCTTGGATCAATGAGATATTATTTGTCACCCTGAGGGGATACCATACCGAAAGTATCCCCTTAAAGAAGTTGAAGATGTTATCATGTAATCTAATAAGTTTTGAGTAATCTTGTAACATTTGTTAATCATATTAATGAACTGTTCTTGTTTTACTCAATTTCATGGACCAACAGATAACCCTAACTTCGAGGCTATGATAGCCAATGCTTTGGCTAATGTTCTCCCGAATCTCTCTGCTGAATTGACAACCAGAATCACCGATACCATCAAAAATGGTGCTGGTTAGTCAGGCGGACATGGTAGTGGCGGTGGTGCTCCACCTACCGGGATGCATGTTTTGATCGAGAGGTTCACCAAACTTAAGCCTCTTTCTTTCCGATCTGCTGCCACCCCCATGGAGGCAGAAGATTGGTTAACTCACATGGAGAAGTTGTTCAAGGTCTTGGGTTGTGCTGACGAATTCAAGACGCGATTGGCTACTTTCAAGTTGGAAGGGGATGCGTTGAGCTGGTGGAAGGTGATGTGCGTGTGTATTGCTCTAATTCTTTTAGATCCACGGCAGCGGCTCTAAAGATTTGGTGCGCGCATGATGTCGTTGTGGTTTTAGCAGTATTAATGCCTACTCAAGTTTTAAATTTATATTTAGCGGACTTATCAATAAAACACACAGTTTAACGAGCAGTGTACCCGGTCAGTATGAATATAATGGTAAGTAGAGTGTCGATCACTAAGAGTGGAACGTATTATCTAGTTATTCTAATCAGTATTTTAATATCTTAAGTTATCTATACAACCTAATATAACGCAAGGTGGTTCAGCCTGAGAGACTGGCACGGTTTGGTTATGATTAAATAGAAAACTAAACTAATGAGCACGAATCAGCGATTAGCACACACGTACACAGATAGATACTTGAGACAATAAGAAGACCTGTCCTGATAATTAAGTTGCTTGTCACTTGTTTTATTGCTAGTTTTATATGAAGTGTATATAATTAACCCTTTCTCGTTGGCTCTAATCTTATCGGCGAGTAAACCCTTAATGATCACTTATGTCTATCCCACTATCCTAGAATATTGAGCATTTGTGATGCCCACGTTTCGTATACGCTAGAATAGACAGGCGAGGAAGGGGCATGGCGACCCAAGCAATGCTCAGCTAGACACAGAGGTTATCAATGCACTAATAAAAGTCACCAAAGACATCAACATATAAACTTTAATTAATGGGAAAGCAATTTTAAGGGGTGCCCATGATTTTCCGTAGTCACATGGAATCGGCCCATCAATCCTGATGAATTAAAGTGTACTAATACAATAAAACAAAACTACTTAATGAATTGAATACATGCAGGACCTTTTTACAGCTCTTGTATCTTCATTTAGGGTGTGTCTTGTGCTGCTAACACGTTTGAATTCGGCTTTAGGGTTTCTGTCTTTCTCCTCTTCTAAAAAACTAAATTCGTCTGACCTTGGGGTATTTATAGTTTCTGTCTGAGGGTTAGATGCGGCGCATAGGATAAGTAGATGTGGCGCATTGACTTAACTTCGCGTGGGGTCCAAGATTAATATATTCAGGAATATTCGTACATCGCCTTAAGATGCGGCGTAACTCCATTTCTCTATGCGGCGCATGTCCTTTGCTGTCTTGGATTATAACTCTTGAAATCTTGATAGTGATGCGCCGTATGTACGAAGTATGTTGCGGCGTATCTGGAGCAGAATGATCTTGATCTTGTACATTTCAGTAGACTCTTAACATCTTTCTTGTTTTGCTCCATAATTAGTCCAAAATCGCCAAGTTTCACATAATACTTGTTTTTACCTGAGAATTACAAAAGTAAACATTAACGTATGAATTCTCATATACAATATAATAAAAGAAGTCAAATAAATAGGATAAATAATAATGATAAAATATACTTATTTGAGTTCATCAAATATCTCCGCACTTGAACTTTACTTGTCCCCAAGTAAACCTTAGAATAAATCTTATGAAATTGTATCCTAAAAGATATAAGGATTTATTTTTATATCTAAGCATGTATTCGTTTTTTGTCATAATTGCACAACCAAACACTTAACGAATTAGAAATAAAATAAAATATTTCGATAAAAGCAAATCTAATCGTTTAACTGTCCAGTCGTGACGAATATTCTATCATAAGCTTGGTAAGTATACGCATCTCCTCCACTAAAGCTAAGGAATAACAAGTCTAAAGCGGTAAAATAGGGTTTGTTGGTTAAGGGTTAATCATGCTTCTTAATCTCTATCGATCTCACATTCCAGAAAAGGCGACAAAATCACAAATACATGATCGAATCCACGACCACGATACTTGCAATTGCTCAAATCCTTAACTCGAATGGGCTAAAGATAGGACAAAGTAATCTTTACCAATAATATTATATCAAAAAGGGCGACAAAATCATAAATACATAGCCGAATCCACGACTACGATACTTAAGATTGCTCAAATCCCTAATCTCAATAAATCAAAGGTTTGGAAAAAGAATGATGTAGGGTATGGATAATATTTGGGATACAAATAGGTGTAAAATGAAAAATAAACAAAACAGATAAATTAAAATCCTAATTGTGGTAAATTACTTTCCCAACTATCCCATGAATAAGACTCATATCATTGAATAACTCACGCTTTAACACTTGAAACACACGCTTTAGGTAGACACGAATTATACTCAACAAAATCTCAATCAAAGAATAACCTTAGTTGGCGTTCCCATAACGGCCAACTCCCATTCAATCCATAAATATAATATACAACAAATAGTGGTGATATCTCCCACTTAATACATAACTTTACATAAGTTGGTTAAAACGAACTTCCAAATTTCCTTTCTTTTTTTTTTCTTTTTTTTTTTTTTTTTTTTTTTGACATCAACATATAAATGTGTAAAATTTCACAACTTTTCTATCACTATTTTTCCGGATAATTTTTCCATACTCTTCATACTTTCAGAAATAACTGTAATAGCGAAAGTAGCAAACACACGAAAAATACACTCAAAGTTATACAATATTTACTTTCATATCAATTGGATTGTGCAATTTCCTGACTCAACCAAAGATAATGAATTACGCACGCGAACACAGGTAATGTAAGGAAACACACTTTTCCAAAAGCAATTAACCACGGATTTTAATTTACAGGGTAGGCTAAGGTGTAAGGGTGTAACGAAACATTATAACAAAAGTGTAAGAAAGGAAAGGAATGGCTCTGAGTGTTTTTCTAGGGGTATCTTACTCTAAAAGTGAGAGTAACAAAAGGGTTTATACGGGGGTTAACTAACCAGTGTAGTTAGTTAATATCACATAACATATAAAGGCTATTTGGGTGTAATCCTAGTAATTTACCAATTTAGACAAGTCATTCCAATTATATACATAATACTTATTATGGTGGTCTCGAATAGTATACAAGCCAAGTTCTAAAGTTTACAAGTCACCGGCACACTCATAGATTTGTGAATTTTGATAAGTTCACAATTTTTGGAAATAATGTTATCTGTGCAGCTATGTAATTTAGACTTTAAACAAAAACATGCTAAATTTTTTTTTAAATTTTGATATATTAAGCGCATTTTAAGCATATTTTGAAAAAGTTTAGGACAAGTAAGTGTTCTAATTCTCCAATCCCCCCCACTTAAGTTAAACAACGTCCTCGTTGTTTGTATTAAAGATTAAAAACTGGAAAATAAAAGAATTAGAACAGAAAAACTCCCCTGAGATTTGCTCGGTATGATCCTCCATTATTCGTATAAGAGCAAAAATCAACTTTCTTGTGGATGAGAACGTTTAAGCTTCAAAAATGATGTATCCACAAGAATGCAGGAATCTATAATACCATTCAGACTTTAACACACCTGAGTTAAGAAGGTTCAAACTTGCATAATACATTAGTAGTTAGTAAAAATAAAACTTAAAAAATTAAAATGAAAATCATCAGGTCAGTCGATACGCCGTATCTTATGGAAGAAGATACGCCGTATCGAGCCTGGAATAAATACGAATCAGAATAAAAGATGCGTCGCATCCTTAACCAGGGATGCGCCGCATTAAAATACTGACAGAAAGTTTTAAAGTCAAAAATAAAAATGCAGAAAATTAAATAAGATGTGACCAGTGCAGGTGATGCGTCGCATCTTATGATGGAGATGCGCCGTATCTTCTGCAGGTCTGACAGACTCGACACAGAACAGAAAAAAAAAATTTCTTCCGGGTTGTCTCCCAGTCAGCACTTGTCTTTATTCCAGAGTCTTCAAGTTAGACTCACGTTCAGCTCCTTATTTTGTTCTTGTTACGTGCCATCCTTCTTCTTTCATCCGAAAGATGTTCCCGTATAGCTCCGCAACATTTTCTTCCGTGCGACTTAATCTAATATATTTTTTGGTCTTCGTCGCAACATATTCCTCATCAGGTCCCAAAGAGTATTTGATGACTTTAATTTTTTCAGAAATTATCATGGGTGGGTTATTATAAGTGATTCCAAGTAGTCGACATTTTCTCTTGATGAATTCTTCTTCGTCTTTATCAACAAACTGGAAATAAGGATCCTTATTCAAATAGTCATCAAGTTCATCAATCAATTCTCCTTGCGACTCATTGTTATTATCATAGGGATCATAATTAACCACGTTAAAGGATTGATAATAATCTTGAATCTCATCCCACTCTCTTTTCAATTCCCATTGCAAGCGTCGACTAAGCTTTGTGTAATCATCAAATTGTCCATGCACCCATTCCCAGAAAGTAGTATTCGAAGCTCCCTTTAGTTCTTTTAAGTATTCGATTCTACCTTTTTCTTGCAAAGCCTCTGCTTTACGTGGGCAGTCTTCAACTTTTTCATACCAATCATCGTCTTCAAAGTATACATCGTTTCCAACCCGTTTCATTCCAATTATACTTCCCCCATTACAGGTTCCATCATTCTTATAATCACAGGTTGGCCATTCACTAAATCCATCCTTGAAGCGGAAAGGTTTACAAGTGTGATCAATATGCCCAAATTCCCATGGTTTATCCCAAACCCATGGTATTTGGTCATTCCATTCGTAGTACCAGGTGTTTTTGAACTCATCATAAGTTTTGAATCCTGGTAGATCTCCAGTTAGCACATCAGCGTCGATTTGAAGAAGGTAATTAAATTCTTTGAACTGTTCGCACAAGGGTGTCTCATAATTGAACAGATCAATGTCTATGCTGAATAATTCTTCAATGCCTTCCTTGATTGTTGAATTGTCATCTGACGATCCATTGTTGCTCTCTACTTCCTCATCTTCCCCTCTCATCCAATATACCCATAACACATCTTTAGTAGCTCGGTCCATGCTCTTATGGTTATTGAACTTACTAGCTAACCAATTTGAAAAATCAACATTGTTAGGATCGTGGTTAACGTCAAAGCTAGTGTTACCAATCATGTTCCTTCTTATCTCCATGAACTCATTAAATTGTTCTTTAAAACTTCGTGTCAACCATGAGGAGCAAATTTGGGATCGCCGTATTTAAGTTCAAGCCACTCTTCTAAAGAGATATCCATCAACCTTACCAACTTTCCATGAAATAGTATCTCCGATTCAGCATACATTCTTTCGTTATCCAGATAGCTTTTATCTAATCCCCAATACTGTTCGGAATAAGGCATATAAGAAGTTTGTATAGGTTGGACTTCATAGCTTTTGTTGCTCGATTTGTTGACTGCATTTGCTGAGTTCATGTATTCAATTTGGAATTTCCCATCTTTTTCTTCGATAGTAGTCCAAGTTAATCCTTTAGATTCAATGATAGGCCATAAGAGTAACAATTCATCTTCAGTGTAGCTCATTAGTAAATCATAAGAGAATATCCCATCTTCAATATTGCATAAGCGTTTGAATTCCTTATAAGTAGCTTCAAGAGGGGTCTCCCAAGAGAATAAATCGGCATCAATCATGAGCACATTGAAGTTGACATCTTCATAAACTTCCACATCGAATGAATCCGAAAGCAAGAGTTCCTTTTCCAATTCTGAGCTTTTAGTAATGCTTAATGCTGGGAACTTGCTCAAGCTAACTTCATAGTTATCACACTCCTCATCACTTTCCAGAATTAACGGCTCTTTGGTGCAGGACTTTTCATTGTGCTTATCATCCATAAGTTCCTTAGCAAGATATCCGTTCACTGACATGTCTTCCATAGCAAAACCTGTCATCATAGGTAAAATCGTCAGTAGGATTTGTTCGCTAGAAGAGAAATTAATGAATTTAGAAACGGATATAAAAATAACTGATATCTGCAGATGATGCGCCATATCCAGAAAGTTGGATACGCCGTATCTTATAATCGTTAAAATTTAATCAGACTTTTATTCAGAAAGCAGATACGCCGCTTATAATTTAGAATGCGCCGTATCAGTTTAATTATCAAAAATCGATTATATTTATTAAATTTAAATGCGTCATATTAACAAAAGCTAATGCGCCGTATTTTCGTTACGTTTCAAAATACAAGATTTTTGATTTAGTAGATGCGCCGTATCGATAGAAATCGATGCGTCGTATCTGTTTAATAATTTAAAAACTGTTTTTAATATAAATAGACAATACGCCGTATCTGTTAAAACAGATGCGTCGTATGGCGTTAGGGTTTAGAAAAATTTCTTATTAAAAACAGAATACGCCGTATCTTGGGGAAAGATGCGTCGTACTCGAATTTATTAAACGCGTTGTTTTTTATAAAAATTAAACGCAATACGCCGTATCGTTTGTATCAGCTCAGTACAACGATAGCAGAATGCAAGAAAATAGAAAAACAAAAACAAAAATAAAATCAAACAAAAAGAAACAAAAATTAAAGAAAAAATAAAAACACACAAAAACAGAAAATATGCAAATAATACAATGAATGCAATTTATCTAATATATAACAGGGTTAGTGGTTAGAATCTAAAAATTAAAAAGAAAAGCTAATTAAAATACTAATCAAATTAACAGATAATAACAATTCACTCCCCGGCAACGGCGCCAAAAACTTGATGTGCGTGTGTATTGCTCTAATTCTTTTATATCCACGGCAGCGGCTCCAAAGACTTGGTGCGCGCGTGATGTCGTTGTGGTTTTAGCAGTATTAATGCCTACTCAAGTTTTAAATTTATATTTAGCGGACTTATCAATAAAACACACACTTTAACGAGCAGTGTACCCGGTCAGTATGAATATAATGGTAAGTAGAGTGTCGATCACTAAGAGTGGAACGTATTATCTAGTTATTCTAATCAGTATTTTAATATCTTAAGTTAGCTATACAACCTAATCTAACGCAAGGGGGTTCAGCCTGAGAGACTGGCACGGTTTGGTTATGATTAAATAGAAAACTAAACTAATGAGCACGAATCAGCGATTAGCACACACGTACACAGATAGATACTTGAGACAATAAGAAGACCTGTCCTGAAAATTAAGTAGCTTGTCACTTGTTTTATTGCTAGTTTTATATGAAGTGTATATAATTAACCCTTTCTCGTTGGCTCTAATCTTATCGGCGAGTAAACCCTTAATGATCACTTATGTCTATCCCACTATCCTAGAATATTGAGCATTTGTGATGCCCACGTTTCGTATACGCTAGAATAGACAAGCGAGGAAGGGGCATGGCGACCCAAGCAATGCTCAGCTAGACACAGAGGTTATCAATGCACTAATAAAAGTCACCAAAGACATCAACATATAAACTTTAATTAATGGGAAAGCAATTTTAAGGGGTGCCCATGATTTTCCGTAGTCACATGGAATCGGCCCATCAATCCTGATGAATTAAAGTGTACTAATACAATAAAACAAAACTACTTAATGAATTGAATACATGCAGGATCTTCTTACAGCTCTTGTATCTTCGTTTAGGGTGTGTCTTGTGCTACTAACACGTCTGAATTCGGCTTTAGGGTTTCTGTCTTTCTCCTCTTCTAAAAAACTAAATTCGTCTGACCTTGGGGTATTTATAGTTTCTGTCTGAGGGTTAGATGCGGCGCATAGGATAAGTAGATGCGGCGCATTGACTTAACTTCGTGTGGGGTCCAAGATTAATATATTCAGGAATATTCGTACACCGCCTTAAGATGCGGCGTAACTCCATTTCTCTATGCGGCGCATGTCCTTTGCTGTCTTGGATTATAACTCGTGAAATCTTGATAGTGATGCGCCGTATGTACGAAGTGTGTTGCGGCGTATCTGGAGCAGAATGATCTTGATCTTGTACATTTCAGTAGACTCTTAACATCTTGCTTGTTTTGCTCCATAATTAGTCCAAAATTCGCCAAGTTTCACATAATACTTGTTTTTACCTGAGAATTACAAAAGTAAACATTAACGTATCAATTCTCATATATAATATAATAAAACAAGTCAAATAAATAGGATAAATGATAATGATAAAATGTACTTATTTGAGTTCATCAGAAGGCGTATCTTCTGGCTAAGGGAGAGAATTTTGCTGACACTTGTTCATGGAATACCTTCCGTGACATCTTTTATAAACAGTATTTTCCTTTCTCTGAGCAGCAAAGGTATGAGCGCGAGTATGGAGCTATATATCAGTTTGATCGGGAGTCATCTGGAGAGTATATGCAGAGGTTTCTGAGGTTAGCTAGTTTCGTTGGACTGGTTGCTGGTGATGCTCATAGGCAGGCTAGGCACTTTAAGTGGGGGTTGAAAAAGTGGGTTTTGGACCGGATTGTGAATACTGATTTCACAAATGTTGCACTAGTTATGGTTGCGGCCCGTAACATAGAGTTACTTCACGCTGATAGGGGTTCAAACAAGAGGGGCAGGGATGGTAACTGGATTAACTACAGGGGTCAGGGTCGTCAGGACCAGGGTGATGAGCACAGGGGTCGGCAGGACCGGGGTTTTGATTCGAGGCGACAGGAGTCCAGGGGTCAGGATCAGAGGGTTACTGGTAGGACTGGGAATGATCGTCAGGTTCACGGTAACAACAACCAGCGTCAGTATAGGGATCAGTCGACTCGGGGTTCTCAGCAGGGTCGTTCTACAGGTTCTTCGGGTCAGAGGAGGCCTACGGAAACCTTACCTCCTCCACCACTTTGTGCTACTTGTGGGAAGCCTCACCCGAGTGTTTGTTAAAAGGCTACGGGAGGATGTTTCACTTGTGGATCCACTGCCCACAAGGTAAAGGATTGTCCCCAGGGGAGACATATTGCACCAGTGAACTCCGCTAGGCCACCTCCTACTATGGGTCGTGTTTATGCTACGACTCGTGAGCAGGCAGCGAACTCATCAGGTACTATTACCGACATTCTTTACATTGGCGATCGTACTGTTTTTGCATTATTTGATACGGGTGCCACACATTCCATTATATCTGTTTCATTTGCCAAGAAACTTAATATAACCCCAACACCACTAACTAATCATGTATCCATCTCAACACCAATGAAAAACCATGTACTCATCGAACATGAATTTGTGAATTGTCCCTTACGGTTTGATGACCGCATTCGCCCGGCAAATTTGCTCCCTATTGATATGATTGACTTTGATGTGATTTTGGGCATGGATTGGTTGGCTTCTCATAGAGCTACGCCAGAAGTATGATCTTTGGCAATGTTCATCACCCCGATTTTGTCTATCATGGTTCTCAACCTCTCAAGTCTGCTAAGATTATTTCGGCTATGAAAGCCCGAACTCTGATTTCCCATGGTTGCCAAGGTTTTCTGGCATCCATTAAAGATACATCTTTGGAAAGTCCGAGTATTGAAAGTCTTCCCGTTGTACGTGATTTCTCTGACGTGTTTCCCGACGAACTTCCTGGTATTCCTCCTGCTAGGGAAGTTGAGTTTGGCATCGAATTGATTCCAGGTGCCGAACCTATTTCCAAAGCTCCGTACCGCATGGCGCCTATTGAATTGAAGGAGTTGAAGGAGCAATTATAGGAACTGTTAGAGAACGGTTTCATCCGTCCTAGTATTTCGCCTTGGGGTGCTCATGTGTTTTTTGTAAAGAAGAAGGATGGGAGTATGAGATTGTGTATCGACTACCGTGAACTTAACCTTATCACTATCCGTAATCGTTATCCACTTCCGCATATAGATGATTTATTTGATCAGCTGCAAGGGGCTAAATTCTTTTCGAAAATTGATCTGAGGTCTGGTTATCACCAATTACGTGTGAAGGAACAAGATGTTCCTAAGACCGCGTTCCGTACCAGATATGGTAACTACGAGTTTTTGGTTATGCCTTTCGGTTTGACTAATCCTCCTGCTATATTCATGGATCTGATGAATCGAGTATTCCACGAATATCTCGACAAATTCGTGATTGTGTTCATCGACGATATCCTAGTCTACTCTAAGACCAAGGAAGAGCACGAGCAACATCTTAAGATTGTTTTGGAGACTCTTCGGCAGCAGAAGTTGTATGCTAAGTTTTCGAAGTGTGAATTTTGGTTGAGCCAAGTTGCTTTCCTTGGTCATATTGTATCCACCGATGGTATCACCATGGATCCATCTAAGGTTGAGGCTATCACCAAGTGGCCAAGACCTACTACTGTGACTGAGGTTAGGAGTTTTCTGGGTCTTGCTGTCTCCTATCGATGATTTGTTGAGGGTTTCTCACGGTTGGCGTTACCATTGACGCAACTGATGAGGAAGGGTGAGAAGTTTGTTTGGACGGAGGAACGTGAGAAGAGTTTCGAGGAGTTGAAATAGAGATTGGTGTCTGCTCCTATTTTGACTCTTCCATATGGTTCTGGGGGTTATCAGATTTATAGTGACGCGTCGAAGAAGGGTTTAGGTTGTGTCCTTATGCAACATGGAAAGGTGATTGCTTATGCTTCGAGGCAATTAAAACCCTATGAGGAGAATTACCTGACCCATGATCTAGAGTTGGCTGCTGTTGTGTTTGCGTTGAAAATTTGGAGACACTATTTGTATGGCGAGTCATGTGACATCTTTACTGACTACAAGAGTCTCAACTATATCTTCACCCAGAAGGAACTTAACATGAGACAAAGACGATGGTTAGAACTCCTCAAAGAGTATGACACGAACATCCAATACCATTCGGGCAATGCGAATGTTGTTGCCGATGCACTTAGCCGGAAATCTGGTATGATAGCGAGCCTTGAGATTGAACCCAGAATTCTTAATGAATTAGAGATTTTGGAAGTCGAGCTCTGTGTACGAGGTTATGACGGATATTGGGCTAGTATGAAGGTAGAGTCCAATCTTATACTATGGATCAAGGAAGCTCAAAAGGATGATGGTGAGCTTTGGGCTGTGGTTCAGAAAGTTTAGGAGGGTAAATAGTCGGAGTTCAGAGTGGATGACTCTGGTATAGTATGGTTTGAAGATCGGCTTTGTGTTCCGGATGATCCTGAGCTACTTGAGGCTGTTTTGTCTGAGGCTCATAGTTCCCCATTCACTATTCATCCTGGTTCTACCAAGATGTACAGGGACCTTAAGCAGCATTTTTGGTGGAATGGTATGAAACAAGATGTAGCTTCTTTTGTAGCCAAGTGTATGACTTGTCAGCAAGTCAAGATTGAACATCAGAGGGTGAGTGGTTTCTTGCAGCCTTTAGATATTCCTACCTGGAAGTTGGATGAGATTTCCATGGATTTTGTCACGGGGTTACCTCGTACTCAGAAAAGACATGATGCGATTTGGGTGGTTGTTGATCGGCTAACCAAGTCTGCTCATTTCTTACCTATTCGGAAGGATTATGGTATCGGTAGATTGGCGAAGATTTTTCAGCAGGAGATTATTAGACTTCATGGTACTCCAATATCGATTGTGTCAGACAGGGATCCGCGGTTTACATCTCGTTTTTGGAAAAGTCTGCAGAGAGCTTGGGGTGCACGCCTCAAGTTTAGCACGGCATTTCATCCTTAGACGGATGGCCAGACCGAGAGGACCATCCAGACATTGGAGGACATGTTGAGAGCATGTGCATTAGAGTGGACTGGTAATTGGGATGAATATCTATGCTTGGTGGAGTTTTCCTACAACAACAATTGGCATGCTAGCATCAAGGCAGCACCTTATGAACTTTTATATGGGAGGAAGTGTAGGGCACCCATTTGTTGGAATGAAGTGGGTGAACGTTTGATCGAGGGTTCGGAAATTATTGAGATCACTAATGAGAAAGTGGCCATTGCCAAGGAGAAGCTGAAAGAGGCTAGAACTCGGTAGAAGAGTTATGCTGATAAGCATCGACGTGACTTAGAATTTCATGTTGGAGATCGTGTATTTCTGAAAGTATCACCGTTTAGGGGTATGAAACGCTTTGGGATCAAAGGAAAGCTTAGTCCTCGATTTATCAGACCGTTTGAGATTCTTGAATGTATTGGGGAGGTTTCTTATCGTTTGGCTCTACCTCCACAGTTATCGCATGTTCATAACGTCTTCCATGTATCTCTTCTGAGGGGATACAATTATCATCCTTTGCATGTGGTATCCTATCCGTTTGATCAGATTAAATCTGATATGTCCCTTCTGGAAGAACCCAAAGCTATTTTGGATTGTCAAGATCGAGTCTTGAGAAACAAAGTCATTCCGTTTGTGAAAATTCTTTGGAAGAATCACCCAGAGTATGAAGCTACCTGGGAGACCGAGGAATCGATGCGAACAAGTTATCCTCAGTTCTTTTCATAGTTTGGTATGTCTTCATTTTTGTTCTCATTTCAATTTCGCGGACGAAATTTTCTTTTAGAGGGGAAGAGTTGTAAAACCCAGAATTTCTGAACACGTAAAATACCCAGAATATCCTTTGAATCTCAAATTCATAAAAGACGTTTAAAGCATTAAGACATTTCATCCCGAATATAACCTAAGTATTTAACTGTTAATAATTGAACGAATAAAAGTAATACGATAATAAAGACTTATGATAAAGCGAATGATACATATTTAAATACCATCACACGCCCATTAATACCATAACCGAATTATTCATTCTTATGTACAATTATGTAGCATTTATTTTAAATATATTAACATTGAACTGGTCTTCAATCATATCCCATTAAATCAGCATGTTACCTATTTTGGAAAAACCCTCTCACACGCTTGTTTTATACAGATACATGCACACACATTTTCTTCATAACTACAAAACTCTCTAAACACAAAAACCCTAAAAACCTACACAAAACATTGGCGGCTGCTACCCTTTTCCTTCCGGTTCGATTCAAAAAGCAAAGCAAAGGAGGCTCTTTTGTGGCTTCTACTTGGTGGTTGAGCGTGGGCATTGTTTCTGGTTCGAGGAAGGTTCAAAGTCGTGGTGTTCTTGGCTTCTTGATCCTTGTTCTTTCAATCCGATCACACCTAGGGTAACGAGTATCATCTTGTTTTATTTCCTCCATTTTTAATACCTTCACTAACGTTTAACATGTCGCCTAAACAGCTAATATGAATCGGCTAAAACCTTATACACGTATACGTATAGAATGTCACACAAAATCATGGAAGTAGCACATGAAATAACGATCTAAAGCCTAACCTGTTAACCTAATTGTGCCTTGTTATTCGACCATATTATATGCATGATTATGACCTCATACTACTCGACCTAAAATCTTATGTAACGAGAAGAACCTGCTTATTTTTCCTTAATGTTTTCGAACCTCATAAGGTAAATAAAAGGGTGTTGTGGGAGTTGATTGGGGGCATGGTGGATTGACTGGATAAGTGTATAACATGGGCTAATATATGAGGTTATAACATGGTTCAAACCTGGCGCATAAACTTAAACTTTAACGTGCAACAATGGGCTAGTGTATGAGTGCATATGATGGCTCATATATGGCGTTAAAAACTGAAAATGATACAGGTAGGGTAATGATTGTTGCGTGCATGTTTGTGGGCTGTGTTAGTGGTCGAATGGAACAAGGAAGTCTATGATTTTATGTAGGTGTGTAGTGTGTTGTGTGAATGTGGAATAGGGCTGCAATGATGGGTCGCTATGTGTCGATTTAGGCTGGGAACAAGGATGATTTTACATGTGTGTGGGTATGTAAAGGTGGCCGTCAATATGGGTCGAGTTTCATGCAAAGGAAAATGGGTCGTGTGTGTGTATGATGCATGTCAATTCTGTGGGATTTACATTGGGGTAATATGGGTCGAACTAAGGCTGGGTAGAGATGATTTTGGATTGTCGAATGGCTTGAAAACAAGGAAGTATGGGCGTATAAACACGAGGTATTGTGGTAGTTCAAACATGGGAGTTCATGTGAGTTTCGTTGGGTGTTTTATGCGTGAGTTGGTGTGTCCATAGGTATGTGTAGTGTCGTGTTTCATGGACAAAGAAAAAGGGGCTTGAGTCGATGTGGTCAAGATTTAAAAAGGAATTCATGAACTGGAAATTTCTTATTATTTTTTTACAAGTCTTAAACTTAAATTGACATGTTATATCCTAAACCTTACTAAAATGACTTACTAAACACTAATCTTTGATAATTGTCATAAATGGACCTAAAACCTTGTTAATTAACAATTTAAACCCTAAACTATAATGTTGGTCATATTAAATCTTTAAATTATTTAATTGTCGATTATAACCTTAAAGTATTAAATTATTATATCGAGAAACTTACCAAAATAGAAAGTCACTAAAACTAGAAAGCATACTAAAATGGGTAACCTAATTCAATTAGACTCAATGTAATATTTGGTTATTAATTCGTATAGGTTTCGTGAAGCGGGAGTGATCCGTCATTTGTGACTCTTTTCCATTTGTCTGCTTTGTCATTTGAATAAGGTACAGATATTCTGACCTTATCTCTTATGGTTTCTCATGATTCATACACATCTTTTGATATTAGCCTATTTATTATATCCTTTTATCTGAGCTCTTATGATATGGATTTCTTATATGATCTATGCCTTTTGCTTTGTTTGAACCTTTGCTATGCTCCCTTAGATTTGTGAACCTCTGATTATTAACCTTATGATATGAACTTTGGTATGAACTTTGACATGATATGACATTTGAACCCTTCAGTTTGATACCCGAGCCATTATGTTTTCCTAGCCATGAAGGTAACATGGCCGTGTCATTGATGCACCAATGGCATGACTCTAGTGTGGTGGAGTGATGTTCCACACCGTCCCTTATGATATGATTTTATATGCGCACTTTATGATTTGTTATGGCCACTATGATTTATGCAGGGGCGTATGGATGCATCCTAGATTTGTTTTGTATATGCTATGCTATGATTTGTTTGGTGATTGATGTTGGGTGCAATCCACGTCTTCACATTTTGGGAGCTGATCACTCCAATGGTTACTGAGGACTCCCCTCCTATTACATTTAGTATTCTGAGGTCACCCCTCCGAATACAATGGTTACTATGCCACAAAATATGACATGATATGATATGATATGATTTGTTTGGGCTCGAGATTGATTACTGACCAATCCTTACACTGTGATATTCATTTATTCATGCCTTCTGTTTCCCCAATGCACCATATTTTACTCTTTGTTCCTTATCTTTTGCTTCGTTTATATATATCTGTTCACTGGGCTTTTTAAGCTCAGCCGCATTTTCCTTTTCCTGTGGCAGGTATCTAAGCTAGGAGCTGAGGATTGCTTTGGGTTGAGAGTTAAGCTTGTGTGGAGACTTTACCTTAGTCATCTTAGTTACCATGTAATTATGATTATGCCTTTGTTTAGGCTTGGACTTCGTTGTTCTTTTCTTTGGATTAATTCCTTTTTCTTGAACTTATGTATTGGTTTATGTCATGTTGACTTAACTCATTTGATTATTTATGCTTAAGACTTCCGTTGTTTATTATGTATGCTTTGATATGTCACCATAATGTGATACTTCTACCCTTGTCGGGTTGGGGTGTCACAACACCACCACCCGAGTTGTACTAGGGGCATTGACGTGTTGCTAGACGCTAACCAATGTCATTTTCCAAGTGGGAGCTGTTAGAGTTTTGGAAAAATATTAAAATGTGTATGACTAGAATCGAACACGGGACCTTGGGATTGCACACTTTACGTATGAATGATTAACGTAAAAAACTAATATATATATAAATGTTATGTATTTAATTATTTGGACATGAAATGATAACTAACGGATGTTAAGTAATTAACGGAATTGACTAACGACCGTTTAGTAAATAAAGGAAGGACTATTAGTGAAATTTGAGGCTCAAGAAGGATCTAGAACCCATTAGATGGGGGGGGGATTTTTAAGGGTTCCCATAACCCTAAATCGACCTACTTGGGCTCCAAGCAAAGATTTCACTATAAATACAAACCTATGGGTTATTTGTTTTTTAGCTTGTGCATTGTAACTATAACCCTAAAGTTTTTCTCTCATTCTCTTTGTCTAAAACCATTCGATTAACATCTTTTAAGGGTGGGTCGATTTGCCTTTTATTAAACAAAATAGTTTTGGTTTAATTCGTGTCTTTACACTAGCATCTAACGTTAATTGGTTATAGTACGTGTGTACAAGACCTCGGTAATAACTTAATTTAGTTATTCCATCTTGGATTGTGAAACAAAACGGTAAGGGGTTTCATGTTAATCCTATTGTTAACTCAAGAGAAGAAAAGAGATGTTTGATCCTTGTTTGGCTAGGATCAAGGTACGTTATCTTTAGTTTTCGGTTAATCAATTTATATGTTAAAATTATGATCTTGCTTACGCTACTTGCTTTGATGTGTGTTTATTTAAGTTATATAATTGTTATGATATCTTAATTCCAATAAAGTAGTACTCATGAATCATGATATTGCAAGCATGTAGTGACTACAATATCCAAGCAACTAGCCATTGATTATAAGAGAATCTTTATGTGTTGTATGCTAAGTAGTACTCATGAATCATGATATTTCTTTAAGATTTATATCTGAATTTATCTAAACATTTGGTTTACTTATTCATTTTTTTTTTGTATAATTAAGTACAGGTATTCTTGCTAGCTAAAATAGCTATCTTTACTGAACTTTGCCACTACTATAGCCAAGTAGCCAATATGATATTGGTATGCAAAACCTTTAAGAATGAGAATATCAATACTGGGTACAATGTGTTATTGTAGTATGAGCATCAGATTATGTCGTTAAAATAAGTTATACCGATCTTGATTGTTTTGACATGTATCGTTAGCTATGGAATAGAAACCAATTGGTGAAATATATGTTGTTGATATTGAGCTAGTGTAGCTTCTTTTTCTATTTTATTTGCTAACTATTCTTAATTATATCATTGATATACTTGATGAATTTATGATTTTCAAAGGCATGGTTATTATTAGGTTGCTTGTTAACTTATTGATGGCGCTTATTTGTAAACAGGTTGTAGAAGTTTCTACCTCCAAGGCTGGCAAGCACGGTCATGCTAAGTGTCACTTTGTTGCTATCGACATCTTCAATGGAAAGAAGCTTAAAGATATTGTTCCATCTTCCCACAATTGTGATGTGTGTAGTCACTTTTTCAATAAGCTACTTCGTTTTTGCTTGATGTATGTTAGCCTTTAAAGTTATGTTATACTCGGGAATTGCAATAGTAATTAAGTACAAGGTCTAGTCTTGCCATTAGAGTAAAGTTAGGCTTGTAAAACAGTATAAATACCCTCCTAGTCTCAACTAGGAGGGTGGAATTCTCATTGTAACTTTGGAGGTGTGTGTGGTTTCTCTACTTTCTCTCTCTAGAAAACACACACACCTCTCCCATTCATTAATCTAATAATACCATGTTTAATCTTTATTTTGAGTTCCCCCGACCTCCAGAAAGTGTTTATTGGTCATTAAAATTGGCATCAGAGCTAACCAGGGGCGAATCGTAGGGTTTTGAGGTAAAAAAGTGATTTTTGGTGTAGTGGTACTGTTCATCAGTTTCATCCATCGAGTTTCTTGCAAATTTATCGAGTTTGATAACTTTCGAGTTTCTTGTGTCGAGTTTGTAAGGTCTTATCAACTTTCTCTAGATCTACCAAGTTTTTGTCACTTTCTCTCGAGTTAGAAAGTCTGTGGCTAGAAAGTCGTGCTCGAGTTTCTAGGTTTGCCCGAGTTTCTAGGTTTGCTCGAGTTTCTTGGTTTCTAGTATAAATACCCTCCTAGTCTCAATAGTATAAATGTTCCAAATTCATGGCTTCGGAACACATCAGTTTCGGACCCGGGCTTCAAAGAAAGGAAAGTGCTTAATCAAATCAAAGGTTTTTAATTTTTTTTTCGAGCACTTATCCTAAAAATCTCAATGGCTTTCGTATACTTCAGTACAAAACCCGTTCTTAAATAGTGACTCCCTCTTAAACTCAAATGTTTTACAATATGCTTTATTTAAAGGGGAGTATAAAATTAAAAAGAAAAAAATGTTCCAAATTCATGGCTTCGGAACAATTCAGTTTCGGACCCGCACTCTAATGACGGCTTTCGTATATTTCAGTGCGGAACCCGAGCTACATTGATGACTTTTGTTTATTTCAGATCAGGACTCGCAATGTTAATGGCAAAACAAAATGAAAACTCCTTCTTAAACCCAAATGTTTAACAATATGCTTTATTTAAGGGGGAGTATAAAATTAAAAAGAAAAATTGTTCCAACTTCATGCAAATCCGTCTATCTCTTCACAACGACTCTCATTTAATCAAGTAGATATAAAAAATACCACTACATGCTATTTTTGAGGGGGAGAAGACGTGCTTAAATGTAATCAAAGATCGTGGTTTGAATATCAATAAGAGCTTGACTCAGTCTTAACCCTCGAATTGACGAAATTAAATGTCCGTAATCGAAAAGACTTGTCCGGGACGGGTAATAATTTCAAGTTGGTTCATCCGGTGATGTAAACGTGTCTCGCAAAGGACTTGTCTGAGTAGAATGTACCAATTCGAGAGATGATCATTGAATATGACAGGGACGGGTAATAATTTCAAGCTAGTCCAACTAGTGATGTAAACGTGTATCGCAAAGGTCATGTTCATTAAAAATAGATCAATTCAAATGTGCGAACTCTTCCCAACATGTGCATATTTATATAAAAAATGCATGAGCACATGTGAAGGGGGAGTATTTCAAAAACATAAAACTCTCAAAGTGTTAACTAAATGTGTTTATTCATAAACACTTTGAGAGATTTTCAAGAAAGGTTGTATGGCCAGTGATCATGAAATCTAGGATAATCATGAAGTTATAAGGTGATTATGATTAGGTTATATCCTATGATCCGCCAGAACCGGAGGGATCTACCCAAGGACAATTCCAATAGATTAGAATTAGAAGTCCTTAGGAAAGATTGAAAAAGGAGTAAAATGAGAAAGGAGTAAAAAGGGGTTGAAGAATGAAAAAGAAAGGTTTAATGAAAGGGTGAAAAGAAATAGCCCTCCATGAAAACTTAGGGCAGAAACCGGGTCAATACATCTGCTATCGGTTATCACAAGTTGATACTGATATTGAAGACAAGACGTCATGGACCCAGTGACGCACTGCACCACCCCTCCTAGCCACTCAGATATCTCTTAAAAGATATTTGTTTCATTTGCTCCATACCTCCGACTACTAAAACCAAAACGCACATAATAGAGTCTAGAGCCATGAGATTCATTAAAATATCTCTTAGGAACACTTCCAATATAATACACTTGTGTTCGCCAAAAAGGACACACGTTGTAAGAGTCTTAATGAGATCTAAGGATCTTGCCATTTATATCATGATGGTTACGTGCTTCAAACGGTCTACAGTCGTGGGGTGATCTCCAGCGACTCACTGAATCGTGGGTGCACTTCGGTGTGTCCGTGTAAGCCCTTTCGGGGGTATCCGGTTCAGAACGGCCTGGGTTAGGATTAGAGAAAGTCTTCACACTATGCTGTTGATAATCTCGAAGTCCAAACCTGTAAGTGCTGGAAGATTTATTGCTAACAGTTTTATGCAGCTACCAACAACCATCATCACATATATCAAACATCTTCACCTCAGCATACTCATACTTATGAAGATCATCCTTAACAAAGCTCAAGTGTAAAAGTTCAAGACAAAAGGATCAAGTTAAAGACAAAGTGTAAAGACGAAGTCAAAAAGCTAATCAAGATGTCAAGAACAAGTTTATGTATCAAGTGAGGAAGACATAAGTATGAAGTTCAAGATGTATGAGTATGTTGGAGGTCACGACGTCATAAACACATGAAGATGCTGAACGAAGGCAAGAACAACCACAAAGAAGATTCTAAGAAGATCACATAGCATGAAGGAACCAAGAACAAAGATTATTATACAACGACACACAAAGCACAAGACAATGAAGACGGAAGACCAAGTCACCCGGAGCATCATTTGAATGACCATCCCTTAGGGGGAGATTGTTAGCATTTATTATAAAGTGATGGTCAATCGTAGTTGTAATATTTTTATTAAGTGTGTCGTTGTGTAAGATAATTTATTTAGTCAATGGGCTTGGATTAAGCTTATAGATTAAATGTTATGATTAATAGTCCATGTGAAAAGCCCAAGTTTAATCCAAGCCCACCCAAGCTAGAAATCTATAAATACCTCCTTCCACCTCATTTGGAAGGTTGGTCATTGGTGGTATTATTCTCTCTAGGTATTGTATCATAGAGTTAGTGTGTGATTAATAAAAGTTCAAGTTCAAGTTTCACTCTTCTCTATTGATCTTATCTAGTGAGTAGTTATATGTTTGGGATTGATATTAGGAAATAACAATGTACGTAGTCACTTCACATATATATTGTATTTGGGTATTGTATCGTTTAGTAATTTGGTATTGGATCATATTGTTGAATTGGTATTATGGATTGTGGTAATTTACAGGTTATATTTGTTTTGGTAGATTTTTTCCTGAAAAAATCAGGAAAAAGCTGCAGTTTTTTGGCTCCCACGAGAAAATAGGGACGACAATGTCGTCCCTAAATTGCATACAAATGTCGTCCCTTTCTGCACTTGACTGCCACGTATATCGTCCCTAAACGATTTAAATTATTATTATCAAAACATTTTGGGACGAGAATCTCGTCCCAAATTTATTTTTATGTCGTGCCAAATTGATTTAATAAAAACATTTTCGTAACTACTTAAAAATATTAAAGAGAGAAAAAAATAATAAATAAATTAGGGACGATAATCTCGTCCCAAATTTGCAAAATAATGTCGTCCCTTTTCTTATTTTACAACGTTGAATTGTTTGTGGGCCCCGCGTTGTGTCGTCCCAAATTTGCAAAGGTTGTATCGTCCCAAATTTTTTTGTGACAAGCAAAAGGGGACTACAGATTTGGGACGAGATATCGTACCAAATTTACTTTGGGACGACGCCCTATGTAAATTTGGGACGAGATTCTCGTCCCTAAGTGCATGTTTTTTTGTAGTGATCTAACGGCATAAAAAATTTTATTTGAGATCCTTTCTATAAACTTTGGCTCCTGCCTGCAAAATTATAAATAAGAAAAACATTTAAGATTACACACAGAGATAGTTACAAAGAAAGTCATGAAACAAGAATACATGTTGGTACAAAACCATCAACAAAACAATATCAAGTTTTTAGTAGAAGGAAATGGAGAACTTTGACATCATTCATTGCACATTTAAACTATGAAACTAAAATTCAAAAACTAGATCATCCAACTATAAAAAATACCAAAAGAGGGAATCCAAGTTTGCAACTCGTATCATATATCAAGTCTTTATTCATTTTACCAAAGTTTTGTCCAAAATTGAAAATTAATTAAGGCTGAATGTTGGGGAAAAACTCCCTGGAATTGAAAATTATGGTGAAACTAATCTGGATATTAAATGTGCCAAGTTGAAGAAATACCCATTGCTAGCTTGGAGGTTTGTAATCCTTATGTGAATCAACCTTATACTACAACTAAATCTATATAATACCGTGACACTCAATAGAATAAGAATAGATGAGAATAAGATGGTGCGTATGTAAACTTTAAACCGAATGATTAGATTAACCTTGAGAGAACAAATACAAAACACACACACTTACACACTCTCACCTAGACATAACAATGAGGCCCTCCACAAATGAGGTGAGAGTGTGGTATTTAAACATAAGATGGGACGCCCTAAAGCCTTGAGCTTTGTGCTTGGTGGGCTTTGTGTTGGACTTGGGCTTATACATGTTTCTTGAACTTTTCTAAATAAAGTCCAACACAAAGCCTTACAATACTTAGACATCTACTCGACACACTATTCTAAATATTACAAATGACCATCACTTTACAAATAAATTAAATGCTAACAATCTCCCCCTAAGGGATGGTCATTTCAATGATGTTCCTGGTGATAGGTCTTTTGTCTTCACTGTCTTTATCTTTTTGTGTCGATGTAGAATAGTCTTCATTCATCATTTCTCCATGCAATGTGATCTTCAAAGTATCGTCATTTGTGGTTGTTCTTGCCTTGATCAAAATCTTCGTGTGATGATAACGTCGTGACCTCCAACATACTCATACATCTTGAACCTTATACTTATTCTAACAATCTCCCCATAATCTTTCATCTTTTGGTATATGAACTTGTTCTTGACATCTTGATTAGCTTCTTGACTTAGTCGTTACACTTTGTCTTTAACTTGATCTTCTTGTCTTGAACTTTAACACTTGAGCTTTGATGAGGATGTTCTTTATAAGTATGAGTATGCGGAGGTGAAGATGTTTGATATATGATGATGGTTGATGGATGTGTATGGGTAGCTGCATAAAACCGTTAGTGATAAATCATCCAGCGCTTACAGGTTTGAACTTCGAGATTGTCAACAGCATAGTGTGAAGACTTTCCCTAATCCAAGCCCAGGCCGTTCTGAACCGGATACCCCCGAGAGGGCTTACACGGACACACCGAAGTGCACCCACGATTCAGTGAGTCGTTGGAGATCACCCCACGACTGTGGACCGTCTGAAGCATAGTAACCATCATTGATATAAATGGCAAGATCCATAGATCTCATTAAGACTCATGTACACCTTGTGTCCTTTTTGGTGAACACAAGGGTATTCTTATGGAAGTGTTCCTAAGAGATTTTTGATGAATCTCATGGCTCTAGACTCGATTGTGCGTTTTGGTTTTAGTCGTCGGAGGCATGGAGCAGAGTGCCACCTTTTCAATATCAACACATCTCGGATTGAGAGGCCGATAGATTATGTAGTGTTCTCCGTGAGAAGTGAAACAATATCTTTTAAGAGATATCTGAGTAGCTAGGAGGGGTGGTGCAGTGCGTCACTGGGTCAATGACGTCTTGTCTTCAATATCAGTATCAACTTGTGATAACCGATAGCAGATGTATTGACCCGGTTTCTGCCCTAAGTTTTCATGAAGGGCTATTTCTTTTCACCCTTTCATTAAACTTTTCTTTTTCATTCTTCAACCCCTTCTTTCTCCTTTCTCATTTTACCCCTTTTTTCAATCTTACCTAAGGACTTCTAATTCTAATCTGTTGGAATTGTGCTTGGGTAGATCCCTCCGGTTCTGGTGGATCATCGGACATAACATAACCATAATCACCTTATAACTTCATTATTATCCTAGATTATCGATCACATGCCATAAAAACCATTCTTGGAAATCTCTCAAAGTGTTTATGAATAAACACATTTAGATAACACTTCGAGAGTTTTACAATTTTGAAATACTCCCCCTTCACATGTGCTCATGCAATTTTGAAATAAATTGCACATGTTGGGTAGAGTTCGCACATTTGAATTGATCGATTTTCAATGAACATGACCTTCGCGAGACACGCTTACATCACTAGTTAGACTAGTTTGAAATTATTACCCGTCCCTGGTCATATTCAATGATCATCTCTCGAATTGGTACATTCTACTCAGACAAGTCCTTTGTGAGACACGCTTACATCACTAGGTAGACTAGCTTGAAATTATTACCCGTCTAGGACAAGTCTTTTCGATCTGACATTTGAGTTTCGTCAATTCGTTGGTTCATACTGAGTCGAGCTCGTTTGAGATTCACTTTTTGATCACATTTTAATCACGTCTTCTCCCTTTATAACTAATCTCCCCCTCAAAAATAGCACATAGTGATATTTTTTATATCAATTGATTTAAATGAAAGCTTTTTGGAGAGATAGACGGATTTTAGCATGAAATTGGAACATTTTTTATTTTTTAATTTTATACTCCCCCTTAAATAAAGCACATTGTAAAACATTTGAGTTTAAGAGGAGTTTTCTTTTTGTTTTGCCATTAACATTACGAGTTCTGATCGGAAATAATCAGAAGTCATCAATGTAGCTCGGGTTCCGTACTGAAATATACGAAAGCCGTCTTATTAGAATTTTTAGAAACGACATGTTTTAGATAACATTTAAATGAACTCTCGCTCAAGCATCTGTACATGCCTGTATCATTGTTGAATGACATTTCTAGTTACGTACAAAATATCGATTATACGAGAGACATGTCGTGAGAAGAATATTTTTGGTTTTTATATTTTATATTTTTTTTGTATTTTTGAAAGTTTTCTATTTTTATATTTTGTTTTTGTTGGTTTTTCAAATTTCGTATTTTGTTTTTCAATAATATTTACATGTGAAGCTTTTTGAGATAATTCAAGAAGATTCGAGAAGACTTTCTAACTCTTCGGGAGTTAGGCTTCGCATTCCAATTCGTCGAACTAAGTTATCAAACCGCTCTTTTGGGAGTGCTTTAGTAAATAGATCGGCGAGTTTATATTCAGTCTTCACGAAAAATAATTCAATAGTACCCTCTTCGACGTGTTCCTTTATGAAGTGATAGAGGACTCTAATATGCTTGGTCTTGGAGTGTTGAACTGGATTGCATGAGATGGCTATGGCACTTTTCGAGTCACAATACATAGGTATGCGGTCGAAAGTAAAACCATAATCTGTGAGTTGTGTCCTCATCCATAGAACTTGGGAACAACACGCAGATATAGACACATACTCGGCTTCTGCGGTTGATAGTGCCGTGCAGTCTTGTTTCCTTGATGACCAGCCTACTAGTTTTTCTCCCCAAAATTGTGCTCCCCCGAATGTGCTTTTTACTATAACTTGGCAACCAGCAGGGTCCGCATCTGAAAAGGCTGTTAGTGTAAACTCTGAATCCTTCGGATACCAAAGTCCCATGTTAATGGTTCTTCGTAGGTATCGAAAGATCCGTTTAACCTATTGGAGGTGCAGTTCGGTAGGACTTGCCTGAAACCGTTCTAATAAACATACAGCAAAATGAATATCGGGTCGACTAGTTGTTAGATACATGAGAGAACCAATCATGCTCCGATATTTCTTCGGATCCATGTGTTTCCCATATAAATCAGTGCCTATTTTGGGTGAGGTGACCATTGGAGTACCAACAGAGTCACAATTTTCCATTCCATGTTTCTTTAAAATCTCAATTGTATATTTAGCTTGATTTATGAAAATACCATGATGGGATTGATGCATTTGAAGTCCAAGGAAGAATTTTAATTCGCCCATCATAGACATTTCAAATTTACTTTTCATGAGATTTTCAAAATGTTTTGAATGTTTCGGATTAGTGGACCCAAAGATTATGTCGTCCACGTAAATCTGAACAATCAAAATGTCATCTTTGAATTTTTTAGTAAACAAGGTCGGGTCAATTGTTCCTTTGGTGAAATGATTAAGAAGTAGGAAAGATGATAATTCGTCATACCACGCCCTTGGGGCTTGTTTCAAACCATAGATAGCTTTCTTTAGCTTGTAGACGTAGTCTGGATGATCTTTTTCAACGAATCCATCTGGCTGACTCACGTACACTTCTTCTTTCAGAGTTCCATTCAAGAAAGCCGTCTTGATATCCATCTGATAGACCGTGATGTTCTTGTGAGCCGCGTATGCTAAGAAAATCCTGACCGCCTCAAGTCTAGCTACTGGCGCGAATGACTCATCAAAATCTATTCCCTCTTCCTATCTGAATTCCTTGGCCACGAGATGAGCTTTTTTGTGAATTACAGTCATCTCTTCATCCTTTTTGTTTTTCCATAACTACTTAAGATCAATGACGAGTTTGTCAATTGGTCTCGGCACTAAATCCCACGTGTCATGTAATTGATATTGGAGAAGTTCTTCCTGCATCGCTTCAATCCAAGCATTTTCTGCCATTGCCTCCCGAATGTTCTTTGGCTCTTTTAGACTGACAGAGCAGACATAGATACACAAGTCGCAATCAGTGGTGAGTTGTCTTCTCGTCTGAACTGGCCTTGAAGGTTCACCAATAACATGTTCTATTGGATGGTCTTTCGTCCACTGTAATGTTGAAGGGTACCTTGAATTTGACAAATGCGTGTTAGATGGTTCATGTAACCGTGAAGATGATTCAGCAGAATCTGTTGCAAATGGGTTTTCAAATGGTTCTTCTTCTAACACAACATTGTTTTGGTTTGGTTCTTCTTGAATTGGGGTATTGTGGTTTTGCTCATCAACTCTTGGTAGAACAATCTCAATCACTGGAGTTGCTGGAGTAGATGTTGATGATGTTGAGGGAGTTGGTGCGTCAGCTTCGAATGTTGTGGATGCATCTTGTGGTGGTGGTGGTGGTTGTTGATTTTGAGCGGGTGCAGCGGAACGTTGTTGTGATGCATTTGTCGAAGCTCCACCATAGTACTCATCATACATAAACTCGAAGAAGTTTTCCAGTTCTTGATTTATTGGTTTTTCGGTGTTGGTTGATTGAGCTCCTTGGGGTACGAGTCCTGAACTAATATGTCCAGAAGTTTGACTATTTGGTGCGGGTCCTAATCCGTTATGATTAGAAGCCATCGGGTTAAGCGCGGGTTCTAGAGCGAGTCTCTCAGAAGCCATATGTGAAATCTCGTCAAATTTCACATTCATCGTCTCCATTACGCTTTTAGTCCTTTTATTATACACCTTGAATGCCGTCGAGTTATCTGAATAGCCAATGAAGATACCAATATCACCCTTAGCTTTCAGTTTGCCCAGATCCTCTATGTCGTTCGTTGGATAGCACAAAGCGCCAAGTACATGAAGGTAAGAGATGTCGGGTGATGAACTCAAATAAGTACATTTTATTACTATCATTTATCCTATTAATTTGACTTGTTTTACTATATTATGTATGAGGATTGATACTTAATCGTTTACTTTTGTAATTCTCAGGTAAAAACAAGCATTTGGTGAAACTTGGGGATTTTGGACGAATTACGGAGCAAAACAAGCATAAAGTGAAAAGTCTACTGAAATGGATAAGGTCAAGTCAAATCTGCTCCAGATGCGCCGCATCTCACTCATGACATGCGCCGCATCGCTATCAAGATCTCACCAGATACGATCCAAGATTCAAGAGGACATGCGCCGCATCCAAAGATAAAGATACACCGCATCTTCTGGCGGTGTACGAATATTCCTGAATATTATAATCTTGGACCCCACGCGAAGTTAAGTACATGCGCCGCATCTACTTACTAGATGCGCCGCATCTTACCCTCAGACAGAAACTATAAATACCCCAAGACCAGACGAATTCGAGAGTGCCATATATTATATACGAGACCGAAGACCAAAAACCCTAGGACGAATTCAGTCAAGGCAGCAGCACAAGACACACTCAAATCAAGGATACAAGAGCTGTAAGAAGGTGCTGCATGTGTTTAATTCATTAAGTAGTTTTGTTTTATTGTGTTAGCAAACTTTAATTCATCAGGATTGATGGCTTGTGTAATGTGACAACGGAAAGATTGCACTCCCTTAAAACTGCTTTCCCATCAATTAAAGTTTATATGTTGATGTCTTTGGTTACTACTTATTAGTGCATTGATAACCTCTGTGTTTATTAGTGGCCTGCGCATTTGACTGCGGAAAATAATGTGGCTCCCACGGTTGTTACTAAATTGATCACTTAGGAATAACTTTTAGACATAAGTAATCATTAAGGGTTTACTCGCCGATAAGAATAGGACCAACGAGAAAGGGTTAACTATATACACTTCATATAAAGCTATCAATAAAACAAGTGACAAACTACTTAATCATAAGGACAGATCTTCTTATTGTCTCGAGTATTTATCTGTGTACGTATGTGCTACTTGCTGATTCGTGCCTATTGGTTTAGTTTATTATTTAATTGCAACCAAATCGTGCCAGTCTCTCAGGCTGAAACCCCCTTGCGTTAGAATATTAAAATACTGATTAGAATAACTAAAAATACGTTCCACTCTTAGTGATCGACACTCTACTTACCATTATATTCATACTGACCGGGTACACTGCTCGTTAAGTGTGTGTGTTATTGATAAGTCGGCTAAATATAAATTTAAAACTTGAGTAGGCATTAAAACTGCTAAACCGCAACGACACGCAACACCCATCATCGGGTTTTCTGTTGTTCACTAATTTATAGGGGGTTTTATTGAATCTTGGATGGATTAGAGATCGGTTCTGAGTGAAGCAAGCAGTGGCAACAACATCAGCCCATAAGAATAACGGTGCACTAGAATAAATCAGCATTGTGCGAGCAGCTTCAACAAGAGTTCTATTTCTTCTTTCAAGTACTCCATTCTGCTGTGGAGTTCTAACTGCTGATGTCTCGTGAGTAATTCCAGTATCTTCAAAGTATGTTTTTAACTCCTGATTTGTGAATTCCGTGCCATTGTCAGTTCTTACAATCCTAACTGGAGCTTGAAGTAGAACTTGAATTCGCTTCAGAAAGGTGATGATGATGCCTGGTGCTTCGTCTTTTGATTTTAGAAACCTTACCCATGTATATCTTGAATAGTCATCGACGATAACAAGAATATACTTCTTCCCATTGATACTCTCAACTCTCATTGGGCCGCATAAGTCCATATGCAACAAATGTAACTTATCGACCGAACTGGGTACGGTTTTGGGTTTGTATGTTGCTCGTTTGCTTTTGCCTTGCTCACAGGATGGACATAAGTGATCTTTGGTGTATTTCAACTTTGAGAGACCGGTGACGATGTTGTCTTTGGCAAGATTGGTTAAGGTGTCGAAGTTGAGATGGGATAATCGTCTGTGCCACAACCAGGACTTAGTTTCGTCAGCTCTTGTCATGAGACAAATTGGTGATGAAGAGGCCATTTGGTTAATGTCGATAGCATAAAGATTGGTTCCACGATTTCCAGTTAAGAGATCATCTCCAATCAAATTCCTAACGAAGCAAGTGTTTCTCCTAAATGCAACCTCTAAATCTGCATTGCATAACTTCCTGACTAAAAACAGATTGTGTCCCAACCCTTCGACGTAGTAAACCCGAGTGATTAAAAAATTTCCAAACTGAAGATCTCCATAACCCAGAATTGCTGTTACATGATCATTTCCAAACCGAACTGTTCCCATGAACTTCTATACAAAGTTGATCAGCAGCTTTAGATTCCCGGTCATGTGCTTGGAGCAACCCAATTCGATGATCGAAAGACAAATTTCAATGACCTGCGAAGAATAGATGGTTTTGTATATGGAAATCATTTAACATTTGGTTCCATTGGGTTAGAGGTAACAGATGAATCACACTTAGAGAAGGTTTCTATTTTTTCTTTGGAACATTTTCTAATTTTCCATTCTTAAGTGGAAACATTCTACCCGTTGGTTTCCATGCACAATACTTAAGATGGTATCTAGGAAATATGCTACTAGTGGTTGTCCTAGCTAGTTTAATAAGTCTTTTAACATATCTGGATCTAGCACTAGTTCCTGGAAGCACATCTTTCTGTTCAGGCATAGCATTCACATGCACATTATTAGAAACAATATCATCACAAACATTTTCCGACAAAGATTTCTTGCACATTAAACAAACAGAGTCATTACATGCACTAGAATCAGTATTCTTAACATTACATCCAGATGAAATATGTTTCTTATTTGAAAGCGATAAAATCCTAGGGTGTTCTTCTACTTCTTCCATTTTATTCTTGCTTTCACTCTCAGAGATAGGCGAGACTCTATTCCTTGTATTGCTCCTAGGATTTGGTCTGCTGCTCCTAGAGGTACTTTCTACTCCTGTAGAAGGTAAGGCACACTCATTAGAATTTATCTTGTTGTCTTTTGATGTTTCAGTAGCATTTCTAGTCTCTTTTGGATTATCTTTAGTACTTTTGTCTATCCCCCTATATGTTTGAGATGTAGAGGTAGACGCAGTAGTGGGACTAATCCTATAAAGGCCAGGTGCTATCACATTTGGGTTTTCGACAACCGCTTTCTCTTTTCCTTTCTCGTTTTCCTTAGGCAAGGGTGTAGAAATAGACATTTTTGGTCTAGCAATCTTATTTTCCTCACTCTTCCTATTTTGACTTTCAAGCTGAGACTTCAAAAGATCAATTTGTTCTTGCATTTTTTTGTAAGAGCGCTCATACGACAATTTGTCATACTTGCATTCTTCTTTTTTTCGATCAAGTTGTTTAAAATATGTTACATTTTGTTTTTCAATTTTAGCAAATGCTTTTTCATATTTTTCAACAATTTTAGAAGTCTCAGCTCGAATTCTTTCATCATCCTCTACAGAATATGTTTGATAAATAATGGACATAATATCAGTTGACAGAGCTACTTCGAAGAGAGTGTCATTGTGTCTTTCCAAAACTTTAATGTGTTCAATGTTTTCATTAGTTTCCTTCACCAGGGATTTGTGGTCTTTGACAAAGTCGGTTGTTTCTTTCAGAAAAGTTCTTTCAACATTAAGATTTATTGCATAAATTGCAGTAATTGTAGGGTTGATTTCCATTTCAAACATCTTTTTCTGTTTCGTATGAAAACATGAAAATCAGTCATTGTAGTTACTATTTGTTTTGGATGCCACAATCATTTGAAGCATTTCAACTCCCTTTTTAAGTTCATCCAAATATCGTCTAGCTTCACACTACTAGAAAAAGGTCTATCCTTGACTCGCATTTTATGACGCACGCTACAAGATGACGCGCAAATAGCAAAGTCATAAAATAAGAGTCATAACGAGTAAATTTTTTATTAGGGATGACTCGTTTTCAGAAGTATAACATCCCGTAAATTTCCCTTTCATTGTAAATAGTAAACAAAGACTAATCTATCATCACAGTTTAATTAACCATTTTTTTTCGGACTAAATTTTTGCTTTTATTACTAAACGGGACAATTGTGTTAAAACTCTTTCCATCATTTAGGTAACTCGTACACTCAAACAATATCGACCAAGATTTAAAAGGAATTGACCTTCTAATGTCACCAAACAAATATTTAAAACTTTCATTTGACTCTTCCTCCTTTGGTTCTTACTGCAACACTCAACTCTCATACTTCACATCGGCACAACCAAGTTAAAAGGTTTATATGCGTTTGCTATTCTCACATAAATACTCGACACCTTTTAAAGATACGGAAAATATATTCCACATACACTCACCACCTTGTAAACATGCATGATATCACATAAATAATATGTCATTCGATCACCTCTTTATTTTAGTCACATTTCTTCAATTGTTTAACCCTTGGAGTACACCAACTAACACAACAAGAGCCAACATCAAATCCATTTGTCTTCTTGCTTTTGATTCATAACGCCGGCTAAACATTCCACAAGCAAATCATCATATGGTTCACTGTGATCATTCAATGATATCTTTTACACCTTCATCATGCCTCATCATTACTTTCACTCTAACACTCAACATTTCACTCTTTAAATACATACACTCCATGCTTGTTTTTCACTCAAACAAAAATACAAACAAAAGCAAACAAACAAAGCATACTTCATTTTATTTCCTTCTTTGTTCGAACACAACCACAAGGACACACATTTCAAATTCATTGTCTTTTCTTTTTGGTTCTTAGTGCCGACTAATACAATCAAATACCACAATCATTTTGCTAACTTACACACACCATTGACCTCACAATTTCTTTCCACTTGATTCATTTTAAATCCCACATGCTACAAACAAAACCGACTCTTGACATTACATGTGTAAATCGAATCCTAGACAAGAAAAGAACAAGAAACTATCATTGCCCATCATTTGAGCCACTGCCACACTCAACTTACACGTGCTATCTTATCTCTTTCTTACAACTTGCTCAAATATCATCTCTATCAAATTCACGTACATGTGCATGCACAAACTTTCTTTCTCTACTTCCCTTGTGTCACTGCCATTCGAAACAAACAATAAGAAGCTAAGGCAAAAAGGCTTTCTTCTTCACACTTTGAAGACTTCTTTTATTCCATTTCCACTGTCGAAGTGTCCAAGGAAAAACCACAAGGAGTCGTTAGTAACAAGCTCTATTCCAGCTCTAGTGCCAACAAGCAAGTCACAAAGTTTATTACTCTTCCCTTGTTTCCACAGTAACAAATCATAGCAACACGAAAACCCTTTTGTCTCTTCCCTTTGGTTGTAAACGCCGGCCAAGCACAACAAAGAGAACCATCATCAAGTTTTCTTACACACTCAATCTCTATGACACACTCAACCTTTTCTTACTCTCATTTTCACGTCACAACAGAACAAAAAATATAAATACATGTAGCTAAACTACAAATGAAACCCACTTGAACTCCACATGCATGCACCAAACAACTCTATATAAGCATACATGCAACTCGACTAACTCTTATGCAAAAACACACACTCTTAAACTCCTACCATACAATACAGCTCCATTCAAACACTTCTAAGACCTGAAATAACTCACTCAAGTTTACTCGAAATATCTTGCACATTTGGAGTTTACTGTGTGATCGGGTTCTATTATTCGAGCCAGCCAAAGAATTCTCGTTGGTCCTAACCCTATCCTACGCGATTCTACCCACTCTTGAGATGTTGTAAGTCCCCCTATACCCGTTTCAAATCCATTTCGAATCACTCTTCTAATTACTTCATATCGCATGTATTCACTCGAACGTATACACTTCATTCATTTATTTTTACGTGTACTTGTAATCCCTCGACACCAAAACTTGTTCCATCTCACTCTTGAGATGCCCAAGTTCACATATAAAAACTCACATCACTCCCATGCATTTATTTCATACGTTTTGAGACCCATTTGGATCAAGCATCCCACGTACTAAGCATATAATCAAAAGACTTAGAATTTTTCTAAGTCTTTTGACACAAAAATCACCCAACTCGTCACATTGAGGGCCTAATATTTTCGAATTCACACAAAGAACCCACCAATATTTTTTACTCAGTTCGAATCCCACTATGGCAAAGTTCATTTTTCCTATTTTGAACCTTTCACGAAAAGCTATAAAAAGTTCTTAAAAATGTACAAAGTAAAAGTCCTTAACTAGCTCTCAATACTTACGTAAATTTCAAGTTTTTTAGTTTTTTTTCAAAACATGCGGCCTAACCACAAACTCACGATATATCTCCAAATTTGTAAACGTAACATCTAAATATTTTTATACCATCTCATTCACAACTTAAGATACTACACTTTTCATGTTTTGAACCCCTCGAAATAATGTCAACCCGTCACCTATAATTACCCAAATTTGAAACTGCCATCGCAACTTTAGACTAGCAATAAAAATTTAGAAAATCTTATATAATCCGGTTGGGCTAATTTCAAGCCCAATAACACTTAGCGATCCACCAGCCCACTAAGCCCATATGAAATATTTTTAGAATCAAAAAAATAGTCCAAGTCCAGGCCCAAAAGTATTTTCATGCCCTCGCCTCCAAATTTCTTAACAGGCCTTGTTTTAATTCGTTTTAAGGCCCAATATATCAAAATGAATTTTTCTGGTCAAACCAACAGTTGACTTAAGCTTCAATAAGCTAAAATAAGCTTCTAAAATTTTTGAAGAATTTTTCCACAAGTTTTTATGCAAAAAGGACTAACTTTGCAAACTAGTTTCACTTTGAAGGGCCAAAACTGCCAACCTTGTAAAAACAGGTTCTGAAACAGTAAAAACAGTATTTTTGGGATAGAAAATGACTTTATAATAAAGTATAAACTCGGATTGTCAATTGGGTTAATTTTTAGGTTGAAGATGTAAAACTTTATAAACTAGGGACTAACGGTGTAACGCAAACACCGTTAGGGTATAAAATGTAAAAACAGTGAAAGTTCAAGAGTAAACAGCAATATTATAACATTTTATTTCAAATCCTCAATTTACACAATACACCCTCAACTCTCAGTCATCCCGTTCAAACACAAACTTACACGTTATATTATATAACGACTTTTAAATCACTCGACTCAACGTTTTGTCTCATCCGCTCCGAGACGACGATCATCATGATTTCTGAATCATAAAATAATATTATTGATAATATTATTTTTGAACTCTAAACATCTTAAACCATTCACGCTCACATCACCGATCAAATCGTCATACGATTCCTCATATCGCATTCAATATTCGTGCTAAAACGGATTCTCAAACATTATTATTATTCAGGTTGTTAGTGAAGCTACTTCCGAAATCTCAACTAAATTTACGTTTTAGTAAATCCATTTTCTTCATTATTGCTATCGCATCAGGTGAGTTCATAGCCCCACTTTTCTTGTTTACTGTTTTATAAACTCTTTGGGGGAGATACATGCTCAAAGACAATGTTTTATACTTATTCATAAGTACTTTTAACTGTTATATACTACAGTGAGTTCCATAAACTACTCTTTTATCTACTCTGAATTACTTTTGAAGGCGACACATGTTCGCTTCACATATAAACTTTACTAGATTACTTTAAACAACGTACTTAATTGATGAAACGCTTTGCTCATTACTGAGACGTAATACTTGCTTTTAATTATAAAAGTACTTTTAAACCTCTACAAGCTATTATGAGTTTATAAATCCACTTTATACATTTTTATATCTCATGGAGAGATATCTGCTATAAACATGATCACAAATGATTTTCAACTGTATGCTATACCTGATTCACTATTGCCTAAGTTTACCTTTATTGCCATGTTCGAAGTCCCTCACATCATGAACCTTAATCACTTGCGAGTGAACGTAAATAATTGTGAATAGATCTATTTGGGACTGACAATCCCCGTTTGGGTCTGCTAGGATGAGCCACCCAGGCGCACTTTATTTGAACAAACTTATGGGTTATTGGCAAATACCCATCACGAGGGCCTATATACTTTACATCATTTTGATGCCTGTTAAGCGTTGAGTGTCATGAGACTTAGGGCAATAGAAACGATACTGTAGTCATGATACAGTATTGCCATTATTTTATTTAACTTGAACTTGTCTTCACTATATAGCAGAAAATCACTACTTGGCAAAACAATAACTATTTGGTGTTGACCCAGTTAGGGCAACCAAACCAACTATGGGTGTATAACAACTTAACCCACCAATTATTTTATAACAAACCAACTATGGGTGTATAATATCGTAACCCACCGCTTATTTTATTAATAATTGTATTTGTTACAATTATTACCTAAACTTGGAAACTATTGAAAATCAACTGATTTTATTGTAAACTCTATGGATTCACTCACAACTTGAATTTGATAATCAACTGATTTAACTATAAACACTATGGTATTACTCACTCTTTGATTTAATAATCAACTATTTATCTACAACTACTATGAACTCACAAACTCTTTGATTTTGAGAAATCAACAGTATTTACTCACGAACTCTTTGATTTTGGAAATCAACATTTTCTACTTACAAACTCTATGAACTCACCAACCTTTGTGTTGACGCTTTTAGCATGTATTTATCTCAGGTCCATGATAAGCAAGGATGGCACGGAGGAGCACGAATACTTTTGAAGGCTATAAACTTTATTATCATTCGAAAACCTATTTAATAAACTCTGGAACCACTGGGACCTTATTTTGTAAACTCTGATATTCGAATGATAAATCTTTTAAAACGACCAAATTGGTGATCGTTTTCTACTATTCAACTGTTGTGCCATGAAGTAACACCCAATTTAAATTCCGCTGCATATCACGAAATTGGGGGTGTTACAGATTGGTATCAGAGCTACAGTTATAGAGAAACGGGTCTAAATGAGGTCCGAACTATAACTACTTTTACAAACAAAACATTTTATAGCCTTACGCTCTCCGTGCTTACCATCCTCCAGACGCTTATGTGACTTCTAAATAATTTTGCTACATCAACACTCTAATATATTGATATATATATACTCACCAACTATTTCGAGTGCCATACCAACCATTCTTAATTATCTTACTCGTATCTTTATAGATGCGTGTGAAATACTTTTTCCTGTATTTCCGGAAAATCCGCGCATGGATTATTTTGTGGATTAGTACGAGTGTTAAATCAGAAATTCTTAAGTAGGATGGTTTACAATGTCTTTATTTGAATGATTGGGATGCCTTTTATTTAAATAAAGAAATTGTAAAGCGCCGAACCATAAGTTTATATTTCCATATTTACATTGTTTGGGACGCCTCTCTATGTAAATAACGAATTATAAATAAGTGGGCTTATTTGTATCTGTAGTAACATGAGTATGAAACCGATAATCACGAAAATGCATCAAACACACAGCATAACTCTCATTAGAAACCATAAATATTGATACACAATGATATGATTAGCATTGGTAATGCTAATATTACAAATATCACTAAGAAAGGCATAACATCACCAATCGGTTGACCCGCTATGCCAAAGAAAAACACCACTACTCCTGCAAGAGCAAGAACCACGACTGGGTGCAACACCTCGAATATCCTACACGACAAAAATGCACAAGTTATTAATGCAATAAAACATTAATACATGGTGTTAGTATACGGATTCAAAGCCACACTCTTATCGTAATACTATCTCTTACCCCCATATTTCATCTGCGCTGACGGCCAAAACCACGAGTGCTATGAGAAGCACTATGATCTTGGCCAGGGACTCCAAATCTCCATTTGGGACGTAAGCCAAGAAGACGGCTGCAGCAGCGTACATAATTACATGAACGATGTAGGTGTAAGACATTTTGAAAATGTTTGATGAGAAAAGTGTGGGTGATGAGAAGTGAAATCCGGCACATATATAGAGGAGTAGCAGTGAGGCTACTATTCTAGCCGCTTACGTTCACTATTCCTTACACAAGGACAAACAAGATTTCTCATCCCCTAAAGCTGAGGTCCAGCAATCTTCTTTACATACACCAAATCCTCATCCGAATATCTCTATGTAAGAATCTGTTATCAACAAAACTCTTTGTTTAACGGGTAGGTTACCCGCACAGATTCTTGTAATTGGAAACCATGTGAAATTTTAAAAGAATAATAATAGTCATTCCAAAAGAAATTTTTCCAAGTTATGTTAACTAAGGAAATAGTAAAAATTCACATGAGATTACAATAGTTCCATCCACTATTAAGACATTATGAACTACACAATGGTCCTACTTATTCCTCTAACGTTGTGAATTTCACAATGCTCCCTCTAAACTCCCAGACATTGTATGTGATTACAATGGTCTCAAATTATTTCATAACCTTAAGTCTTACCACTTTGAAATTACCACAAAACTCTAGTGGTCTCTATTTTCCTTAGCAGACACTGTAAGTCAATACAGTGGCCTCTACTTTTCTTGGACACTGTAAGTGATACAGTGATCCCTATATTTCAACCTCAGGCACTGTAAATTCTACAGTAATCTCAATTAAATTCAAACACCATATTATTCAAATAAACTTGACAGAAATACTTAAACATTACAAACAATACTGGATTAAAACATCACATAAACATAAACCTAGACTTCAAAGGTAGTCCGGGTGATCCCAGGTTTGAGAGTTGTTGGATTGATAACCATCATCATATGGATCAAAGCTCGCCAATTTCTCTTCTTCCCATTGAGCTTCCAACCTGCTCAGATCCCGCTCCATGTCAGAAGTCCAACCACCATCCTCAACTGCCACATTTTCCTCGAAACTTGGCTGGAAGTGATCCAGATGAGGCAAATGTTGTTGTTGCACAACCACCCTTGGTGCAGATGAACTTGATGCACCTTGTTGTAGTTGTGGTTGTTGTTGCTGTTGTGGTGGTGGTGGATTTTGTTGTTGTTGTTGTTCAACCCTAGCAGCTTCAACATTCTCTTCAAGACTCCAACGGACCTTGTTGGAAATCTGGTTCTCTATCTGATGAACACAAGCCCACAGCGATTCGATGACAGCAGCATCCTTACAATATTCATCATACAAAAACGTGTCGATCACATACTTCCTATCATCTGAAATGTCTGTACACATGGCATAGCTTTCTCTAAGTCGTCGTTTCAGTTGCTTCATAGCCTCAAACTGTAGGATGACCTTCACAATAGCATTTTGACGATCCACGTCACTACCCTCAGTTTCTGCCTTGATAAACAATTGAAATTGCTCAGCGGTATGTGGTAGCTTACAAGCCATTGATTGTGCGTGTAGGGATAACACAAACACGCCAATGGTATTTATAAGGGTCTGAAAAATATTTTTCAATTATTTTATTTTCAGAAATATAACCGTTTGTATTCAAACGGTAAAACTTTCAAAAAAAAATTGTGTCTATTAAAACTAGCAACTAGTTCTAGGATACATGGTAAAAATTTTACTTTGGCTTTCACATTTCAACGCAAGAGGCAGGAACAGATCGCGTTAAACACGCCACACCATGACTTAAAAATCATGAACACGCCACGTATGAATAACACTTTCCGTACGATTTGACTACTCAATCTCTAGGAAATTGTGAACCTCTTAACGCCCTCTCAAAACTCTCAGGCATTATACGAAATTTCGATGATCTCGAAACTACCTCGTAACCATATATGTCATGGGACGTGTATTCAACATTTCATATTCGCCAAACTAAACTTACCCTTGAAACGTTTGGGCCTCAGCCCATGGCTACAATAACCTAACGCACCTCTACATTCATCCGAAACTCACATTGTTTAAAATCTATTACTTACAAACCCTTTTGTTTAACGGGTAGGTTACCCCCATAGATTTTTGATTTTCAAAAGTATGAACCATGTTGATTTTCAAAACGTGATAAAATAACAATTTTCATTCAAAAGTGAAATTTTTCCTCAAGACATGATTAACTATGGCAATAGTGATTTTCACACGTACCACGATAAATTCGACTCCTACGTAAATAAATAGGGATTTAAATCCTTCGTTTATGCGTACACTCCTTCCAACACCTCGTATAGAGGATTGCACATCATACGACTTCATAAAACCTATCATGTAGAAAATCTTCATCCCAATGACTCCCACTTATTGCAAAACAACCCCGACAACCACCTTAGACAGGAATCCCGGGACGGGATTCGGTTTAACGGGTAGGTACTATAACATCCCGTAAATTTCCCTTTCATTGTAAATAGTAAACAAAGACTAATCTATCATCACAGTTTAATTAACCATTTTTTTTCGGACTAAATTTTTGCTTTTATTACTAAACGGGACAATTGTGTTAAAACTCTTTCCATCATTTTGGTAACTCGTACACTCAAACAATATCGACCAAGATTTAAAAGGAATTGACCTTCTAATGTCACCAAACAAATATTTAAAACTTTCATTTGACTCTTCCTCCTTTGGTTCTTACTGCAACACTCAACTCTCATACTTCACATCGACACAACCAAGTTAAAAGGTTTATATGCGTTTGCTATTCTCACATAAAAACTCGACACCATTTAAAGATACGGAAAATATATTCCACATACACTCACCACCTTGTAAACATGCATGATATCACATAAATAATATGTCATTCGATCACCTCTTTATTTTAGTCACCTTTCTTCAATTGTTTAACCCTTGGAGTACACCAACTAACACAACAAGAGCCAACATCAAATCCATTTATCTTCTTGCTTTTGATTTATAACGCCGGCTAAACATTCCACAAGCAAATCATCATATGGTTCACTGTGATCATTCAATGATATCTTTTACACCTTCATCATGCCTCATCATTACTCTCACTCTAACACTCAACATTTCTCTCTTTAAATACATACACTCCATGCTTGTTTTTCACTCAAACAAAAATACAAACAAAAGCAAACAAATAAAGCATACTTCATTTTATTTCCTTCTTTGTTCGAACACAACCACAAGGACAAACATTTCAAATTCATTGTCTTTTCTTTTTGGTTCTTAGTGCCGACTAATACAATCAAATACCACAATCATTTTGCTGATGCGTGGGTTTTGCAACCTTACAACAGGTTTTACCTCTCGAGGGATCTCAAGAGGCTTACAACCCCACCAGGCAGTGTACCTGACCGATGTAGTATAGTGTAGTGGTAAGTACGGGGGATTGATCGTTCTCCACAGGGAATAGTGTTCGTTAGGTGTGAAAGACTACTCTAATTAGGTCTAAGGGTTGAGGAAGATTCTTTTTATGTTTTTATATTTTTATGAAAGCAAGTAAAATCTCGGTTTTGAAAGAGTGGGCGGAATTAGTTGCTAGTCAACTAACCCAAAATTACTACGGATGCAAATAAAATAAAATAACAAAAAATGAAAATGTGGTGAGAAACTTATGTGTAGAGAAATGTGTTTACTTAGATTTCCTTACTCCCTAACTATCTTTTACCGGTTAATTAGTGTGTATTAGTCGCGTGGATGACGGGTGTATTCCTTAATACCATTCGTGGGGTGGCGTACTTACTTCCCCAACTCTACAAGCTCCTACTTCACTCCTATGTCGAGCCGGCTAGGAAGCTCCTGACATGGGATCACTAGAATTCGCTTGTGCATTAAATACAACCATAAAAACCTTTAGTACGCATTTGGTTCATGTTTCTTAAGACGTTCAAGCAAGTTACCGAATAGGAAGTTAGCCAGTTTTCTTAAGCCTAACATAGATAAACAATCATCCAATACAACTAACAACACACTAATAACCAATAATCAATAGCTAGGTTTCATTAGATCTAAGCAAACACAAGATAAATTTAGCCTAACATGTTAATCAAAAGACAAGAATAAGATAAAATCAAACAACACATAGACATATTGAATGATTAATTGATAACTTATCTTCAATGTAACATGGAAGATCTCAAGGCAAAAAGCCTTGAAAAAGAAGCTGAATTCGTCTTAGGGTTTTCTCCCAAAATTCCACACACTAAGCTCTCTTCTAATGACAAAAAATTAGAAAACTATATATAGATTTTTGGATATGACGGCGTCACGTTATGGAGTGTGACGCCGTCACCTCGCCGCTTTTAGGGTTCCCGGGTGACCTTCTCGACGCCGTCCCTCTTTAGCTCTTCAAAAATCCATTCTGGCTTATCAAGGCTTGACGCCGTCTAACCTTGAACGTGACGCCGTCCCTCTTTGATTTAAGCCGTGACGCCCTTGATCAAGTTAAAGCATGACGCCGTCAGAATTCACATGGTATTTTCACTGGCTTATCATGAGTAAATTTCACGTCCACCTTTTCTTGCCAAGGCATGACGCCGTCTGGGGTTAAATGTGACGCCGTCAAAGGTAACTTTCAGCCGATTTTTGAGACTTTGTCGTTTTCTTCACTTTTATGCTCCAAAAACGTCCAAAATGCCTCCTTTTCCAGATTTCTCCTCAAAAGTACCTAAAATGACAAAAGGAACGATTTAGGGCAATATTTGATCAAATAAATACGATTTAAGGCTTAAATGACCCCTTAAAAGCGGTACACTTTTCGCTTCATCAAATACCCTTACACTTGAGATTTGCTTGTCCTCAAGCAAATGCGCTTTTATTCTAATCAAAATACAAGTTAGGGGTTATTTAATGCTAACATAAAAGTAATTACAACAAATAATCGTTCCACTTCAATCATAATAAGCACGGAGATTACAAACTAGCACCTCACAAGTAGTGTTTAGATACTCACATCTCTCAAGTGTCATCAAAATAAATCTCATAAATGAAAACGGATAATATCTCTCACTACCTGTCATAGCAAATAGATTACCATAGGCTTGGGAAAGGATCGATAACCTCCTCCACTAGGCGTAAGCACCTAAGATAAACTATCAAAGAGGGCTTTTAAATGGGTTATAACGTTAGGTGTAGGGAAAAGGAAAACACGGTTTTGTTGGATAAAGGATGTTTTACTGGTGGCTAGTTAAAGATCTTGATCAATTACATGTACTATACAATGTTGCTAAGCCAAGACTAGACTCGATCTTAAGCTAGAAACGAAATAACAAAAACAAAAACAAACATAAAACAAACGTAAAATGAAACGGGATGGTAGTCCGTATGTTTTTTTTTTTTTTTTTTTCTATTTTCTCATTTTTCTTGATTTTTTTTTTTTTTTTTTTTTTATTTATTTATTTATTTTTTTTTTTGCATACACTTTTGCCCTACCATCCAAAATAATACATCAAAGAGGCATTGCATCCCCCTTACACTTGAACTTTTACATAACTTTACAAATACTAATCTAATGACTCGAATTAAGATAATTGAAAAACTTGGAGTACTTTTAAAATATTTAGCACAAATGGGGGTAATAAATGATGTTCTTCCCCATTACTCCATTACACTAGTACTTTACCCATGAGTCCCAATCGTCCCAAAACAATATGTACAAGGATATGACTCGACTTAGCAACCATGTAATCAATTAGATAATTAACTTGGGTTTAAACAAATGTTGTAACAATAATGCACTAAAAATGAGTGCATACAAGGTAGGCTAAGGCGATTTGGGTGTACATTTTAGTGGGGTGTAACAAATTCTTCCTTTAAGTAAAATGCTTAAAGGTCGAAACGAAAAGATAGGCTCTGAGGGGTGTACTAGGGGTATCGTGTACTAAAAATGAGTACAACGCAAGGGGTGTGGAAGAATTACTTGACCAATGTAGCCAAAGTAATTATAACAAAAACACAGGTGTAAAACAATGGGTTAATCCTAATGCCTCTTATCATGTAGTAAATCTAACTACACGAATGTAGTCTCACTTGTGGCCTTGGAATGGTCCTAACGCAAGTTCTAGAATCTAAGTGCTACCAGTACACACATCATAGCATAAATGCTTTTCCTACCAATTCTAGGGGCGAACCTCACATATTTGGGGTGGAAAATTTTTTAGTGGTACGGTTTTTTGTGCTAGTCATATAACTCCTATCCGTAAGACGCTCATTAAGATCAAAGTTTCACTCCTAAGTGTTGTAAAAAATTTTAAATTTGGCACTAAAATTACCCTAACAGGTATTTATCTCAGTTTTATTACACATCTATTATTAAACAAACAAAAATCAAGCGCAATGGCATTCTCTAAAATCGTACTTTTACCCCCCCTTACACTTAAGATGAACATTGTCCCCAATGTTCAAATAACAAGATGTAAAAGTAAATAAGGTAAAAGAATGAAATCAAATACTCCCCTGATTCGCTCGGTGGATAATGAAATTACACGGTTAGATCTTCCTCCAAAGTAATGTAGAAGCTCCATGACTAATGCATCGCCACAAGCTTGATTCAAAACATTTCCTTGTCCAAAATAACCTGTTAAACCTGAGAAAACAAACACGAAAACCTGCATAACATCGGCGGGATAAAATCTATATATAAGGATATAATGCTTGTGGAATGATAACTTTGCAGATTCCTGGAGATTATAAGTTGGAGATTTTAGTAAAAACTTTTTATGAAAACAAAACTTTCAAAAATTTCTGAAAATTAAATCTGACGCCGTCAGAAATGATCTGACAGAATTCTCATTTTAAGTTTCCGGAAAATTTCTGAAAAAAACCTTTACCTTACTTCCTGGAAATCCTGCAAAACATCATTATGACTCGATACAAGCATTTGACTCAAACAAATACTAATATGTATGTTAATTTATTATTATTACGATTCATGTTCATTTGTGTTCTAATAAACCGATTTAGATTTCCCTTACACTTAACTTTTGCAAAATACCTTTATATGTAGTTAAGACGAAGTTAAAAACAAAATAAAGCATTTTCACAAATTACTTTTGAACATGAATCAATAATAATAAAAATTAAACACACATACGGAAACAAATAAAATCAAACAAACAAATAAATAAACACACAAAGCAAATAAAGCTTGGGTTGCCTCCCAAGAAGCGCTTGTTTTTGTTCGAGTCATGAGCCTGACTCTACCCTTATTTAACGGAAATAGGGGAGGTTGTCCCTACACTTAGGATTAAGTGCGGGTGATAGTAGCGATACACACCAACTTGGTAGGAGTATGCCGCGTGAGGAAAGAGTGGTGGATGAATTATATACTCAAAGGGGTGTGCTCCTTTCATCATAACCTTACCTAGTTCACTTTGGTCAATGGGTGAATTAAAGTTTTCTCCTAAAAAGGGATCATCTTCTATCAACTTCGAGAGATTCCTAGTTGAGAATCTATCTTGACCTAATAAACCCGGTTTAAAACCCATAATGTTTCTTGTGATCAATCATAAATGGGTGATGTAAGTATGTAAGGTCATGGTTCACTCCTATATTAGCTTCCACTCCACATGGCCTAGAGTCTACTACCTTAATCTTAACATTACCCGGACTACATGGTTTGATGGGTGGATCGGGACCTTTTTCAATTCCTAAATTCACATCTAAAGATGGAAGATTAGGTAACGGTTTTGGTTGAGGCTCCGGTTCATCAAAACTAGGAACTTCCATAGAACTAAAAGAAAGGTTGTGACTACAAGTATTCAAACCTATTTCTTCTAGTTGTGTTTGGTTCAAAGGTTCTACCTCTATTGGGGTTCCTATAGTCTCTTCTACTTCTTCCGGGTAAGTCACCGGTGGTGTGTATGCCTCGAATGATGGTAGGACTTGTGGGGTACTTGGTGGGCTTATGTTACTTACCTCATCATTCCTTATGTCAAGATCACCTATATCCTCATCATGTGTTTTAGTAGGATCTAAACCTAACATTTTCCCAAGTATCTCAAGTGCTTCTCTAGGCATCTCAACTTCTATGTCCGAATCATAAGGATCATCCTCAATATTCTGACTGCTATATTCAAACTGCCTAAAAGATTCATCATGTGTTTCTTGAGATTCGACGTCATCAATCACAAAACCTAGGTCTTTTTGATCAATGTGATCATGTTCGGCTAAATCCTCCATCACATCAAGGTCACCTATGTGTTCGTTTTGTACTATGGCATTACATGACAACCACTTAGGTATCTCAACACTAATGTATTCATCCCCAAACAAACTTGTTTCATGATCCAGGAAATTTATATTCAATTGACTTGTACTAACGTTTGTTTGGTTGTCTACCCTATAATAATATTGGGCACAATCTTCTATGACATCCCATGCTTCTTCAGCACTTAATTCCCTAAAGTCCCCATTGGCAAAATCCTCAATGCGCATTTGGTCATATTGGCCAACACGATAGTAAAAGGTTCGGGTTAGGGATGCTAAAGCGAAACTATGATGAGGGAATTTTCGGAGTAAATTTTTAAAACGAGTCCATGCATCATATATGGGTTCATCTCGATATTGTTTGAAATTCGAGATGTCAATAGGGTAGAATGGCCTTTGTGGTTGGTGGTATGGTGGATTCGCGTACTCCATAATGGTGAACGGAAGAGTCAATGGAAATTACGAACAAACACACAAAGAAAAAGATAGACTAAAGAAATCTAATAAAAAGAAAAATAAAAATCTCACTAGAAAGGAATCTAGTGAGTAGACCTAATAAAATAAAAATTCAACCTAAACAATAACTATTCCCCGGCAACGGCGCCAAAAACTTGATGCGTGGGTTTTGCAACCTTACAACAGGTTTTACCTCTCGAGGGATCTCAAGAGGCTTACAACCCCACCAGGCAGTGTACCTGACCGATGTAGTATAGTGTAGTGGTAAGTACGGGGGATTGATCGTTCTCCACAGGGAATAGTGTTCGTTAGGTGTGAAAGACTACTCTAATTATGTCTAAGGGTTGAGGAAGATTCTTTTTATGTTTTTATATTTTTATGAAAGCAAGTAAAATCTCGGTTTTGAAAGAGTGGGCGGAATTAGTTGCTAGTCAACTAACCCAAAATTACTACGGATGCAAATAAAATAAAATAACAAAAAATGAAAATGTGGTGAGAAACTTATGTGTAGAGAAATGTGTTTACTTAGATTTCCTTACTCCCTAACTATCTTTTACCGGTTAATTAGTGTGTATTAGTCGCGTGTGATGACGGGTGTATTCCTTAATACCATTCGTGGGGTGGCGTACTTACTTCCCCAACTCTACAAGCTCCTACTTCACTCCTATGTCGAGCCGGCTAGGAAGCTCCTAACATGGGATCACTAGAATTCGCTTGTGCATTAAATACAACCATAAAAACCTTTAGTACGCATTTGGTTCATGTTTCTTAAGACGTTCAAGCAAGTTACCGAATAGGAAGTTAGCCAGTTTTCTTAAGCCTAACATAGATAAACAATCATCCAATACAACTAACAACACACTAATAACCAATAATCAATAGCTAGGTTTCATTAGAACTAAGCAAACACAAGATAAATTTAGCCTAACATGTTAATCAAAAGACAAGAATAAGATAAAATCAAACAACACATAGACATATTGAATGATTAATTGATAACTTATCTTCAATGTAACATGGAAGATCTCAAGGCAAAAAGCCTTGAAAAAGAAGCTGAATTCGTCTTAGGGTTTTCTCCCAAAATTCCACACACTAAGCTCTCTTCTAATGACAAAAAATTAGAAAACTATATATAGATTTTTGGATCTGACGGCGTCACGTTATGGAGTGTGACGCCGTCACCTCGCCGCTTTTAGGGTTCCCGGGTGACCTTCTCGACGCCGTCCCTCTTTAGCTCTTCAAAAATCCATTCTGGCTTATCAAGGCTTGACGCCGTCTAACCTTGAACGTGACGCCGTCCCTCTTTGATTTAAGCCGTGACGCCCTTGATCAAGTTAAAGCATGACGCCGTCAGAATTCACATGGTATTTTCACTGGCTTATCATAAGTAAATTTCACGTCCACCTTTTCTTGCCAAGGCATGACGCCGTCTGGGGTTAAATATGACGCCGTCAAAGGTAACTTTCAGCCGATTTTTGAGACTTTGTCGTTTTCTTCACTTTTATGCTCCAAAAACGTCCAAAATGCCTCCTTTTCCAGATTTCTCCTCAAAAGTACCTAAAATGACAAAAGGAACGATTTAGGGCAATATTTGATCAAATAAATACGATTTAAGGCTTAAATGACCCCTTAAAAGCGGTACACTTTTCGCTTCATCATTTGCTAACTTACACACACCATTGACCTCACAATTTCTTTCCACTTGATTCATTTTATATCCCACATGCTACAAACAAAACCGACTCTTGACATTACATGTGTAAATCGAATCCTAGACAAGAAAAGAACAAGAAACTATCATTGCCCATCATTTGAGCCACTGCCACACTCAACTTACACGTGCTATCTTATCTCTTTCTTACAACTTGCTCAAATATCATCTCCATCAAATTCACGTACATGTACATGCACAAACTTTCTTTCTCTACTTCCCTTGTGTCACTGCCATTCGAAACAAACAATAAGAAGCTAAGGCAAAAAGGCTTTCTTCTTCACACTTTGAAGACTTCTTTTATTCCATTTCCACTGTCGAAGTGTCCAAGGAAAAACCACAAGGAGTCGTTAGTAACAAGCTCTATTCCAGCTCTAGTGCCAACAAGCAAGTCACAAAGTTTATTACTCTTCCCTTGTTTCCACAGTAACAAATCATAGCAACACGAAAACCCTTTTGTCTCTTCCCTTTGGTTGTAAACGCCGGCCAAGCACAACAAAGAGAACCATCATCAAGTTTTCTTACACACTCAATCTCTATGACACACTCAACCTTTTCTTACTCTCATTTTCACGTCACAACAGAACAAAAATATAAGTACATGCAGCTAAACTACAAATGAAACCCACTTGAACTCCACATGCATGCACCAAACAACTCTATATAAGCATACATGCAACTCGACTAACTCTCATGCAAACACACACACTCTTAAACTCCTACCATACAATACAACTCCATTCAAACACTTCTAAGACCTGAAATAACTCACTCAAGTTCACTCGAAATATCTTGCACATTTGGAGTTTACTGTGTGATCGGGTTCTATTATTCGAGCCAGCCAAAGAATTCTCGTTGGTCCTAACCCTCTCCTACGCGATTCTACCCACTCTTGAGATGTTGTAAGTCCCCCTATACTCGTTTCAAATCCATTTCGAATCACTCTTTTAATTACTTCATATCGCATGTATTCACTCGAACGTATACACTTCATTCATTTATTTTTACGTGTACTTGTAATCCCTCGACACCAAAACTTGTTCCATCTCACTCTTGAGATGCCCAAGTTCACATATAAACACTCACATCACTCCCATGCATTTATTTCATACGTTTTGAGACCCATTTGGATCAAGCATCCCACGTACTAAGCATATAATCAAAAGACTTAGAATTTTTCTAAGTCTTTTGACACAAAAATCACCCAACTCGTCACATTGAGGGCCTAATATTTTCGAATTCACACAAAGAACCCACCAATAATTTTTACTCAGTTCGAATCCCACTATGGCAAAGTTCATTTTTCCTATTTTGAACCTTTCACGAAAAGCTATAAAAAGTTCTTAAAAACGTACAAAGTAAAAGTCCTTAACTAGCTCTCAATACTTAGGTAAATTTCAAGTTTTTCAATTTTTTTTCAAAACATGCGGCCTAACCACAAACTCACGATATATCTCCAAATTTGTAAACGTAACATCTAAATATTTTTATACCATCTCATTCACAACTTAAGATACTACACTTTTCATGTTTTGAACCCCTCGAAATAATGTCAACCCGTCACCTATAATTACCCAAATTTGAAACTGCCATCGCAACTTTAGACTAGCAATAAAAATTTAGAAAATCTTATATAATCCGGTTGGGCTAATTTCAAGCCCAATAACACTTAGCGATCCACCAGCCCACTAAGCCCATATGAAATATTTTTAGAATCACAAAAATAGTCCAAGTCCGGGCCCAAAAGTATTTTCATGCCCTCGCCTCCAAATTTCTTAACGGGCCTTGTTTTAATTCGTTTTAAGGCCCAATATATCAAAATGAATTTTTCTGGTCAAACCAACAGTTGACTTAAGCTTCAATAAGCTAAAATAAGCTTCTAAAATTTTTGAAGAATTTTTCCACAAGTTTTTATGCAAAAAGGACTAACTTTGCAAACTAGTTTCACTTTGAAGGGCCAAAACTGCCAACCTTGTAAAAACAGGTTCTGAAACAGTAAAAACAGTATTTTTGGGATAGAAAATGACTTTATAACAAAGTATAAACTCAGATTGTCAATTGGGTTAATTTTTAGGTTGAAGATGTAAAACTTTATAAACTAGGGACTAACGGTGTAACGCAAACACCGTTAGGGTATAAAATGTAAAAACAGTGAAAGTTCAAGAGTAAACAGCAATATTATAACATTTTATTTCAAATCCTCAATTTACACAATACACCCTCAACTCTCAGTCATCCCGTTCAAACACAAACTTACACGTTATATTATATAACGACTTTTAAATCACTCGACTCAACGTTTTGTCTCATCCGCTCCGAGACGACGATCATCATGATTTCTGAATCATAAAATAATATTATTGATAATATTATTTTTGAACTCTAAACATCTTAAACCATTCACGCTCACATCACCGATCAAATCGTCATACGATTCCTCATATCGCATTCAATATTCGTGCTAAAACGAATTCTCAAACATTATTATTATTCAGGTTGTGAGTGAAGCTACTTCCGAAATCTCAACTGAATTTACATTTCAGTAAATCCATTTTCTTCATTATTGCTATCGCATCAGGTGAGTTCATAGCCCCACTTTTCTTGTTTACTGTTTTATAAACTCTTTGGGGGAGATACATGCTCAAATACAATGTTTTATACTTATTCATAAGTACTTTTAACTGTTTATATACTACAGTGAGTTCCATAAACTACTCTTTTATCTACTCTGAATTACTTTTGAAGGCGACACATGTTCGCTTCACATATAAACTTTACTAGATTACTTTAAACAACGTACTTAATTGATGAAACGCTCTGCTCATTACTGAGACGTAATACTTGCTTTTAATTATAAAAGTACTTTTAAACCTCTACAAGCTATTATGAGTTTATAAATCCACTTTATACATTTTTATATCTCATGGAGAGATATCTGCTATAAACATGATCACAAATGATTTTCAACTGTATGCTATACCTGATTCACTATTGCCTAAGTTTACCTTTATTGCCATGTTCGAAGTCCCTCACATCATGAACCTTAATCACTTGCGAGTGAACATAAATAATTGTGAATAGATCTATTTGGGACTGACAATCCCCGTTTTGGTCTGCTAGGATGAGCCACCCAGACGCACTTTATTTGAACAAACTTATGGGTTATTGGAAAATACTCATCACGAGGGCCTATATACTTTACATCATTTTGATGCCTGTTAAGCGTTGTGTGTCATGAGACTTAGGGCAATAGAAACGATACTGTAGTCATGATACAGTATTGCCATTATTTTATTTAACTTGAACTTGTCTTCACTATATAGCAGAAAATCACTACTTGGCAAAACAATAACTATTTGGTGTTGACCTAGTTAGGGCAACCAAATCAACTATGGGTGTATAACAACTTAACCCACCAATTATTTTATAACCAACCAACTATGGGTGTATAATATCGTAACCCACCGCTTATTTTTATTAATAATTGTATTTGTTACAATTATTACCTAAACTTGGAAACTATTGAAAATCAACTGATTTTATTGTAAACTCTATGGATTCACTCACAGATTGAATTTGATAATCAACTGATTTAACTATAAACACTATGGTATTACTCACTCTTTGATTTAATAATCAACTATTTATCTACAACTACTATGAACTCACAAACTCTTTGATTTTGAGAAATCAACAGTATTTACTCACGAACTCTTTGATTTTGGAAATCAACATTTTCTACTTACAAACTCTATGAACTCACCAACCTTTGTGTTGACGCTTTTAGCATGTATTTATCTCAGGTCCATGATAAGCAAGGATGGCACGGAGGAGCAAGAATACTTTTGAAGGCTATAAACTTTATTATCATTCGAAAACCTATTTAATAAACTCTGGAACCATTGGGACCTTATTTTGTAAACTCTGATATTCGAATGATAAATCTTTTAAAATGACCAAATTGGTGATCGTTTTCTACTATTCAACTGTTGTGCCATGAAGTAACACCCAATTTGAATTCCGCTGCATATCACGAAATTGGGGGTGTTACAAGAAGCGTCATAACATAGGGTCATAATCAGTTAAAATTTAGCCTGCTAGATGACGCTCGTTTTGCTTCGTCCTAAATAGGGGTCATCTATGTTTTTTTTTCCCTGCACGTCTTATAACCTAATTAAGGTTACCTTGTTCATTTACAACACTCACCTCACACACGCATCTTCTTTAACCAAACCCTAGCCCTCCCCTTCTTATCTCAGCAGCCGCCACCCACATCTCCAGCGCCACACCTTTTTCCGGTGACTCAATCTAACCACACCATAACCACCAACACCCCTCACTCATCCCTCTCACCTCTCTCTTGATAATACCACCATGGCCACCTCCTGCTACCGTATTCAACATGCGCCGCCACCACCTCGCCGCGCTATCATCATCATCATCACAAGGAGATCAAGAGACTAAGGGTTCGTGTATTTAGATCGAGTTTAGAGTGAAGTTCGATTAGGGTTTTGTTTTGTTGTGTTTGTGAAGCCGCCGTAGCAGTTAGTACATTTTTTGAAGCTTGTATTTATTCAAGTTTTTAATAAGGTGATTAGTATTTTAGTTTGGCTAATGTTTTTTAATTTTTTGATTGTGTAAGTACTTCAGTAAGAAAAATTGTATTGGTAACATGGGTCTGGCTGGGACAATGTGTTTTGCTTGGTTTAAATTAAATGTTTATGTGTTGTAAGCTAAGTAGTACTCATGACTCATGATATTTCTTTAAACATTTGGTTTACTTGTTGATTTCTTTCTATATAATTATGTACCTGGTATTCTAGCTAGTTTGATAGCTAAAATATCTATCTTTAATGAAATTTGCCACTACAGGAGCCAAGTAGCCAAAATGATATTGGTATTCAAAACCTTTGAGAATGTCAATATTGGGTATAATGGGTTGAAATGAATCAAAATGGTTTTAATTACGAATTACATGTATATTTCTAAATGTTGTTAATATTTATATTTGCAGGTACAAAAGATGCAAGAAATGTTGAGGAGCACCAAACCCCAACGTGAGTTAGGAGGTGACATTGTGTTTGTTTCAGAATTCATATATTATGCTAATAAGTAAGTTGAAATTGACTCTAATTGTTGAAATGAGTTATATTATGAATGAAGAAGACCAAGCTGCACAAATGGAAGCGTCTCGGTATGTTGTAATTAGAGTGCTTACGTTTTTTATTATATGTAATTTTGTGGAACGCATTCTTTATTATGTTGCTTTTACATTTGCAGTGTCTACAAATGTCCGCAATTGACTATTTCCATCCGGCGATAAAGAAGCAACCAGACCTGATGCGAAGAAAGCAAAAACAAATTAACATCATCGTTGGATGATTGGTAGCCCCTGAAATGCAGTTAAGAATATCTATTTATTTGTTTGGAGTAATCTAGCGTACCTAATAGATGGGTATTATGTATTGTAGTATTGTAGTAACTGTTACTCCATTGTTTTTAGGTACTTAATAGATGGGTATTATGTATTTTAGTATTGTAGTAACTGTTACTCCATTGTTTTTACGTGTCAGCGTAGGCTGCTGTAAGACGAAACACCTGGGGTATCACAGATTCATGGGCATAGTTGGTTGTGCAGGTTTAAAGGTACTACCACTATCTGAGCCAAACAAATGTGATGCAGGTACAGCGAATTGACTGGGCCTGTCATGCCTCTGACCTTGCTGGCGACACAACATCAAAAACAGCATCCATCTACGGTACAAGAACCTGTTAAGATAGCAACAATCCTGCAAATTAATCCAGACACTCTTATGGTAAGACACAAAAACCTTAATCACTAAATTTGCCATATATTTAGCTAATAACTGTCACGAAAATGCAGCAACACCAACGGCTCACTACGGAGGCGGTGATAACTGAGATCAAAGAAAACCTTGGATGGTATATGAACAGGTGCAGCCGTTGTCATAGAAAAATCTAAGACAACCGGTCTCATTGGCATTGCCAAGAACCAGGAATGAAATTAACGCCAAACTATAGGTATGCAATGGTAAAGTAAAAGTACATGCGAATAAATGTTTGACTTCTTCATCACAGTTATTGAGTATGCGTAAAATGCATTACATTTTCAGCTATTGCTTCAAGATTATCATTTCTGAGGTTACTAGAAGCGGTATAATGAGCTGCTTTAGCCCAGAGGCGCATTCACTGGTGGCGGACTGCACAGACGTCCTCAGATACATACCTGACCCTAATCCCATTTTATTTGCATAGGCGGGGCAAATGAGTATATTTGCAGCCATCGCAGACGTTTATGCTTTCTTCACTTCCCACCCTGTCTGAGCCTTATAAAATGTATTCGGTAAGAAGTTGGTTTGGAGTGACATCACTGACCTATTATATGCTACTTTATGAGCAGGGTACCCGCGCGATGCGGCGGCGGGTACCCTGTGACTATATTTTGAGGCGAGCAAATGTTGTTCGGTAACACATTTTTTCTAACAATAACCGTACAAATGAATGATAATTTAAATTAAAATAACTTTAAGCAATAACAATGATAGCTGAGTACCCACGCCTAATGGCAACAGTGTCTAGTTTTTAACTAAATTTCGGCGGCGCGTAATTCTCTTTTGATCAAAGGTCTATCTAAAAGTATCTAAAAATATTTATACATTTTCCATAGCAATAATGCAACATGACAATTTTAATCATAGTTTACAACTATCACTCTCCACAATAAATCAATTTACAACAATGTAAAACACCCCATTTACAATTATTGTCCCGACTGTTAAGTTGCATATGTTCAAAATGAGGAAACAAGAAATACTAACATTGGTTCATATGCTAAATCAGAAGACGAATAAATCAATATAAAAGAGATGACCAACATGACAGACATAGTTAATTTCACGCATAAAATGATTTAAGTTTTTCACTAATGCTACCAGAAATTGTCCCAAAATACTATTGTATTATTGGCATGCATAGACGATTAAATCAAAACGACATGCATACAAAAGGATATACAATACTCAAATAATATCTCGTTTCATGTTTCTAACAACATTTGAACATTAGACTTGCTAGGCACCATGATAAACTGATATATGGTTGATCAATCGCTATATATAGACCTTCGTGCAGATATTGTATATTGTAGTAACACGAAAACAACAATCGCCACCACGAGTTCCACTAATCCACTGGTGCATCTACCATCATTGTAGTCACCATATCTATCCAACATTATCAAAGACGTCAAATTTAGCCCACACAATCCCTTAACATTTTTAAAGGTGCTTCAACTAATAGGATGAGGGTTCGATTCGCACTTTTGAGATGTATATGATGTGGAGCGTAGTGTGAGATGTATATGATTAGTGTGATTTTTTGTCTTGGTAGAAAAAATGATCCTTTTATACTAAAATTTTTAACTGACGAATTAATGTGCTTCAATAGTTGTGTAACCGAAATTTAATTATTATTATTTACTTAATGTTATATTGATATCTTCTTAATTGTTAATAATTTGAATTACCATTTAATACTAAAATTGAGGGGAAAAAAAAAAAAAAAAAAAAAGAAGCACTCGGTTTATAAAATATAAATGCTATTTTATGGTATTAATGGGCTGTTACAAGTCATTTAATTTTCATAATGTAATGTAACTTCTATTTTATGTGTATGTATTGATTTCATAGCAAAAGTAAGATAATTCTTTCCATTATAAGCAAGTGTTGAACCTGAATTTTTTAAGCCTTCCTTTTTCGAAAAGTCCCAAATGCATTATAAAGTATAGCAGGGTACCCGCGTGTTGCAGCGACAGGTATCTTGAAGTTTATTATGTTCTTTTTGACAATAAATTTACGGATATCAATAATTTCATTTAGCCCGTGACCGTTCGGGCTCGAGCCCGTTTGGCCGCACCCGTTCGGGCTCAAGCCCATTTGACCCGTTGCCCATTCGGGCTTGAATATTTGTATAATGTGCTTTATTATTTGTATTAGTTACATTTAATGTAGGAATTATGTTTAATTTGGTTGTACTATATGCTTTATAATTTGTATTTCTTATGTAAGGGGTGTTTTAATAACTGTATTAATTGTATTTATTGACCAGTTAATTAATTGACTACAATAAATAGCATTAATTTTTTTTATTTATTTATTTATTTTTTTAATATGTGCATTAAAGTGGTGTACACTATGCTTCTTGTATTGTAAGTCTAAAAATTATGTGCATTAAAGTGGTGTACACTATGCTTCTTTTCTTGTAAGTATTAAAAGATTACAAGCATTGAAAGCTATACTTGTAACAACCCATACTTTTTAAAGACACTTAAATTTCTAGGCTTTTAATTATATGTGTATGCATCTTTCCTATTAAAGAAATGTTTTTGGTCTTAAACATTTTAAGACTTCTAAATATAGATGTCCTAAATACATTATAAGGTAGTATAGATTTTATGAGACATAGGTACTGCTTCTTTTTTTGTGTTTTTTCAGGTTAAAAAAAATCCATGATATCACTGAGCTATTATATGTTATTTTATGAGACATAAATTTAATAAAGTATGTAATCTATGTGCCATAAAATAGCATTTAATAGCCCAGAAAAATTGTGAATTTTTCTTTACACACGTACTGTTGGAAGCCGTAACAAAGGACAAGTAAGTTGTAGAAATCACTCCTTTTTTTTTCTTTTTTTTTTTTTCCAGTTATAAAAGCATTTTGTTACTCTTCGTTTGTCCAGGTCAGCCACATTTCCATTGCCTTAGAAGATCTGTTGATAACTTCTTGCAAAAAACATCAAAGTCTTAAATATAGACATGACGTAAGTCAGAATTTGATCAATGAGATAGTTATCTGGTCTGTTTGACATCGTTTATTGGGTATGCATTTTACTGATGATTGTTCATCTTTGATGTAGGTTTCTTTGAAGACCGAAAGGGAGAAGAAGAAGGAGAAGTACTTCCCATTGAGGAAAGTACCCCTCGGATATCTCAGGTTACTTCTAAACTAGTTCAGTTATAATAATGATGCGTATATAGGTATACATATAAGACATTTTCTTATCTTGAAACATTATTCGTCTATCTCGCATGACATGTAAGATTAAGTGCATAAACTGTGAATCTGTTAGAAATCTGCATCTGATATATACGTATCCTATCTTTATAAACTTTAGATAATTAGATACTTGCTTTGATTCCACATCATATTTCAAATTACATTTATTATTCAGCCTAGTGTGACCCCCGTTGATGAGTATGCTGCACTGATATATTATTCAGCTTGGTGCTATTCAACCACCATCTTCTTGCTCTAATAAATTACATTTATTATTCAGCCTAGTGTGACCCCGTTGATGAGTATGTTGCACTGATATATGCTGGAAGGTGGGGAATCCATGGTGCTTCTTTTCCAGGTAGAGCAACATTTGCACCAGGCAATGTTGGATTTGCAACTTTTGGTGCCCCGCGTCCTATGGAGGTTTGTGTAGTGTTTTTACATACTACCGAAAATTTATTTTATTTCAACCACCATCTTCTTGCTCTAATGGCTGAATGCTTGTGCTATGCAGACTCAAGTTGTCAGTGATGATACCTGGAAGCTAGTTGACAAAATTTGGGAGACAAGGGTTCAGGAAATTAGAGATGGGGCAATAAAAGAAACTGAAGCAGAAAAGGAGAAGCCACGGGTTTTGATTGCCAGCCATTTCCTGTGACCATTGTCACCTTGTTTTATGGTTAGTGTCTACTTATCTGCAAATGTAGTGTTAGTAAGAGGGTTAAACGAAACACTTTAAGTATAAATCAAAAGGACGCTTGAGAGGTTTATTTTAACTCATAGACTTCTAATTGCTAAAGCCATATAGGATATGAAAAAGGGTTGATTGCCTAAAATGGAATACAGATTCACATTCAATTTCTATTTCAGGTAATCAACTTTGTTTTTACCCATAAGACCCTGGTCCGTTTATTAGAAATAGTTTTATTCTGGCTCGGACTTCTTTTGCAACTTCTGCTCTTTAAACTGGACAATTAATTGGGTTTCTTTCTTTCTTGGTGACTGAGCAGCGTCTGATGAGTTCTGGGTCATGTGACGAAAGTTATGCGTCTGATGAGTTCTGGATATGCTGCGACATTTGTGAGAGGTGGTTTCATGGTAAGTGTGTGAAGATCACTCCAGCCAGAGCCGAACACATCAAGTAGTACAAGTGTCCAACATGCAGCTACAAAAGAGCCCGTCCTTGATGCTGTATCTGTATCGTGGTGTTCTTAGCTGTGTACTCTAGTAGTCTCTAACTGCATGTTTAGTTATGTTTAGTTATGTTTAGCAACGATAAACCTGGTTTATAATTTTGTATTATCAGGTTTTTAATATATGAAATGCATTATTTTGATATTTGTGTTTTTAATTTTGTATTATCAGGTTTTTAATTGTCATTTAATAGAAAATTAGGAACTGAAAAAAATTATTTTTAAAAAAAAAATAATTAGGTTATGACTCGCAAAAAGGAGAGTCATAAAACGTGGGTCATAAATGCGCGTCATAGAGGGATGACGCACAAATGCGAGTCATGAAGCTTTATGACTGGTCCATCCTTGACTCGCATTTGCGCGTCATAAAGCCTCTTCTTGACTCGCATTTGGAGTCAAGAATAGTTGTTTTTCTAGTAGTGTCACTTGTATTACAAGTGTTTTTAGAGGACATTTGTTCAATGTTAGAAAGATGTTTTGAAACAACTTTTCTTTTTGCGACAGCCACTAGTTTTTTGATAAACATTGGTGACTCTTTTTGAACAAGATGAACGCCAAAAATTGTGTTCAGCTTATTATAGTCAATTGGTCTGATTTCTGGGTTCATTTGTCGCATTTTGTTTCGACTCTCTTCGGCAAGCTCAATCGTTTCAAAAGAATCCCGAACTTCGGGAGGGTCATGTTTATCATTTAGCACACTACCATTATATAACACGTTTTGTTCCTGCTGAGCTTTCTTGAGATTGTAAGGGTTTTCACAACCGATAGCCATTTTCTTCATTGTATGTAAAATCGGGTTTGGATCGTTTATTAGTAGATTAATTGTTTGTGCAGACTGACCCGTTTTTACAAGCAATTCTTCCAACTTTTTAATGCATTCTTGTTTGTCAAGGATTTCATCAAGAAGATCATTTTCACGTTTTGAAAACTTTGCATTCAACTCTTTCTTCTCTTTTTCAAGATCAGAACAAGTTGATTTTTGTTTAGAAAGTTGGTTGGTTAATTCAGAAATTTCCGTTTTTAAGGATTTTATGTGCATTAACATCGAGAGTGTCATATTTGATTTGCAAATGTTTTTCCCTCAAAACAGATTCTCTATAACCAATTTCAAGTTCTGACTGACATTTGTTATTAAATTCAAAAGCTTGTTCATTCACCTTATATCTCTCAAGCTCAGCGGTCAATTTCTCATTCGCGGCCTTAACATCGCGATTGATCTTTTTGACCTTTTCAATTTCTATACTATAGTTATTCAATAATGATTCAAATAAAGCACGTGTTTCCTCATCATTCTCAGTATGCTGTGACTCGAAGCCTCCATTAGGATCCATATCTGGAGTAGCCAAATTAGTATTACTACAACTTGGGTAGTCCATATATGTATCGTAAGTGAGAGTAGGAGTTGCAGGATGCTATTCATTCTGAGGTGACATATCAAACATTTCATTATTGTGACATGTAGCATATGGTGGTACCTCAGATATCACATTGACATCATAAGCAGGAGGTGCTTTAGAATCCGTGTCGTATTTAACCTCCTGAAGATTGGCCATGAAAATGCAGTTGGCATCGATATCCTCCAGGTCTTCCATATCATCCATCAAAGCCATGAAATCATGCTCTTCTGCATTCAACTGAAACCCTGCCTTTGCCTTCTGAGCTAAGAGTACTGCTTTTTTAAGATACTCCAAATCTTTCTTCTTTGGCTTGGTGGGACAGTTCTTTGCCATGTGACCAATTCCTTGACAGTTGAAACACTTTACCATATTACCCTGATTCATATTTCCAGCATTCCCAACAACTTGAGCAACATTCCCAAACTGATTACCAACATTATGGTTCTTTATATTCTGACCCCTCTGATTGCCTGCATACTGCCCTTGATTACCCATCTAAAACCCTGTAGCATATCCTTGCTGATTCCCATAAACTCCAACCATTTGTCCTTGATGACCCATGTTGAAACTCGGCTGTGCAATCTGCCTGTTGCGAGTGTTCGATGAAATCCTTTGGTTGTTGTTGGTAGGTGTGGAATAGCGTCCTTGGAATGCTTTTGACATTAGAGCAAATGCATGTGTCATAGCGGCCATAGCTTCATCCTGGTCAGTGACTTCAGGTTCTTGGAACTGTGGATACTGTTGTTGTGGAATGACTGTGGTTGTTGAGGGTAGAATGGTTGTTGTTGTGGTATGACAGTGGTTTGAGGAACGTATTGTTGTTGCATGTAGTTCTGAGTGGTAGTTGATGATGATGGTTATGTATTCACTGTTGTAGGTGTTGGTGCTTAGGCAATCAATGCTAGAGGATCATGTTGTTTGGCTAGCTTTTCTTTCCTAACTTCATCTGCCTCTTTCTGGTTTTGTTTCAAAAAGTCATAGAGTTGATCATAGTTCACCTCATGAAGGTTCTTTGTTTGGTTAACGATTGTGACATATCGTCCCCATTCCTCTGGTAGGTTGTTGATGAACTTGATGTTTTGAACAATTTGCCTTGGTGACAACTTATTCCTGATGAGCTCATTCATGAGAGTGCAAAACCTTGTGTAGTAAGATTCAATTGGTTCAGCCGGAGTAGATGTCAACTTCTCCCATTCAGTTAGAAGCTTGTTTTCAATGTCTTGTTGACCAATTTCAGTGCCATGACAAAGCCTTCTAACTCGTTCCCACATATCATAAGCAGTTTCACAACTGTCCACAGCACAAAATATTTCTTGTGGTAAACCAAGTTGAATTAAGTGCATTGCCAAGTCATCAGCTTCAATTTGCTTCAAATCCTGGGCTGTGTATTCCTATTCTTTTTGTTCACGAAAGGATGGTGGAACGGGAGGTATTGAATTTGGATTACCCGGTTCTTGAACCTGACGAGGCTTAAATGGTCCTTTCTGGATGGAGTTAAGCAAGAGTCTACCTTGACCATTTGGTTTGGTTTTGATGTAGCGAAGCATACGGCTTGTCCATGGAAGATAACCACCTTTTTCTAGCATGGGAGGATGGTTTTCTGCACCGGCTGCATGAATATCTTGTTGAGTAGTCATTGTTGATGTTGTATGATAAAGTTGATTCAGTTGATTCAGGATCGTTGCAAAGAAATAGGTGTTGTGGTTGTTGAAGGTTAAACTTAGTTCTTGATGTGAAGTCTTGGTCCTTGTTGATGATCGGTTGAAGTTACTTGCAATTTAGATAAACGAAACAAATTAAATAAAGTAACTAAATTTGACTAGACTATAATTTAGACCAGATCAAAAGTTCACAAATTCGACAAAGTTATGTAAATTACAATTTAGATAAAATGAAAAATTTCTATAGAAATTTCAATTTACACCAAAATTTATACAAATTATGGCAAAATTTTAATTTAGATAGAATTTATCTAATTTATATAAATTTGAAATTTATATAAAGATCTAACTAATTTATACAAACTAGTAGATATTCCCTTGTCGAAGTATTTTGCACACTTATACAAGTGAGAAAATACCGAGTCCGCGAAGTTTAAATCATATTTATAAAAATTATTTAAGTTATACACGTTTATAATTAATTGCGATAGGGGATCAAAATTGCCAAAGTGCGAAAGTTCTTTAAACAGCCAACAATTGCGATAAGGGACTGAAACTGTCAATCTGCGAAAATACTTCAAAACTGTCACAATTGCGATGAGGGGCTTGTTCTGTCAATATGCGAAAGTTGTTTAACAATTGCGATAAACAGTCCTTGTGAGAATTGCGATAAACTGGGAACACCACAATTGCGATAACTGGGTTGACCAAGAATTGCGAAATTGTTGACCTTCTTAACAATTGCGATAAAAGTAATACAAGACAATTGCGATAAGATGATCTTGGGCAGATTTGCGATAAGGCTTGAGACAATTTCTATAAACCCTTTTCTATAGGAATTGTCAAACACCACAATTCCTATAAACCCTCTTTTATCTAAATTCTTATACAAGTAATTAGATTGTTCCAAGTCGATGAATAACCTTTTTATCACAATTCTTATACAAGAAATGTGATAAAATCCGCAAGCTTATGAAGATTCAAGTCACAACAATTTGTAGTCCGTTTTTCCTGATCACAAACTTCAAAAAAATCTCGTAATATCTAAAAAGCTTCAACCTTATGACGTCAAAATGTTCTATACCCAATAAATCGACACAAAGCTTGAAGCTTTTACACCAAAACTCACGTATCAACCAAAAAGTTACTATCTTTTTCAATAAAACTTGCATAAAAACATAAAAAGAACACAAAAGCTATAACATTTAACCTTTAAAAACGTACGAAAGTTTCAAGGAAAAAGTAATATACGACACAACTAAATCCTAAAATTTTGTTTGACTATTTGATACCACTTGTAATCCTTATGTGAATCAATCTTATACTGCAACTAAATCTATATAATACCGTGACCCTCAATAGAATAAGAATAGATGAGAATAAGATGGTGCATATGTAAACTGATGACGTATAGTCCGCACTCGGGTCACGAACCCGACCAATACTCAAGCCCATCACGCGTGGGCTATCACGATAAAGATTTGGGCTTACAACGGCCCAAATCCGAAATCTATTATTGGCCTTGATATAAGATCTCTTATTTACCGGGATAAGGATCAATGGACCGAATAAGGCGGGATACGCCGAAGAGTAAGGAACACGAAACCAACAAGGATTTCGTGTGTATATAAAGGGCATCTCGGCTCTCATTAAAGGTATCATATCATAACCCTAACTCTTCACTAAAACCCTAAAACCGATTACTTACTCTCACGCCGGAGGATAATCGTGGGAGACAATCCCACGATAAGCCTAACGGTGTTTTTTGTTCTCTTAGTGCGCAGGTCTCAAGCATTAAGATCCAATTGATACGGGAACAGGAATCCAAACAAGGAACGCCCAACTTTTGTATCAACAAGTGGCGCCATCCGTGGGACCAGACACTAAGAACTCTACGAAGAACTAGAATGACAAAGCACGGAAACCTAAACTAGCGGACTCCTCAGGCGAAGAAAACACATGGCGACCTACAGGGGAAGAAGCAGCAAAGTGATTCAGCCCCTCAGCAGGCCTCTGGAACAACCAGCGCGCCCAGAAACCAAGGATCAGGCTCAGATCTGGTCTTTACTTCAGTAGGACCGCTCACAGGGACTACCCATGCTACTACAACCACTAGCGCAGAAGATCTACAGCGCACTCCTTTCACCATGCCAGAAACAGACCCCACTGAGCCGCCAAATGCGCCTAATCGAAACAAGGGTCCTGATTTGGGAACAGACATCCTCGCGCTAGAAGGAGTCGCGCCTGAACTAGCGCCAAGTGATTTTGTGTCTCAAAACTATGAAACCTTGGCTGCCCTTATGCAGGAGGAAGCGAAAAAAGAGGTCAAGTCAGAGCCTGCAAGCCCGGCTGAACTTCGACCCTGAGTATGAAGCATCTCCACCACGTTACCGAAAGGGGAGGCGCGGGAAGGATAGCTGCCGACCCCCAGTGTTTAATAGGATCGGAAAGAAAATTGTGGATTATGAAGAAGTTGACTTACAGTACCGGGAGGAGCACGAAGGAGATGGATGGCGTACCAATGTTCACACCAGGCTTGGTAGTCGCAGGGTCCACGATAGACTTGGGCAACGACGCTCTCCAAGCGAAAGCCCTTCAAGCTCGGATTCCGAGGACAGTCGACGCAAGCGCCGCAAAAGAGTAAGCTCGTCCTCAAGTGACTACTCGGAAAACGAGGACGAAGAAACAGGACACTCGAAGTCCAGGAGAGGATACCGTGACCAGGAGAAGGAAGATATGTCTCATCCCAGGCGCCGCCAAATGGTCGACGCATTCACTCGGCGCATCAGTGATTTTTCAGAAGATAAGAGAAGGCGCATGCCCGCTAATGTTAAAACTTATGATGGGACAGGTGATCCTAACGACCACCTAAAATTTTTTGAATCAGTCGCCACTATCAAAAATTGGCCACAACCCGTGTGGTGCCACATGTTTAATTCTACATTAGTAGGGAATACGCGAAACTGGTTCAGTAAGTTGCCACGTAGAAGCATCGATGGGTTTGAAGAGTTGCGGAAGGCGTTTCGCTTAAACTTTACTCAGAGGAAGAAGTGCGCCAAGAACCCTGTCGAACTCGCTAGGGTAAAACAGCGCCAAGGGGAATCCACAAGCGCTTATGTGGAGCGCTATAAGGACGAATGCATACATGTCAAGGCATGCCCCGAAATACTAAAGATCTCAGGGTTTATGAACGGAATCAATAACCCAGAACTTATCAAAAAGTTAAATGATAGGGTTCCCCAGACCTTTGACGAACTTATGAAGCGCACGAGGTCCTTCATCCAAGGAGAAGCCGCCGCTGCGGATAGCAAGAAAGGCTACTCAAACTATAGGTCACAAGAACAGCCCAGGAGACAATCCAACCAATACGCACGCCAGAAGATCCAAGGGAGATATTTGCGACGGAAGGCGCGAACTTTCCGAGACCCCCACCAATGCGCACCCCAGAAGATCGGCGCGTAGGGAACGGATACTGCGAGTATCATGGACAGAAGGGCCACACCACCAATGAGTGTGTCCAATTGCGCCAACTAATTGATAAGCTAGTAAAAGAAGGCAGATTGGACCATCTAGTTAAGAACATCAAGGATGGGAAAGACAAACAGAAGACCGGGAGCAAGAAAGAAGCACCTAAGGACAAGGCTGACACAATCTACATGATACAATCATGGCAGCGAAAGACTAGGCAAAAGGTCAGCCAGAAATTTTCTCATGGAAGCGAAATCTCTTTCCCCACCTTGGCTGCGGACAAAGCAGTGGCGGACCCACTCACCATCGAGATAAATACAGGGGGTCATGATATCCACCGCATGTATGTTGATGGAGGGGCATCAGCAGACATAATGTATGAGCATTGTTTCAAAAGATTGCGACCTGAGATACAAAGACAGTTAAGCCCGGCCACGACGTCGTTGACTGGCTTCACGGGAGAAAAGATATGGCCCATGGGGCAACTACGACTACTAGTTGTTGTTGGTAATAAGGAACACTCCACGACAGCCTGGATGAATTTTATGGTGATCAAATCTCATTTGCCATACAATGGCATTATCGGAAGACCAGGAATTTCGGTAATACTCGCAGTACCGTCCACAGCACATGGGATGCTTAAATTCCCGGTAGAAGGTGGCATTGTCACCATCTACAATAACGCCGTGCCACCTAGAGAGTGTAACACGATTACATGTGAGACGACGCACACCCCAGAACAGAGCACAGCTAAAGTATCAAACCTGAAGGTCGAAATTTATCCTGATTACCCGGAGCAAGAAGTATCGATCGGGGGATCGCTGTCTGATAAAGGCAGAGCTGCCGTGTGCGCGCTCTTGCAAAAGAATTTGGATATCTTCGCATGGGAACCAAAACACATGACTGGTGTGCCATGCTCGATTGTAGAACACAAGTTGAAAATCCGACAAGGATACTCCCCAGTACGGCAGAAAAAGCGCGACCAGGCTCCAGAGCGCGCAAAAGCCATTCTAGAGGAAGTACACAAACTTGTTGACGCAGGTATCATGCGAGAGGTCTATTACGATGACTGGCTCTCCAATCCAGTGATGGTCAAGAAGAGTGATGGTAGTTGGCGGATGTGCGTGGATTTCACTGATCTCAACAAAGCATGTCCACAAGACTGCTACCCACTACCAGAGATAGACTGGAAGGTAGATATTTATGCGGATACCCCTTTAAATGTTTTTTAGACGCATACAAAGGGTACCACCAAATCCAAATGGAAAAAAAGACAAGGAAAAAACAGCCTTCCACACAAGCCAAGGTGTCTACTGTTATACAAAGATGCCTTTTGGCCTAAAGAATGCGGGCGCCACCTACCAGCGATTGGTAGATAATGCATTAGAAAAGCAAGTGGGCCGCAACCTAGAGGTCTATGTTGACGACCTTGTCATAAAAAGCCATACCGAAGACGAAATGGTCCGCGACATTGAAGAAACATTTAGAACACTACGAAAGATCAACACGAAGTTAAATCCTAAGAAATGCACTTTTGGCGCTACATAAGGCATGTTCCTTGGATACTTGATAGAACCTGATGGCATTAAACCATGCCCAGAAAAAACAGAGGTTGTCATCCAACTCCCTTCACCACGCACGTTGAAAGAAGTCCAGTCTCTGAATGGAAAACTAGCCGGGTTGAACAGATTCCTGTCCAAATCAGCAGATAAGTCACTCCCCCTCTTTAAAACACTCAAGAAGTGTACAAAAAAGGGAGACTTTCATTGGACTACAGAAGCGGAAGAAGCTTTTACACAGCTTAAGCAACATATAGCAGCGCTTCCCAAGCTAGTCGCACCCCGACCAGGGGAGGAGTTAATTGTGTACTTGTCTGCGACTCATGGAGCAGTCAGCGCGGTGCTACTGACAGATAGGAACTCCCTACAAACACCGGTATATTTTGTAAGCAAAGCGCTCAAGAAGACAGAGATTAACTATAGCCCAATGGAAAAGTTGGTCTTGGCATTAGTATTTGCCGCCAAAAGATTGTGCAGGTACTTTCAAGCACACCCAATAGCGGTGAGCACAAACCAACCAATCAAGCAAGTTATCTCCAAACCCGACGCATCGGGGTGATTACAAAAGTGGAGTGTATTTCTAGGCGAGTATAACATCTCTTATAGACTACGCACTGCGGTTAAGGGGCAAATACTAGCAGACTTCATCATCGAAAAACCAGACACCGATGCAGCACCTCCACGGAGCGAGGTAGAACTACAAGAACCATGGGTCCTGTTCACGGATGGATCTTCATGCGTGGATGGGTCGGGCGCAGGCCTTATCCTCACCAATCTAGAAGGAATGGAATTCACTTACGCACTGCGCTTTGAATTCACAGCTACGAATAACGAGGCAGAGTATGAAGCCCTAATTGCTGGATTACGCATTGCAACTCGAATGGGTGTACGCAACATAGAAGCAAATGTGGATTCCCGATTAGTAGCCAACCATGTGTTGGGCGAATATGTGGCTAAAGAGGATAACATGGTTCAATACCTCGACAAGACCAAGTCAATAATCCAAGGTTTTGACAGGTTTACCATTAAACAAGTTCCTAGAGCGGAAAACAAAAAAGCGGATGCGCTAAGCAAGATCGCATCTACAAGCTTTGCACACCTGTCAAAACAAGTGTTGGTGGAGATCCTAAAAAATAAATCCATCTCGGAGATGGAGATATCCACGGTAATAGAGGAGCAGAATCCTGCGTGGATGACCCCTATTGTCGAATTTATAAGCAAAGGCATATTGCCCCATGAACAAAAGGACGCTCGACGGATACGGCGCACAGCGCAGAGGTTCGAACTTCGAGATGGTATCCTATATCGGCGCTCATTTCTACAACCATGGCTTCGGTGCGTTGGACCTCTTCAGGCAGATTACGTACTCCGAGAGATCCACGCCAGTTCATGCAGTATGCACTCAGGACCACGGTCCGTCGTAGCACGAGCCTTGCGGTCAGGATACTACTGGCCCACTATGCATCGCGATGCGCTTGATGTGATAAAGAAATGTAGCGACTGCCAAGTTCATAGACCCATCCCGCGCCAACCACAACAAGAGCTAATGCCTATCACTTCGCCATGGCCATTCTATAAGTGGGGTATCGACATTGCGGGTCCCTTCCCTGTTGCAGCAGGGGGACTGAAATTTCTTATTGTGGCTATAGACTACTTCACTAAGTGGATTGAGGCAAAAGCAGTGGCGACAATCACAGGTAATCAAGTAAAATGATTCATTTGGGGAAATATTGTATGCCGCTTTGGATTACCTGGGGAAATCATTTCGGACAACGGAAAACAATTCCGCGATAACCCGTTCAAAGACTGGTGCGCAGAACTAAATATTACACAACACTTCGCGTCGGTTAAACACCCACAAACCAATGGTTTGGTTGAGCGCGCAAATCGTAGTCTGGGCGAAGGAATTAAAGCGCGTCTGGACAAACACAAAGGAAGATGGGTGGATGAATTGTCGCATGTCTTATGGGCGCACCGCACGACAATCAAAGTTAGCAATGGAGACACTCCCTTTTCTCTTGTCTATGGAACCGAAGCTGTCATACCAGCTGAAATTGGGATGCCAACTATTCGTACAGCGGAAGTTAATGTCGCAACCAATGATGACGAACGGCGTATAGACTTGGACCTATTGGAAGAAAGGCGTAAACGCGCAGCTATACGTAAGGCAAAAGCCAAGTCAAAAATGAAGGGATACTACGATGCTAAAGTTCGAAGCACCACATTCAGACCAGGGGATTTTGTATATCACGCTAATGATGCGAGCCACGCAGAAGATACAGGTAAACTTGGACCAAAGTGGGAAGGACCCTATGAGGTCATTGAAGCACTAGGAAAAGGCGCGTACAAGCTGCGTGACATGGATGGTCGTGAGCTACAACGCACCTGGAGTATTTGCAATCTCAAGAGATGCTATCTTTAGGAAAGGTTACGACCCCGCCCACGGACACTTCCACACTTTAGTAAGTGCTCAATAAATATCCGTGTATTTACATTTTTGTTTCATCTAGGCAAATGTCTTTCTTTTTCCAAAAACTTGCAAGTATCAATTAAATGTCGCGGTTTCTAGCTAACTCCGCGACACACTTTACTTTGTTGTTTACATATTATTTATGTCTCAATATTGTGGTTATATTACCTTTTGCCTACATGGCGTGCATGCACTTATTAAAACCCACGATGGTAAAGGATGAGTAAACATACTAAATAACTCGTTGAGTAAGAGGGTTGCAAACCCATCAACATCGGATCACGCATCCGTGTTAAACACCTTACTCTCAAGATGTTGGAGTAAGTTCATTGTGCATCCCACGACGGATACACAACAATGCACACTGTGCGCGTTTAACAAATTAGGAGTTAAGACTTTTAACCCCTTGATATGGTATTCGCAGTACGCTGCATGTCAGCCCATACACTTGTGAATTTCATATATATTCGTGCTTGACATTAAGTCATGAATTTCATACACGATTATGTTATAAGTGATTATAGATTCCTGTAATCTTTTTTAAGTGCGTTTATATAACGGTTTGATTCTTAGACATAACATAGACGTCTTGTATGAAAAGACAGATAACGAAGTACAAACATCATAACCACAATCACATACAATATCCTATCATGACACCCAGTCGCCCTGCGCGCTTGGAAAAGGACACCCACCCGTTTGACCACGACGAGTGATAAAACGCGCGGAACAGATGGATTATGGGGTTAATCGCCAACAAGCGACAGTTTACTTCAAAATTTGTTATTTTTGCTGCACCTATATAGTGCAGTTGGGAAATATGGAGGCGATAGTAGTTTAAAACACCGCACAAGAATAGAGAAATGGGCACACGTTGGTTAGCAAATTCAAAGAAGCGTGTGTATACCCCTACTTTCCCTTCAGGGAAGCCGGCTATGGACGCAGTCACCACCGGAACCACCGGGTGCAACGCGATCGGGATATAATAATCCGAGGTGAACAGACGAAGTTCGTCCTCGGTTATATCGGATGTAAAGTCGGTTAATTGAAGAACCATGTTTAGAATTCAATGGATTATGCAGCGCACGCACTATTACCTTAAAAGTTGTTGATTTCTTGTTCGCTGTTTAGAGGTTTTAACAATGGTGGCAATGGACGTTTTTACTGTGATAACCACAGTGAAATGGAGACAACACTTTATATAGGGTTACATGCTCTCATGGATGATTGACATGTGTAACCCACTCGCTCTAATCGTGTGGCTGGGAGATCAAGAGGTGAAACACTTTTTCACCCACCCCTCACGATTTACGAGGGATATTCGGATTTACTTGGACTAGATTCATCGTATTGTTTTTTAGGCGGAAAACACTTGAAACTTCCCCGCTACGCATTCTGGAATATTTTTTCGCTACAGTTGTTAGTCTAGCATCCGCAGTTTCACCTTACGCATACTAGACTGGGGGGATATGATGACGTATAGTCCGCACTCGGGTCACGAACCCGACCAATACTCAAGCCCATCACGCGTGGGCTATCACGATAAAGATTTAGGCTTACAACGGCCCAAATCCGAAATCTATTATTGGCCTTGATATAAGATCTCTTATTTAAGGGATAAGGATCAATGGACCGAATAAGGCGGGATACGCCGAAGAGTAAGGAACACGAAACCAACAAGGACCAATATTTGTCTTTTTTGGATGAGAATAACCGGGGTGGGTCCCTCCACAAATGTACTTCCAGCTCATATATGAGAATAACCGGGGTGGGTCCCTCCACAAAACCGAATGATTAGATTAACCTTGAGAGAACAAATACAAAACACACACACTTACACACTCTCACCTAGACATAACAATGAGGCCCTCCACAAATGAGGTGAGAGTGTGGTATTTAAACATAAGATGGGACGCCCTAAAGCCTTGAGCTTTGGGCTTGGTGGGCTTTGTGTTGGACTTGGGCTTATACATGTTTCTTGAACTTTTCTAAATAAAGTTCAACACAAAGCCTTACAATACTTAGACATCTACTCGACACACTATTCTAAATATTACAAATGTCCATCACTTTACAAATAAATTAAATGCTAACAAGGTTCCAACCAGATAAAGTTGCACCCAAGGTTAGAGCTTTCTTCCATTCATGTGCCTCTATTCTGTTTGAAGCTTCATGTTTCATGCAGGCTTCGAGGGAGGTACCACTTTGATTCTTTACCACTTTGGGTGTGACATTATAAAAGAGTGCCCGAACTTCATACTTATCATTTATTTTATTGCACTCGAGGATCTTCACAAGCTCCCTCAGACACCATGTTGATGAGGCGTAGTCGTTTGAGAATATAACTATCAAAAACCGTGATTGTTCAATAGCTTCGTAGAATCCAGATGATATCTCTTCTTATCTCTTTAACTTTTTATCATCCTTAAAAGCATAAATACCCTTTCTTTGGAAATCACTGAAGAGATGGTCAACAAATGTTTTATGGATATCTTCACCTCTGAAACTAACAAAGACATCGTATTTCCAACTTGGAGCAATATGTGAAGACGATGGCGCCATCAAATGGATATTAAGTCTAAGGTATATTCAAAAGTAATATCCCGTTCGAACCAATCAAGGAAAAGAAAGATACTGGCCTGCAAATAGTAAGACCAAAAACATGTAAGCAAACAAGCGATGGTAATGAGAATCTCTGTATAATTGACGAGATTATTCTTCAAAGATATCCATGAGCCAAAGTTTGAAACTCTTTCTAATGTGGTTGTATCTTTTTTTGAGCCAAAGGGTTTCTAATGTGGTTGTATCTTTGAACTAATTTCAAGAATCAAGATGCATTGAGCCATTGAAATTAAAATACTATGGAAGTCACTGTGTCGGGGTGGACAGTGGTTAGGATGTGTTTACAAAACTCATAAATCGCAATAATCAGTTTTTTTGTGTTTTGGCCATTCTGATTATACTCAGAGTTCAAATAAACAAATTATATGTTGTGAGCACAATTGTATTTTGTCAAACTTATTAACCAGTAATGACTCTTCTAATCGCAATAAACACTTTCAAGATGCACATACAAACACCCCCGCCATTATTAATGAAATCTAACACACAAACTAACAAGAATAAATGTATTTATGTTTCAATTAGGATGCTTAGAGCATGATCAAGTATCTTAAAAGCTTGACTAGTGTATGAAATCAGATTTAATTTATCAAATTAATCGTATAAGATAAGAACGGAACATAAAAATAAAAAATTTACTAATTTTCTTACCTTTCTGAATGCACCTGCTTCCTAGATTTCCCTTATTTTGAGACTCAAATCGGTTGGTTGTATATCTACATTCTGTTGGAATTTAAATAACATGACATTCATATAAATAAATAAATACATCAATTATTTATCTATAAAGATTAACCAAAATTTAAAGACACGTACCTTTTGATCCTAGCAAGAACAAGGATCACAACTTTAAATCTTCTTCTATAATAAAACAATAGGATTAACGAGAAACCCCTTACCGTTTTGTTTCTCAATCCAAGAAGGTATTAACTAAAGTAAGTTAATTACCGAGTCTTGTACACACGTACTATAACCGATTAACGTTTGATGCTAGTGAAAGAACACAAGGATTAAACCAAAATTATTTGTTTAATTAATAAAAGTCGATCCCCCCTCCTCAAGGGATTGGCCGATCGGTTTTGAGCAAAGAAAGAGAAGAACAAAGTTTAGGGTTATAGTAACAATGCACAAAGGTAAAAACTAATAACCCTTGAGTTTGTATTTATAGGCTACAAAACTTAGAGGAGAAGTTTGACTCGAAAAAGAAAATAAATTCCATTATACGATCGGCCCTAGACTCCCAAAGGAGTTCTAGAACTTTCTTGTCCCTCTATTTGCACCTATGGTCCTTCCTTTATTCACTAACGATCGTTAGTCAATTCCGTTAATTACTTAACATCCGTTAGTCGTTATTTCGTGTTCATATAATTAAATACATGACATTTATATATATTAATTATTTCATTAATCATTCATACGTAAAGTGTGCAATCCCTCGGTCCCGAGTTTGATTCTAGTCATACACGATTTAATATTTTTCCATAAACTCTAACAGCTCCCACTTAGAAATCTATTAAAAGGGTAATGACATTGGTTAGCGTCTAGCAACACGCCAATGCCCCTAGTACAACTCGGGTGGTGGTCTCCTGGAAAAACCATTCGATGATTCATCATCATACTCATCCTTTTGTTTCTAATACTACATTAATAAAGATATGGATCTCAGTCATTCTTTATTAATAATTCTGTTTCTCGTTGTTTTCGATTGAGCAAGATTACCAAATCTTCTGAACATATTCAGGGGAGATCTTGGGTGTGGCCACACATACATCTTACTAATCCTACGAGGGGCCCAACAGTATTAAACTCCAAACAATTTGAAGGAACAAATTCTATCTTGACTACGAGCATAATCCATGCACTTTGCAACACTCCTTATAGCTACCAGTTACGTATAGCGGTAAATTGAATCACAGAAATGCACTACATGCATGACAGTTATCTGGCATCTCAAGTCTGAGGATAACTATATTCACATGATTTACTTGATGACAAGATCCATAAAGTAAACTCATGAAGTTGGGATAAGTCCTATATTCAATTCATTGAATATCATGTGAAATTGGTATGACAACGCATCAATATACTTTCAAGTATATTCTACCAATACTCAGATTTGTCTTAGTTTAATGATATTCCCATATCATTAATCGACAATGGACAATTTAGAATATACAAAATATATTCAAGGATATAAACATGCAAATATAGGATATATTATTAAGAAAATGAAAATCAAACATAACAAGTATTTTATTTCATTAAAATGATAACTATTCAAAACATCTCATTATCTAAACACTAATCACAGATGGGCATGAAACTATTAGCTAAACGAAGTCCTATGCCTTCAGCATGTTAATTAAGCTTTCCACCAGGTAAAGCCTTCGTAAACGGATCAGCTTGGTTATTATCTGTATGAACTTTGAGTAACTCTATTTTTCCTATCTCCACTTGTTCTCTAACATAGTGATATCGAATCGGGAAATGTCTGGTGCCTTTCATGATTCCAGGTTCATTGGCAAATGTAATTGCGGCTGAATTGTCACAATACGTCTTTATAGGTCTTTTGATTGAGGGCATAACTCCAAGCCCTGAAACGAATTTCCTAATCCAGACGGCTTCCATTGCAGCTTTTGAAGCAGCAATATACTCGCTTTCTGTTGCAGACATCGCTATAGTACTCTGTTTCTTGCTCTTCCAATCCACAGCTCCTCCATTAATGACAAAGACATAACCCGTCTAAGACTTCGTATCATCTTTATCACACTTCCAGGACGCATCGCAGTAACCTGTAACACACAGTTCTGCTTCTGGATTTCCCCATACACTAAAAACATATCTCTCGTAGATCTCAAATACTTGAGAATATGTTTAACAGCAGTCCAGTGGAGTTCACCTGGATTCTTCTGATAACAACTGGTAATGTTCTGAGCAAACGCCACATCAGGCCTTGTACATCTCACCGCATACATTATAGATCCCACAGCCGAAGTATAAGGGACTCTACTCATATGTGCCACCTCTTCAGGTGTTGAAGCACAAGCTTTGCTACTTAAGCCATGTTCTACTTCCATTGGCAAATATCCCTTCTTAGAATTTTGCATACTGAATCTCTTCAATATTTTATCAATGAAGCACTTTGGCTTAATCCAATCAACCGCCTTGATCTATCTCTATAGATCTTGATTCCCAGAATGTATGCTGCTTCTCCTAGATCCTTCATGGAAAAATATTTACCTAGATAGGCTTTCACCTCATTCAATCTTGAAATGTTTTTACCCATGATCAATATGTCATCATCATATAGAACTAGAAAAATAACATCACTCCCACTAGCTTTGTGATATACACATGGCTCATCGAAATTCTGAGTAAATCCAAACCTTTTGATTTCTTTGGCAAATTTCTTATTACATTGCCGTGATGCTTGCTTCAATCCATAAATGGATCTTTGAAGTTTGCATACACGGTCTGGAAATTTTGGATTCACAAATCCCTCAGGCTGCGCCATATAGATATCTTCATCTAGGCGACCATTTAAGAAGGCGGTTTTGACATCCATTTGCCAAATCTCATAATCATAGTGTGCTGCTATGGCTATGAGAATCCTAATAGCCCTAATGTCAGCTATAGGAGAAAAGGTCTCCTCGTAGTCAACGCCATATGTTTGGGTAAAGCCTTTAGCTACCAAACGGGACTTATAGGTGTGTACATTGCCATCCATGTCAGTTTTCTTCTTGAAGAGCCACTTACTTCCAACTACCTTGGCATTGGGAGGAAGGTCTACTTCAATCCAGACTTCATTATCTTTCATGGATTGCATTTCCCCATTCATAGCAATCTGCCATTTATCCTTTTCAGGATCATTCATGGCAGCTCTATAATTAGCAGGCTCTCCAAGGTCCCCTAATATAGTTTCCTCAACCTCTACGTTAAGACATAGACGTTCAGGTGCTTTCACAGTCCTTACGGATCTGCAAATGGGAACTACTTCAGGTGGAGGACCCAGACTTTCTGGTTCCACAGTCCTTACGGATCTGCGAATGGGAACCCCAGACCTTTAAATAAGACAAGTTAGGCGTTTTCCCAAACCATAACTCATAAGGTGTCTTATCAACCTTCTTGGTCGGAACCATATTTAATATGCGAATCGCAGATTCCAAGGCATAATCCCAAAAGGATAAAGAAAGAGTAGTAAGATTAAACATAGATCGCACCATATCCAACAATGTACGATTCCTTCTCTCAGATACACCATTTTGTTGTGAAGTATATGGAGATGTGAGATGTTGGACTATTCCATTCTCAGCTAGATAATCTTTAAACTCTTGACTTAGGTATTCACCACCTCTGTCGGATCGAAGAGATTTAATCTTCTTTCCAAGTTGCAACTCTACTTCAGCTTTAAAAACCTTAAATGTTTCAAACACCTCATGTTTATGTTTAAGTAAATAAACATAACCATAATGGCTGAAATCATCAGTAAAGGTTAAGAAGTAGCTAGCACCCCTCTTTGACACATGTCTAAGTAGTCCACACACATCAGTAAGTATCAAACCAAGTAGATCATCAGCCTTTTCAATACGATTATTAAAAAGTTTCTTTGCCATCTTCCCAGATATACAAGATTCACATTTATCAAATGATTCATCATTGATCTCTTGCAAAAACCCATCACGTTGCAGCTTTTACATGCGAGTCTTGCCTATGTGAGCAAGCCGACAATGCCAAAGATAAGATGAATCCAAGACATTCTTGACTCTCTTATTATTGATGCTATACATCGAATTATAATCATTACATTCATTCATATCAATCTCAAAAACACCATTCACAGCAATAGTATTAAAATAAAAAAACATTATTTAACGAAACAGAAATTCCATTGCTAGAAACAGTATGTTGAAATCCAATATTCAATAAACATGAAAAAGAGACCACACCCCTAACAATTGCACGTGCATAATGACAATTATTTAAATACTGTACTAAGCCCAAAGGTAAAACTAATTTAAATATTCCTATGGCTTCAACAACTGCTTGTGCTCCATTGCCCACTTGCAGATATTGCTCCCCATAGGCCATTCTCTTCTCAACTCTAAACCCCTGTAGTGTATTGCAAATATGAATACCACATCCAGTATCGTATACCCATAAATTTAATTTATGAGTTAATGAAAATAATTCAATCATGAAAAAGTTACCTAAAGTACCGGCTTTCTCAGTCTCACCCTTCATCTGTTTCACTCGCAACTCCTCGAGATAGAGAGGACAGTTCCTCTTCCAGTGTCCCATCTCATTGTGACAAATCATAATTTCAGGTCATTTTCCAAACCTCGACAATTTACTATTTATGAGTTACTATTCATCATTTACTATTCATCGATCACTATTCACCATTTCACTATTCATCATTTTTGAGGTCAGTTTGTGATTTTGAGAAGCTATCAAAAATTTTACTATTCATGAAACACTACTCATTCCCAAAAGGAAATCACTATTCATGGTTATCATTCATCACTACGTAAACTAGGTTTACGGGTATTCAAATGCGCGTAACCAGTATGGTTTAGCTGTGTATTCATGCATCATCAGTAAGGACATTTCATATAGACTAGAGTAGTCTACATATCATCTGTAACATCATCATCATATTAGGTCATGCACGGGTTTGTGTGATTTTCATTAACGTATGTTCATTTATTTAATAAACGTTACCACTCAGTCATTACTACTAACATTATACTTGATACTCCCGACAGTGATCAGAACATATTTTCATACTCATTATAATGATATAAGGTCATATTATTAATTTACCCGCTGTTTTTAAATCAATTACTATATTTTCCGTTAGGAGCTTATAACTCCGTCGGTTTGAGAAATTTCAACCCGATAATCATTCTAACACCCGATTCTTGCAAGGAATATGATTTTACAATTTTTACAACTTCGTCGTATTTTATTTTATCTCGTCAAGATTTATTTCTAGTTAACTCGGTACACGATAACACCTAATGTATGCACAAACCAAACTAATGCTTCCAACATTTAGACAAGTTCTTTAATGAGCCACACTTCTTCCTTTTTTCTTCCATGTACCACCCCCCCCCCCCCCCAGCATCCCTAAAGCTCCATGTATACTTGATTGGCTTGGACTAAAATTAATGCACAAGACTATATGTCTTTGATTTATTTACCATAACACATACAAGATCAAAACCACTAGCAAAATATCAAACTCTCATCTCTTTTTCTCTCCTATATGGTTCGGCCATACCAAGAACACAAGCAAGATTCATCATTTTCTTCAAGATCAAGTGATAATCTAGTCTCATTTATACTCCTAGTTAGGATTTTCAAATAAAAATCCCTAGGTTACTTACACTTTTATCTCCAAAACACCTCAAATCTTTAAGTAAGTGTGTTATATATTTTTATCAATCTTTTATACTTCCATTTGATATATTTTCAAGTTACATTAACAAATCATGCAATGTATATATGTTAAACATACCACTCAATGCTTAATCTTTCACTTTTAACATAGATCTATGGATATTTAGTTATAACCTCATGAAATCCACCAATGTTGGTGATGTTTAGGACCCCATGACACCCTAAGAATGTTAGACTACATAATCCCCCGTAGGTTAATCTTTATTAATCATCCATTATTTATAATGGTAAAACCCTAATTCCCAAAACCCACAAGTCGGGCTTGGGCCTATTTATTCACTAATATTTTGAACATGCCTTGAACCATAAAAGTGATTATTTCAAACAAAAGAAAAGGTTCTGTCCAAAATCGTGAAATCTGGAAAACTCAGTAACTCAGGGTACATTTTGGCCTTCATATTCAGAAAAAAATTTCAAAAACTAAACCGTGAGCGTTGGAATGAGTAAAAACCGACTTACGACGAGAAAGATATGATTTTTCTAAGTTTAACGACGAAAAACCTGTAACACCCCCAATTTCGGTTAGCAACAGCGGAAGACTTAATTGGGTGTTACGTAGAGGATCTTTCGTCATAATCTTAGAAAACGACTTTAAAAGACATTTTTAAGTTTATCATTCAAAATACAATCGTTTAAAATACAGAGATGTTTCATAGTTGAACATATTTATTTAAATTTGAATGATAAAACATTTATTTAAACCACCCGTACAGGGTTTAATGCCCACTCCGCGCCTTGAGTTCCAGCCTTTAGTTTCCTGAGATAACATGCTAAAAGTCAACAAAAGTTGAGTGATGTTCATAGGTTTAAGTTTAACAGTTTGAACACAAGTATAAGTGTTAATTGCATCGAATTACAATTAAACAAGTTAAAATCAAGTTATTATTGCATTAAGCTCATGACACGCAACGCTTAACGGGCATCAAATATGATGTAAAGTATATAGGCCCTCGTGATGGGTATTTGCCAATAACCCATAAGTTTGTTTAAATAAAGTGCGCCTGGGTGGCTCATCCTAGCAGACCCAAACGGGGATTGTCAGTCCCTAATAGATCTATTCATAATTATTTACGTTCACTCGCAAGTGATTAAGGTTCATGATTGAGGGACTTTTGGCAATAGCTACTTAAGCAATAATAATAACAGCCATAGCATACAAAAAGTTTGTGTTCAGGTTTTTGTAGCATGTATCTCCCCACAAAAGATTTACAGTTTAAGTGTGGGCTATGAACTCACCTGGTAGTACAGTAGTGGCAATAGTATCGTTATTCAAATGATGAAAGGAAACGGCTTCAACACACGACCTATATAGTGTATGGCAAGTTTTAGTGGTTTGATAGTCTAAGTTTGGTTTATCGCGAATCATAACGTTTAAGATTTTATTGATTTGTTTGCCACATTAAAATGTGCGCGTTTAAATGATCAAAGTTATATATAAACTATAATGTTATATATAAAAGGATTATAAAGTTATATATAAAGATATAAAGTTTTATATATATAAAAAGGAATATATAGAGTTATATATATGGATATATATATAACATTTTTGGATGCGTGCTCGTTCGTCGGAGTGTAATGGTTGACAAAAGGGATCGTCGTTTTATGAATCAAGTTGGTTAACGATAAGTTAGATTCTACGTTAACGATTTCGTTAATTGATTACGTATATATATATATACTTATAAGTTATATAACTACGTATATAGAATTATTAGAAAATGTGACATTAATCGTCGACTAAACCTATTTGGTTCGGGTTTTGAGTTTGTAAAAATGTTACCACAAGTATAAATTAGAAATACCCTTTAGGTTTTTACAAAATTACACTTTTGGCCCTAACGGTATATCCTTTGCACCGTTAGTCCTTGGTTAAGTTTTATTACATTTTAGGTCCAAAACATTTAATATTTACATATTACACCCATAAGTTTCTGAATTTACAGTTTTCATCACAAGATTATTAAAATAACAGTTTTTACCGAAAGTTTCCAATTTTGACAACTTTAGTCCCTCGGTTAGCAAATCTTTGCAAATCGAGTCCAAAGTTTATAAAAATCAAAGTTTACTATTTTTATTTTATAACTAAGTTCAAAACAGCTTTTCTAACTTACGTGAACAGCTTATTATGCGAAAAGCTTATTTTTCAGCTTATGGGCTTCTAACGAGTTAAAACAAGGCCCATTATGGGTTTGTGATCCATTGGGTTTAGAGGGGAGTTGGGCTTGGTTACGGGCTGGTTTAAGGGTTATAAAAACATAGCAATTGAGCTTATAAGACCAGCTTATGTGATAAGCTTCAAAATGGCTTAATGGACTTAACGGCCCACATAAATAACTTAAGTTTATAAAACTGTGATAATAGCGATTCACATTGGGGTTCGAAATGTGATCAAACGAGTTCATTACGGAGTGTAGTTTGCGCAGTTCATTAGTTTGGCAAGTGAACTAATATATCACGTTTTAAAATTGATATGTTGTGTGTCTCGTTTTAGAATTAACGAGGCCAAAGTGGAGCAACATTGGCCATTCTGAAAACAGTTTCAAGATCTCCAAAAATATACTAAGTGTCTTAATGAAATCGTATATGTCCAAAGTGACATAGAAAAGTGTTCTAAAATATGTTTATACGTTTTTATATGTGACGAATGTTTATTAAACCTTGTTAACCATATAGTGAACGTTTAGTATGGTCGATAGAATGTATATGTCATTAACATAAATAACGAGAGAATGAATCAAAGTAAACGTAAATCGAATGAATTTGTAAGTTGAAATGGAAATGAAGATTGGGAGTGTGACTCACCTCGCCACCAAAGTAGTGGATAAAAGTGTCGTAGGAGTAGAGATAGGCTAAGAAGGGAGTGTAATTCGATCCTTGGCACACCAAAGAGCTAGGAACGCGAGCTTGCTACACCTTGTTGGTTCTCGAAGTTTACCAAACTTGGCAAAACTATATGTACCCACAAGTTTTTATAGAAGACTTAGAATATCGAAATGTGATTTTTTTTGAGGAGGTGTGCATGTCTCGAATGTGCATGCATGGTTTTATAGAGTTAGAAAATGTGTATTATTGGTGTGAAATGATAATGTGGTACCAGGAATAGTGGTTGTATAGTGAGGTGATGATTATAAGAGTCAAACATGAATCGTCCTTGTGCTAATCTCCAACCGAGAAGGAGACAAAGGATTTCATATTTTGCGTATTGAGAGTAGAAACAATGATGAATCATGATGAGAATTGTAAAGGATTTCATTGTGTAGTCACTGACAATTTAGTTTGTATGTGGAAATAGCTCAATTGATGGTGCCTATGTTTGTGTTAGCCGGCGGTAAACACCAAAGAGTAGAAGACAAATGGGAGGTTTAAGGGATTATTTTCTTATGGCTTTGTTTCGGTTATCACATGTGTTTAACACATTTTGGATATGATCAAGAATAAATGTAGTGATCGTTTGCTATCTTGTATACGCGGTAATAGTGTGGGACGAATTAATTTGTTAGCCAAAATATGTTTCGTGTCGAGTTGGGAGTGATACGAAATTCACTAGGCCAAAATGTGGAATGTTGAGTTGTGTTTATTATATGGCGAGTGCGTTGAGTTTGGATCTATTTTAGGCGAGTATATGTTCGAGTTAGTGCGAGATGTTTGTTTCCCTCGATTCTTAGCTAGGTCGAGTATTGGGTTTTGAAGAATTATTATATTGTTGTTAAGTTAATTTACTCGTATAATTGCCAAAATGTTCGATAGATAAGCAGCTAAACCGAATATTTTACATGCAAAACTTGGGCTTGGTTTTCGGTTGTTGGGCTCATTGGTGGGCTAGTGCAAGAAAAGAAAAGAAAATACTTAAGGGTCCGGTTGTTGTGTTGGGTTTTGCCGAAATATTGGGCCGAGGCCCAATGACTCTAGTGGTCCATTTGGGTATTGGGTCGAGGCCCAATGTAGTTACTGAGTGCTTGTGGAAATTTTCAGGAGTTCGGGAATGTATTTGATCACGTTTGGTTATTTGACGAAACGTATAAATGTTAAGTATTAAACGTTAAGTGTTTTAAGTAATTCGCGATTTTTAGACTATCAAGGCTCGTGTGTAAGCATCGTTTCTAGGTAATCGGTAATCACAAGTATCGTTGTGATTAAGATAGTGAAGCATAAATAACAAAAGAAATTTTGTTACTAGTAGAAAAGGGTTATTAAATAACGTAATGATTTATTAATCATTTATTAGCATCTACTATTCATAGGGAAAATTACGGGAGGTTACAGTACCTACCACTTACACTGAATTCCCTCCCGGAATTCTAGTTTAAGATAGGTAATAGAAGTGTCTACGAGAATAGGTGTGGGTATTTGGCTCGAATTTGGTCTTCGCGTTCCCAAGTATATTCCGGTCCTCGTTTAGAGTTCCATCGGACTTTGACAATGGGAATGCGGTTTTGTTTTAGTCGTTTGACCTCTCTGTCCATGATCTCCACGGGTTCTTCTGTAAAGACGAGTTTGTCGTCGAGTCGAATCTCTTTCAAAGGAATTACAAGAGATTCATCTGACAAACATTTCTTAAGATTTGATACGTGAAAGGTGTCGTGAACTCGACTAAGTTCCTCTGGAAGTTCGAGTTTGTAAGCCACTGGTCCTATCCTCTCTAGGATTTTGAATGGACCAATGTATCTCGGGTTAAGTTTTCCACGTTTTCCGAAATGTACCGTTCCCTTCCAGGGAGATACTTTCAACATAACCTTGTCTCCAATATGAAATTCTAGAGGTTTTCTCCTTACATCGACATAGCTCTTTTGTCTATCTCTTGCCACTTGCAGTCGTTGCTTAATTTTGACTATCTTTTCTGTTGTCTCATGAATGAGATCGGGTCCGGTGAGTTGTATATCTCCAACTTCGGTCCAACAAACAGGCGATCTGCACTTTCGACCGTTGAGTGCTTCGAATGGTGCTGCCTTAATGCTGGCGTGGTAACTGTTGTTGTAGGAGAACTCAGCTAGAGGTAAGTGTTTATCCCAACCTTTTCCGAAATCGATAGCACATGCTCGGAGCATATCTTCTAAGGTTTGGATTGTCCTCTCGCTTTGTCCATCGATTTGTGGATGATAGGCAGTGCTCATATCCAATTTGGTTCCCAAGGCTTTTTGCAAAGACTTCCAAAAATGAGATGTGAAACGACTGTCACGATCTGAGATGATTGAGATCGGCACACCATGTCGCGAAACTATTTCTTTTAGATATAGTGTTGCGAGTGTGTCCATCTCGTCAGTCTCTTTGATTGCTAAGAAGTGAGCGGATTTTGTGAGACGATCAACGATGACCCAGATGGTGTCAAGTCCAGTTGATGTCTTAGGAAGCTTAGTGATAAAGTCCATTGTAATACGTTCCCATTTCCATACAGGAATTTTGGGTTGTATGAGTAATCCGAACGGCTTTTGATATTCCGCTTTTACACTTGAACAAGTCAAACATTTTCAGACATAATCGGCTATGTCGGCCTTCATGTTTGGCCACCAGTAAAGCTTCTTGAGATCTTGGTACATTTTTTCAGAACCTACCACTTACACTGAATTCCGTCCCGGAATTCTAGTTTAAGATAGGTAATAGAAGTGTCTACGAGAATAGGTGTGGGTATTTGGCTCGAATTTGGTCTTCGCGTTCCCAAGTATATTCCGGTCCTCGTTTAGAGTTCCATCGGACTTTGACAATGGGAATGCGGTTTCGTTTTAGTCGTTTGACCTCTCTGTCCATGATCTCCACGGGTTCTTCTATAAAGACGAGTTTGTCGTCGAGCCGAATCTCTTTCAAAGGAATTACAAGAGATTCATCTGACAAACATTTCTTAAGATTTGATACGTGAAAGGTGTCGTGAACTCGACTAAGTTCCTCTGGAAGTTCGAGTTTGTAAGCCACTGGTCCTATCCTCTCTAGGATTTTGAATGGACCAATGTATCTCGGGTTAAGTTTTCCACGTTTTCCGAAATGTACCGTTCCCTTCCAGGGAGATACTTTCAACATAACCTTGTCTCCAATCTGAAATTCTAGAGGTTTTCTCCTTACATCGGCATAGCTCTTTTGTCTATCTCTTGCCGCTTGCAGTCGTTGCTTAATTTTGACTATCTTTTCTGTTGTCTCATGAATGAGATCGGGTCCGGTGAGTTGTATATCTCCAACTTCGGTCCAACAAACAGGCGACCTGCACTTTCGACCGTTTAGTGCTTCGAATGGTGCTGCCTTAATGCTGGCGTGGTAACTGTTGTTGTAGGAGAACTCAGCTAGAGGTAAGTGTTTATCCCAACCTTTTCCGAAATCGATAGCACATGCTCGGAGCATATCTTCTAAGGTTTGGATTGTCCTCTCGCTTTGTCCATCAGTTTGTGGATGATAGGCAGTGCTTATATCCAATTTGGTTCCCAAGGCTTTTTGCAAAGACTTCCAAAAATGAGATGTGAAACGACTGTCACGATCTGAGATGATTGAGATCGGCACACCATGTCGCGAAACTATTTCTTTTAGATATAGTGTTGCGAGTGTGTCCATCTCGTCAGTCTCTTTGATTGCTAAGAAGTGAGCGGATTTTGTGAGACGATCAACGATGACCCAGATGGTGTCAAGTCCAGTTGATGTCTTAGGAAGCTTAGTGATAAAGTCCATTGTAATACGTTCCCATTTCCATACAGGAATTTTGGGTTGTATGAGTAATCCGAACGGCTTTTGATATTCCGCTTTTACTCTTGAACAAGTCAAACATTTTCCGACATACTCGGCTATGTCGGCCTTCATGTTTGGCCACCAGTAAAGCTTCTTGAGATCTTGGTACATTTTGTCAGAACCTGGATGAATGGAGTACTTGGATTTATGAGACTCATTCATAATGAGATCACGTATACCTCCGTATAGAGGAATCCAACTTCTTTCTTTGAAACAGAGCATCCCGTCTGCTCTCTGCACAAAGCCATTCTTATTTTCTGGCATACCATGAATCTTTTCACTAGGTCGGTTCTCTTCCTTAAGAGCTTCGGATTGAGCGGTGAGTATTTGTGAGGGTAGGGGTGAACGAATGGTTATTCCTAATGATCTGACTCTAAGAGGTTTCAGTCGTTCCTTCCGACTTAATGCATCTGCCACAACGTTGGCTTTTCCTGGGTGATAACGGATTTCACAATCATAATCACTGAGTAACTCTAACCAGCGATGTTGTCTCATGTTTAGTTCTTTCTAATCTAAGATGTGCTGAAGACTTTTGTGGTCGGTGAATACTGTGCACTTGGTACCATACAAGTAATGTCTCCATAACTTAAGTGCGAATACTACTGCTCCTAACTCTAAATCATGAGTCGTGTAGTTTGCTTCATGTGGTTTGAGTTGTCGCGAGGCATAAGCTATCACTTTGTTTCGTTGCATCAGCACAGCTCCCAAACCATGATATGAGGCATCACAATACACTACGAAGTCTTCACTTCCTTCGGGTAGTGCTAATATTGGTGCTTCACATAGCTTTTTCTTTAGTAGCTGAAAAGCTGATTCTTCCTTTCTTCCCCAGATAAACTTCTTGTTCTTCTGAATTAATTCAGTCAAAGGCTTTGAGATTTTTGAAAAACCTTCAATAAATCTCCTGTAGTAACCGGCTAGACCCAAAAATTGGCGTATCTCTGTGGGATTTGTAGGAGATGTCCAACTTTTGACGGCCTCAATCTTAGCTGGATCTACGTGAATGCCTTGACTGTTGATAACATGCCCAAGGAATTGTACAGTTCGAATCCAAAAGTCGCATTTGGAGAACTTGGCATACAATTGTTCCTTTTTGAGTAACTCTAAAATAATCTTTAGATGTTTGGCATGTTCTTGTTCGTTGCGTGAGTAGATTAGGATATCGTCTATGAATACAATCACGAACTTATCCAGATATGGTTTGCACACTCGGTTCATTAGGTCCATGAACACTGCAGGTGCATTGGTTAAACCAAATGGCATTACTTGGAATTCGTAATGTCCGTAACGCGTCCTAAAAGCTGTTTTGGGAATATCCTCCTCTCGAACTCTCAACTGATGGTACCCTGACCTTAGGTCGATCTTCGAGTATACACTCGATCCTTGTAATTGATCAAACAAGTCATCGATCCTAGGTAGTGGGTAACGATTCTTTACAGTGAGTTTGTTCAATTCCCGGTAATCAATACACATTCGGAAAGATCCGTCCTTCTTCTTAACGAATAGAACCGGAGCTCCCCAAGGTGATGAGCTGGGTCGGATAAAGCCTTTATCAGACAATTCTTTCAATTGTTCTGACAATTCCTTCATTTCAGACGGCGCTAACCTATAAGGTGCTTTCGCCACAGGTGCCGCTCCAGGCACAAGTTCAATCTGGAATTCTACTTGACGTGGAGGTGGAAGACCGGGTAGATCTTCGGGGAATACTTCTGGGAACTCTTTAACGATCGGAACGTCTTCAACTCGTTTATCTTTTGATTTGTTTTCCGTTACATGAACCATGAATGCTTGGCATCCTTCGTTCATGTATTTTACCAATCTGATATATGAGATGATACAGTATCGCGTTTTATTCTTGTCACCTTGGACAATGAGAGTTTCACCATTACATGGAATATGTACGACTTTCTCGTCACAGAGTATTCTAGCGCGGTGTTTGGATAACCAATACATACCAATGACTACGTCAAAACTACCGAGCTGAATAGGCATGAGGTCGATGGGAAAAGGGTTGTTTTGTAGGATTATGGTACAACCACGGATTACGGAGTCGGTGCCAATTAGGTTTCCGTCCGCCATTTCAATTTCAAAGGTGGCGTTTAGTTTGGAAGGGGTAATGTTAAGCAAAGAAGCAAACGTAGTTGACACAAAACTTCTATCTGCTCCGGAATCAAATAATACTCTAGCACTATGTTGATTGAGTAAGAACGTACCCGTGACGACGTCAGAGTTCAGTGGGGCATCTTCCTCTTTTAACACATATTCTCTTCCTCGAGCGTTATTTGGCTGACCATTTCCTTTCGGACAGTGGCTCTTGAAGTGACCTACTTCTCCGCATGAGTAGCAAGTCGGAGTTACAGGCTGTAGGTTGCTACCAGTAGCAGGATTCCTGCAATCCTTTGTCTGATGGCCCACCTTCTGGCATTTCAGACATTTGATTGTGCAAGGTCCACTGTGGTGTAGTTTGCATCTATGGCATTGGGATTTCTGACCTTGGTATCCCTTGCCTTCAGTAGCAGCATAAGCCTTGGCGGTTTCTTGTCTTTGGTTTTGATGATGGTGACGAGTGTTTCGGTTTTGATGATACGGGTTATTGTTTCTAGGGTTGTTGTTATTGGAGTTGTTGTTGCGGTGGTTATTGTTACTGTGGTGGTGAGTGGTTCTTTTGTCATCGAGCTTTCTCTTGAGCTCATTGTTGTACTTGACCTCTCGGTCCAGTAGTTTTTGAGCAAGTTCGATGGCTGCCTCTAGAGTTGGTGGGTTTGATGAAGTGACATTTCCTTCAATACTACGGGGAAGTCCTTCGATATACTTTTCCAGTTCTTTTTCGAAAGTTGGTACAACAGTAGGGCATAATATTTTAAGCTCTTGGAATCTCTTGTTGTATGTTTTAAGATCAATTCCTTTTACTACTAGTAGATGGAATTCATCTTCCAATTTTCTTAGTTCAGAACGGGGACAATATTTCTTCAGCATCTTGGTTTTAAACTCAGTCCAAGGGAGCTGGTAGGGTGCCGTCATTCCCATGGCTTTGACTGTAGCATTCCACCATGACAAAGCATCTTGCATGAGTGTTCCAGTAGCGAAAGTGACTTTGTTCTCCTCGGTACAACCGCTTCTCTGGAAAACAGTTTCAGATCGTTCGAACCAGTGAGCAAGTTCAGTTACTCCTTCAGTACCTTTGTAAGAAGTTGGTTGACAACTTATGAAATCCTTGTAGGTACACTTTCGGTTTGCAGCAGTTACACTTTCTCCTGTCGGTAGACTAGTGCCACTGTTGCGAGCATTTGCTGTCGCCTGTTCTGCCATGACTGCATTTACACCGTCAGCGATTGCTTTTCGGATATCTTCTGGAGTCATAGTAGGCGTAGCTGTCGAAGTTTCATGATTTGCGGCTGAGGTTGATCTCCTTGTACGTACCATAGTTCTATCAATATTGCAAAAGCATATTTTTAGAAATCTCATAATGATTACGTTAGGTTAGAATACTTCGGAAGGTAATTGAATATGGATTATAATAATATATTATTAACCATAACAATTGAGTTTAATAATTCTGGTTTATCTCTGTAGGTACAGCAAATATCATATCATAAATTCATTCACAATATGTCTGAATTAATTCATAACACACATGAGAACATAAATGATTGAATTGCACTGTATGAACCAAAATTTCGCGAGACAATATATGGCAAATCATAACGCATATGCAAGAAACAACCATGGAATACATAAATCAACATCAATATAATACATCCACACAACATAGGATTAATAACTTGTTCGATTTGTTTTACAAAACATAAAGATACAAGATTATTTATTAATACAACATTGGTAGACTAAGACATCTCTTAGTTATATTGACACATCTCTGATCTATGGTCCTCCTGGTGCACCATCTAAGCGGCGCTGAAGATCTGCAATTACTGCCATCAAGGTCTCCACTGTCTGGTCTCGAGCTCTTTCCCTAGCCTGGGAATCCTCAACCATAAGCCTAAGAATCAGAACCTGAGAGCTAACTCGATCAAGCTCAGAGTCTAGTGTCTCAATCACTGTCTGCATCGAAGTAGTAGCATCTCCTAGTATAGAAATAGTCTCAATGGCTTCTTCTAAACTAGTACCTACTTGATCGAAGACTGTCTCCATCGCCAACTGACCAATCACAAGGTTTTCCACTTCTTCCCCAAGTGTCTCAACCTGCTCTAGTGGTAAGTCGTCGAGAATCTTTGCAATATCGTCCAGACGATCCTCATGTCGAACTAATCTGGCTGCCAGTAGAGGTATGGTGTGATGGATGGGTTCTCCGGTAACCGGAAGAATCCTCGAAGCAGCTGTAGCCGAACTCTCTCCTAGTTCCATGGCTCTCGGTGCTCCTTCCTGGGATCTCCAGTGACGGATGATAGGTAGTAAGTAAGACCATCAGCATGCATCGACCCTCCTGTGGGTCCCGGTGCGAACTGTAGTCTCATCTCTAACCTGGGTATAGGTGTCCGATAAAGATGGAACCAAGCGGTATGTCCTCTTGCAAGGTGGCAGAGGCTCGCTAAGAGTAGCTGAGGTGGAGAAGCAAGGGGTGGAATAGAAGATGGTAATGGAACAGTGGTGGTCTGGTGATAGAAGATAGTAGGTGGTAGAGCTGAAGATAGTGGTGTAAGCGGTGGTGTCCTGGTATGCTCAGGAACTGGGGGCGGTGATGTTACTGGTGTCGGAGTTGGTATAAGTGGGACTGGTGGTGGTATGGTCAGTGCTGGTGGTGTGCGTACCCGTTTTCGGGGAGTGTGTTTGCGAACAAAACCTTCTCCGGGGCGTCGGTAAAGTTGGTCAAAGGGTTCGGGTTCGTACGGCTGGAGTTGTCGTACTCGTCCATGCCGGCGAATCGGGTCAGGTGATGGTATGGGTGATACTGGAGGGGAAATCTCCAAGTCGGATGCCGGTAGAAATTGCTGGCTTTCCATGTACCGGTCAGTAGCAGGTGACATCGGTATAGCTGCCGTAGCAAAGTCTGAGGTAAATGGCATAGGATCCTCATTCTCTGAATCAGATGATACAGCGATAGGACGGGGTTTCGAAGACATAGTACTGTAATAATCCGAATAGTAAATGTAAGCTATTAACATAATCATAACTATGTTAAACTTTGTTAAGAACTCGTATAGTAAGCAACATCTAAAATGCTGGAAGTGTGTAGGCACGGAGGGCATAAGGTGGTTTACAATGGTCCGTTTTAAAAATGTAGTTATAGTCCAATGTTTAAAATACATCTGGTTCTCTATAACCATGAGCTCTGATGCCAATCTGTAACACCCCCAATTTCGGTTAGCAACAGCGGAAGACTTAATTGGGTGTTACGTAGAGGATCTTTCGTCATAATCATAGAAAACGACTTTAAAAGACGTTTTTAAGTTTATCATTCAAAATACAATCGTTTAAAATACAGAGATGTTTCATAGTTGAACATATTTATTTAAATTTGAATGATAAAACATTTATTTAAACCACCCGTACAGGGTTTAATGCCCACTCCGCGCCTTGAGTTCCAGCCTTTAGTTTCCTGAGATAACATGCTAAAAGTCAACAAAAGTTGAGTGATGTTCATAGGTTTAAGTTTAACAGTTTGAACACATGTATAAGTGTTAATTGCATCGAATTACAATTAAACAAGTTAAAATCAAGTTATTATTGCATTAAGCTCATGAAACGCAACGCTTAACGGGCATCAAATATGATGTAAAGTATAAAGGCCCTCGTGATGGGTATTTGCCAATAACCCATAAGTTTGTTTAAATAAAGTGCGCCTGGGTGGCTCATCCTAGCAGACCCAAACGGGGATTGTCAGTCCCTAATAGATCTATTCACAATTATTTACGTTCACTCGCAAGTGATTAAGGTTCATGATTGAGGGACTTTTGGCAATAGCTACTTAAGCAATAATAATAACAGCCATAGCATACAAAAAGTTTGTGTTCAGGTTTTTGTAGCATGTATCTCCCCACAAAAGATTTAAAGTTTAAGTGTGGGCTATGAACTCACCTGGTAGTACAGTAGTGGCAATAGTATCGTTATTCAAATGATGAAAGGAAACGGCTTCAACACACGACCTATATAGTGTATGGCAAGTTTTAGTGGTTTGATAGTCTAAGTTTGGTTTATCGCGAATCATAACGTTTAAGATTTTATTGATTTGTTTGCCACATTAAAATGTGCGCGTTTAAATGATCAAAGTTATATATAAACTATAATGTTATATATAAAAGGATTATAAAGTTATATATAAAGATATAAAGTTTTATATATATAAAAAGGAATATATAGAGTTATATATATGGATATATATATAACATTTTTGGATGCGTGCTCGTTCGTCGGAGTGTAATGGTTGACAAAAGGGATCGTCGTTTTATGAATCAAGTTGGTTAACGATAAGTTAGATTCTACGTTAACGATTTCGTTAATTGATTACGTATGTATATATATATACTTATAAGTTATATAACTACGTATATAGAATTGTTAGAAAATGTGACATTAATCATCGACTAAACCTATTTGGTTCGGATTTTGAGTTTGTAAAAATGTTACCACAAGTATAAATTAGAAATACCCTTTAGGTTTTTACAAAATTACACTTTTGGCCCTAACGGTATATCCTTTGCACCGTTAGTCCTCGGTTAAGTTTTATTACATTTTAGGTCCAAAACATTTAATATTTACATACTACACCCATAAGTTTCTGAATTTACAGTTTTCATCACAAGATTATTAAAATAACAGTTTTTACTGAAAGTTTTTAATTTTGACAACTTTAGTCCCTCGGTTAGCAAATCTTTGCAAATCGAGTCCAAAGTTTATAAAAATCAAAGTTTACTATTTTTATTTTATAACTAAGTTCAAAACAGCTTTTCTAACTTACGTGAACAGCTTATTATGCGAAAAGCTTATTTTTCAGATTATGGGCTTCTAACGAGTTAAAACAAGGCCCATTATGGGTTTGTGATCCATTAGGTTTAGAGGGGAGTTGGGCTTGGTTACGGGCTGGTTTAAGGGTTATAAAAAAATAGCAATTGAGCTTATAAGACCAGCTTATGTGATAAGCTTAAAAATGGCTTAATGGACTTAGCGGCCCACGTAAATAACTTAAGTTTATAAAACTGTGATAATAGCGATTCACATTGGGGTTCGAAATGTGATCAAACGAGTTCATTACTGAGTGTAGTTTGAGCAGTTCATTAGTTTGGCAAGTGAACTAATATATCACGTTTTAAAAATGATATGTTGTGTGTCTCGTTTTAGAATTAACGAGGCCAAAGTGGAGCAACATTGGCCATTCTGAAAACAGTTTCAAGATCTCCAAAAATATACTAAGTGTCTTGATGAAATCGTATATGTCCAAAGTGACATAGAAAAGTGTTCTAAAATATGTTTATACGTTTTTATATGTGACGAATGTTTATTAAACCTTGTTAACCATATAGTGAACGTTTAGTATGGTCGATAGAATGTATATGTCATTAACATAAATAACGAGAGAATGAATCAAAGTAAACGTAAATCGAATGAATTTGTAAGTTGAAATGGAAATGAAGATTGGGAGTGTGACTCACCTCGCCACCAAAGGAGTGGATAAAAGTGTCGTAGGAGTAGAGATAGGCTAAGAAGGGAGTGTAATTCGATCCTTGGCACACCAAATAGCTAGGAACGCGAGCTTGCTACACCTTGTTGGTTCTCGAAGTTTACCAAACTTGGCAAAACTATATGTACCCACAAGTTTTTATAGAAGACTTAGAATATCGAAATGTGATTTTGTTTGAGGAGGTGTGCATGTCTCGAATGTGCATGCATGGTTTTATAGAGTTAGAAAATGTGTATTATTGGTGTGAAATGATAATGTGGTACCAGGAATAGTGGTTGTATAGTGAGGTGATGATTATAAGAGTTAAACATGAATCGTCCTTGTGCTAATCTCCAACCGAGAAGGAGACAAAGGATTTCATAGTTTGCGTATTGAGAGTAGAAACAATGATGAATCATGATGAGAATTGTAATGGATGTCATTGTGTAGTCACTGACAATTTAGTTTGTATGTGTAAATAGCTCAATTGATGGTGCCTTTGTTTGTGTTAGCCGGGGGTAAAAACCAAAGAGTAGAAGACAAATGGGAGGTTTAAGGGATTAGTTTCTTGTGGCTTTGTTTCGGTTATCACATGTGTTTAACACATTTTGGATGTGATCATGAATAAATGTAGTGATCGTTTGCTATCTTGTATACGCGGTAATAGTGTGGGACGAATTAATTTGTTAGCCAAAATATGTTTCGTGTTGTGTTGGGAGTGATACGAAATTCACTAGGCCAAAATGTGGAATGTTGAGTTGTGTTTATTATATGGCGAGTGCGTTGAGTTTGGATCTATTTTAGGCGAGTATATGTTCGAGTTAGTGCGAGATGTTTGTTTCCCTCGATTCTTAGCTAGGTCGAGTATTGGGTTGTGAAGAATTATTATATTGTTGTTAAGTTAATTTACTCGTATAATTGCCAAAATGTTCGATAGATAAGCAGCTAAACCGAATATTTTACATGCAAAACTTGGGCTTGGTTTTCGGTTGTTGGGCTCGTTGGTGGGCTAGTGCAAGAAAAGAAAAGAAAATACTTAAGGGTCCGGTTGTTGTGTTGGGTTTTGCCGAAATATTGGGCCGAGGCCCAATGACTCTAGTGGTCCATTTGGGTATTGGGTCGAGGCCCAATGTAGTTACTGAGTGCTTGTGGAAATTTTCAGGAGTTCGGGAATGTATTTGATCACGTTTGGTTATTTGACGAAATGTATAAATGTTAAGTATTAAACGTTAAGTGTTTTAAGTAATTCGCGATTTTTAGACTATCAAGGATCGTGTGTAAGCATCGTTTCTAGGTAATCGGTAATCACAAGTATCGTTGGGATTAAGATAGTGTAGCATAAATAACAAAAGAAATTTTGTTACTAGTAGAAAAGGGTTATTAAATAACGTAATGATTTATTAATCATTTATTAGCATCTACTATTCATAGGGAAAATTACGGGAGGTTACAAAACCCATTTCGGAAAATTAAGCTTGCTGTTTGCCAAGATTCAATGGACAAAATGAGGCGTTAGACGTGATCTAGGAGAGCCGACCTACTGAAAACATTTTAGGTCATGTTTATACGAAGCCGTGGATATAAAGAACGTAGAAAACGAGCTTATAACGACCGAGATACACGCGTTTGAATCCCGACGAACCTTATATACTTTGACAGCTTTTAAATAGAAATATATTCTAAGTACAAAAACTGTTTTTGCCCTACAACACATTGAGAGCCGATTTTCTCATTGATCGAGACGCGTATGTATTAGTGAAAAAATAGGCCCAAGCCCGACTTGTGGGTTTTGGGAATTAGGGTTTTACCATTATAAATAATGGTTATCAATAAAGTTATACCTACGGGGTTTTCAATGTTCTAACATGGTATCAGGCACCATTTTTTTTTTCTTCTTTCCAATCAATCTTGATATTGTCTTACTTCTATTGCTCAATATCATATTGTCTTCAATACATATTATCATCTCCTCACGTGAGGTACATATTTGTGTCAAACAAAGTTATTGGTTTGTCTTCAACATGTATTGGTTACTCAACAGTCCGCTAGTCAATCAGAGCAAAAATTTCCTTTTCTTCTGTTGAGTTTGTGGTGGGGACAAGTGAAGAGACACAAAAAGTATTAATGAAGACCAAACAATTTGATCGTCGGTTGTAAGGTGGGATGTTATTTGTGGTGGTATTCGACTTTAAAAAAAAGAAAAAAAAATTATAGTTATTTAATTGTTTTTTTATTTTTTTTTAATGTCGAATCTAGGGTATTAATTCCCGAGACGACTTTTGTTGGTGTCGAATCTAGGGTTCTTATTCCCGAGACGACTTTTGTTGGTGTCGAATCTAGGGTTCTTATTCCCGAGACGACTTTTGTTAGTGTCGAATCTAGGGTTCTTATTCCCGAGACGACTTTTGTTGGAGTCGAATCTAGGGTTCTTATTCCCGAGACGACTGTTTGGGATATTTTGGTTTATCCTTCAGATACTTTGGGTTATCCAGTTTTATTTTGGTTTATTGTTTTATTTTGCTTTCTTAGTTTACTACTCCAGTTCAAGCATTTGCGATTTCGCCGCTCGAACTGCGGGGGATTATTAGTGAATAAATAGGCCCAAGCCCGACTTGTGGGTTTTGGGAATTAGGGTTTTACCATTATAAATAATGGTTATCAATAAAGTTATACCTACGGGGTTTTCAATGTTCTAACAGTATGATCAAAACGACAAATATATGAATTCAAGATAAAGTTATAAGGTTTCTAAAAACGTCAAGCTTATTCACTAACACATAACGTACAATATTTCACGACTAGTTTTACAAGGCCATTTGGTCATATTTTCAAGTTGAGAAAAATATTAAATTGCGACGAAAACATTATAGTTACCGATAACATACGTATTTGCATGTGTAGCATCAATTCATTGCTTACATTAGATTATATCATTCATAATAGGTCGCGGTTATAGACCGAGCTTTATATCATCATATTCACTACTGTCATTGTTGCTTTCGCATCAGGTGAGTTTTCATAGCCCTGCTTTTAATTAATTATTTAATTTCTAAATTCTCGGGGGAGAATACATTGCACTATTTTTCATACGGACCAAAGTATCAACTCATTTACATTGCTTAAGTTACATCATTGCCCAGATTAAAGTCCCCTTTATTATCATGAACAGTTAATTATGAGCAAGCGAGAGTGAGTGAATGGATCTATTGAGGGTGACTCCTCCGTTCGGGTTGGTAGCGCCAACTAGTCATACGAACGCATTTCATTTCTATCATATTAGAGTGACTGGCAAAACACTCAGTTGGGGCATTTCATTCAGTCTAGCTTCGGGGTCATGAGCTTAAGAGCTAATGTATTATTTTTGTGTGACATTTTTGTCATACACTTTATACTTGTGGTTACCGTAGAAACATTTCATTTACATAAACCTATGAACTCACCAACATTATTGTCGACCATTTTTAGCAATGTATTTTCAGGTATTTAAGGTAATTGCATGTTGGCCTGCATATGGACATACTATGGAGTCACGGTGACGACACGTTTCACTTTATTTTTATGCACTTAATTATTGTTTGATTTGTATAAACTTGAAACACCTTTTGGGACCTAACTTTGTAACTCTGAATGTTTTTAATTAATCAAACGATGTATTTTCTAAACGACACTTTAGGTCGTTCAATATAACTGTAACTGTGGTGCTATGATCAGTCACGCCCTCAAGTGTTCCATTCCGCTGCAAGTCACGAATTTGGGGGTGTGACAGATTGGTACCAGAGCAAAGGTTATAGCGAACTAGGTTGTCCATAATACCCTAGACTATAACTACATCATCATAGCATCTCATCATTGTAGCATAAGTGCGTATTCATTATACATGAGATTTCATACATATATCATTTCATCGTAACTCACATTATGTAAATGGTTATTTACTTTTATTTCACATCGATTGACACAGAGATGTATTCAGACACGCATCCTGTCGTCATTTCCTTAGATTCTGAGACAGACGAGGTTTCATCACTACCCACCATTGTGCTAGAGTCGGTTACTTCGTCACCACCCACTATCATCCTATCCTCAGTGGACCCTACTCCACAGTCATCACCTATACCATCAGAGGCTGAGACCGAACCTGTAAAACCCTAAAAATCTAAAACATGTAAAATGACTAAAATGCCCCTGCAAGTTTAAAAATTAATTAAAAGCTTATAAAGTCCCGAATCGATTCCAAACTGCTGGCAATGAACAAGTTATGATCCCAAATAATTTTAAAAACTTCATTTAACATTTATACAAGCCAAGAAAATTACCAAATTGCCCTTGGGCGCCTAATATAGAATTTAAATTCAAAGTTATGAATTAATAAAAAGGAAACTTAATGGAATTAAATGGAAATTAAGGGGAGATAATCATGCCATTAAATCATTTGACCAAAATCCCGAAATTTTGGTCTTTTATTCCTCTAAAACTCGTTCACTTCACAATTCACATAGCACACATATTTTTTTTCTCTCAAAATTCCAATCCGATCAAACCCTAATACACAAAATAATTCTCTCTTCATCCATTCGAATTTTTGGAAGTGAAACACTATTTTTCCTGTGTTCTTAAGGGTCTCAAGAGTCCTAGAAAAATAATACTTCAAATTGTGGTGGCCGGATTCAAGGGTTTTCGAAAATTCTTGTTTAATTCAACCCGAAAGGTAAAAATTCCATTTTTGATTCATTCGATCTTGGAAAATTCGTTTCTTATTTTTATTTTGTTCCTCACATTATATGTGACTCGTGAAAATTAGTTTCAAGATTTTTAGATCATTTTTGAAGCCGTGGTGAATTCTTGTTCGATTTGCTCATACGCGTAAGGAAACAATTCGTACACCCTATCCACACGTTCAAATCTTGATTTGGTATTTTTCTCAGACCCTATTTATATTATGAACACCAAATAAAATGTAAAAGTCGATCCATGCATGATCTAACAATTATTTGTGAATTAAATCTTAAAAACGTGTATAAACCCTAAATAATTCAATTCGAATTTTTGAGGCTTCATATTTATTTTATTTGGACTCCATATGATCATACTAATCTGGGAAAAATTATATTTCGAATTGTTAAGGCCTAAAATAATTATTCTTGATTTATTTAGTTTTACCGATTTTAAAGAAATTAAAAAGAATAAAAGAAAAATTTTGGGAAAATTATCAAACCGATCGAGCTAGGGTTTTGAGGTAATGAAACCTGGAAATTAACATGGTATAATGATGATAGAATGATGGTATAATGATTTGGATTAATAGGGTTCGATTTAGACAAGATTTTATGTGTAACGATTTGGAAATAATAAGTTAAGGGTGTGTTTTGTAAATTCTAAAACTTGTGGGTCAGTTTTAAAACTTAATTTAGATCATGTACTTGCTGGGAAAAATATAAAAGGAAGGGGTCTAATGTCATTTTTGTATTTTAGAGGGTTAAAATGTTTTTAGGGTTTTATTATGGTTCGAATTGTACAATAATTAATCTAGAGGGACTAAGCTTGTAATTTTGGGAAACTTATGGGTCATTCGTATATTTAATCATATTTAAAGTGCCATGTGTCATTTTGATAATTTAAGGGGCTATTATGGAATTGTGATAAATTAAAGATTGATTTATATAAAGTAAGGACTAAATATGTAAACTTTGTAACTTGAGGGACTTGAATTGTAAAACTTATATTCTAAGGGTTTTGAATCGTACAACATTTAAATTGAGGGTAAAATATGTAAATTTGTAAAACTAAGGGGCTTAACATGTTAACATGAATATTTAAGGTTTAATATGTAACTTTATTAAGTTAAGGGACTAAACATGTAAAATCATGAAGCCTCAAGGGTGTAAAGTGTAATTTTGGATATGCTAATATTAACATGACCTAATGGCTAAATATGGTAACTTGCTAAATATGGAAACTTTCTAAAAATGGAAACCTGCTAAAAATAGAAAGTTACTTAATATGAACATGGGATCCTTAGTAATTCTGTCTCTACTCCTCTAGGTGTCAAGGAGGAGAAGTTTTGGTTCTTTTCTGTGTCTGCCATTCTTGCTTGATCACTAAGGTACAGATATTCTGCCCTTCTCTAGTAAGGTGCCTTCGTCTCATTTTCTGATTTCTGGTTCATTTTTATGTTTCCTTGTTCCGTGAACCTTGCTTGTTTTCTTATAATGATTTGTCATGAACCTTACTATAGACCCTGACTTGAACTCTGAAATATTTTATATGAACCATTCAACTTGAACCCTTGTTTGAACTCCTGTCCTGATCCTTTGTTCTAAACCATGTCTTGAACCCTGATATAAATCATGACCTGGACCACCTGACACCTGGTACTTGAACCTAACACCTGATACTTGAACCTGACACCTGATACTTGAACCTGACACCCGATACTTGAACCTGATACCTAGTACATGATACTGATTCCTGATGCATGATACCTGATACATGATGCTGACACCTGATACATGATACTGATTCCTGATGCATGACACCTGACACATGATACATGATACCTGACCTTAACCCACAGTTTGATACTACGAGCCACTCACTAGGCATGAGGGTTTCATGTCCATGTCAGTCGATGCACCGATGGCATGACTCTAGGGTAGGAGAGTGATGACCTATCCCGTCCCTGTTATGATTATGATTTACGTAGAGGCAGACTCTGGCCACCTGGGGCGTATGGATGCATCCTAGACTTGACCTGACCTAACCTGTTATATGATATATTGTTATTCATGGTGACTGATGGTGTGTGCGATACACGTCTTTCACACTCTGGGAGCTAGCTACTCCATTTCTGATTCCTGGGATTAGTGAGAGGAACATCTCTCTACATGGCGGTATGATTATGATTTCATGTTCAAGTTTCTGGGCTCGTAGAGGATTACTGTTTTCCATGCACCTTATAGACTTATGACCTTTACCTTCCATTACTGACACCCTATGGTATGATACTGGACTTATCTCTGTACTGGGCTTGGTATGTTGGGCTTGTTGGGATCTTTTGATTACTTCACCATTACTCATGATACTATCCATGTTTCTGATATCTCTGTATAACCTTCATATTTCTTCTCATCTATTATTACATTATGTGCGATTCCTTCCATTTCCCTATTTCATTATGTTTGTTTATTACCGTTATATCTGTTCACTGAGCTCGTGTAGCTCAGCCGCGTTTCTTTTCCCGCGGCAGGTATTTAAGCTAGGAGCTGGGGTATGGCTTTTGGGAAGAGTGTATCTGAGTGAAGTTTGTTTTTGGTTGGATTATTCTTCATTTGTATTATGTTTTGTATTTCATGTATTTTCTATCTCATGTTACATTGTGTTTCCGCTGTTTAATTATGGATGTTATGTATGATCTGATGTGAAACCATGTACTTGTGACATCTTTACCCTTGTCGGGTCGGGGTGTTACAATTTATGGTATCAGAGAGTACAGGCACCCGAAAACCTTCGGCTTAGGCCATTTGACCTGTGAGGATCTGGGTAGACATTAGGTTTCCGTCCGCGCACTCTCTTCCGTTGCTTCTGTTATCCTACTTGCTCATGTCGACACCTTTCGTATTCTATTTTGTCATCAATATACTCCTTCTGATCGTTCTGCTAATCGTGTAGATGGTGTCCACGCGCGCTCGAGAGTACTCCGCACGGAAAAAGCAACGATGGACCATCGTTTATCCTACCGGCAACAGGAAGATTGGGAAGATATGGAGAACGGCAAGGAGGAAGTTAATTCCTGCTAGTATATGGCCGTGTTATATCGAGGAGGAGCTGACCATAGTGAACAAAGATGGAGCAGAAGTGCTAGAGTACTCCACCCAGGTGATCTACAAGGATGGAGCGGTCATTCGGTACGCAGGCAAGTGCCCCAATTTCATTGAGGAGCATGGAGTGGTACGAATCCAGCCCCGCAACGTGGACAACCTCGAGAATGACAAGAAGGACCCTGCCGATGCGACTCCTGCCTCAGCCTGAAGAGATCGCCTGCATGATTTGTTTCCTTCTGTTTGTTTGAATGATTTGATACGCATGTTTCCTTTCCGTTTATGACGCCGTGACTTTCTCTTGATTTTCGTATGAATATTTTGGATTTTGATCTAATAATTCCTTTCCAAATTGAATTCTGAGATTTGGCTTGATTTGTTTATTCTGAGTATTTTATAATCATGATCCGATGGAAGAAACCAGGTATGTACTTCATTCTGCTCTACCCTAAGAGATTTTACTCTACCCGTTTATCTCCGTCATTACATGATGAAGTCCGTTATGCTATTCCAAGTCTGCTGCAAGTAACGCTTATCTACTCTGGCATGTTCTGTCTCGTTTCTGTCATGTTCGCTCTTCTATGTCCCTGCAAATTTCGAGGACGAAATTTTTTTTGTTAGTGGGGAAGAGTTGTAAAACCCTAAAAATCTAAAACATGTAAAATGACTAAAATGCCCCTGCAAGTTTAAAAATTAATTAAAAGCTTATAAAGTCCCGAATCGATTCCAAACTGCTGGCAATGAACAAGTTATGATCCCAAATAATTTTAACAACTTCATTTAACATTTATACAAGCCAAGAAAATTACCAAATTGCCCTTGGGCGCCTAATATAGAATTTAAATTCAAAGTTATGAATTAATAAAAAGGAAACTTAATGGAATTAAATGGAAATTAAGGGGAGATAATCATGCCATTAAATCATTTGACCAAAATCCCGAAATTTTGGTCTTTTATTCCTCTAAAACTCGTTCACTTCACAATTCACATAGCACACATATTTTTTTTCTCTCAAAATTCCAATCCGATCAAACCCTAATACACAAAATAATTCTCTCTTCATCCATTCGAATTTTTGGAAGTGAAACACTATTTTTCCTGTGTTCTTAAGGGTCTCAAGAGTCCTAGAAAAATAATACTTCGAATTGTGGTGGCCGGATTCAAGGGTTTTCGAAAATTCTTGTTTAATTCAACCCGAAAGGTAAAAATTCCATTTTTGATTCATTCGATCTTGGAAAATTCGTTTCTTATTTTTATTTTGTTCCTCACATTATATGTGACTCGTGAAAATTGGTTTCAAGATTTTTAGATCATTTTTGAAGCCGTGGTGAATTCTTGTTCGATTTGCTCATACGCGTAAGGAAACAATTCGTACACCCTATCCACACGTTCAAATCTTGATTTGGTATTTTTCTCAGACCCTATTTATGTTATGAACACCAAATAAAATGTAAAAGTCGATCCATGCATGATCTAACAATTATTTGTGAATTAAATCTTAAAAACGTGTATAAACCCTAAATAATTCAATTCGAATTTTTGAGGCTTCATATTTATTTTATTTGGACTCCATATGATCATACTAATCTGGGAAAAATTATATTTCGAATTGTTAAGGCCTAAAATAATTATTCTTGATTTATTTAGTTTTACCGATTTTAAAGAAATTAAAAAGAATAAAAGAAAAATTTTGGGAAAATTATCAAACCGATCGAGCTAGGGTTTTGAGGTAATGAAACCTGGAAATTAACATGGTATAATGATGATAGAATGATGGTATAATGATTTGGATTAATAGGGTTCGATTTAGACAAGATTTTATGTGTAACGATTTGGAAATAATAAGTTAAGGGTGTGTTTTGTAAATTCTAAAACTTGTGGGTCAGTTTTAAAACTTAATTTAGATCATGTACTTGCTGGGAAAAATATAAAAGGAAGGGGTCTAATGTCATTTTTGTATTTTAGAGGGTTAAAATGTTTTTAGGGTTTTATTATGGTTCGAATTGTACAATAATTAATCTAGAGGGACTAAGCTTGTAATTTTGGGAAACTTATGGGTCATTCGTATATTTAATCATATTTAAAGTGCCATGTGTCATTTTGATAATTTAAGGGGCTATTATGGAATTGTGATAAATTAAAGATTGATTTATATAAAGTAAGGACTAAATATGTAAACTTTGTAACTTGAGGGACTTGAATTGTAAAACTTATAGTCTAAGGGTTTTGAATCGTACAACATTTAAATTGAGGGTAAAATATGTAAATTTGTAAAACTAAGGGGCTTAACATGTTAACATGAATATTTAAGGTTTAATATGTAACTTTATTAAGTTAAGGGACTAAACATGTAAAATCATGAAGCCTCAAGGGTGTAAAGTGTAATTTTGGATATGCTAATATTAACATGACCTAATGGCTAAATATGGTAACTTGCTAAATATGGAAACTTTCTAAAAATGGAAACCTGCTAAAAATAGAAAGTTACTTAATATGAACATGGGATCCTTAGTAATTCTGTCTCTACTCCTCTAGGTGTCAAGGAGGAGAAGTTTTGGTTCTTTTCTGTGTCTGCCATTCTTGCTTGATCACTAAGGTACAGATATTCTGCCCTTCTCTAGTAAGGTGCCTTCGTCTCATTTTCTGATTTCTGGTTCATTTTTATGTTTCCTTGTTCCGTGAACCTTGCTTGTTTTCTTATAATGATTTGTCATGAACCTTACTATAGACCCTGACTTGAACTCTGAAATATTTTATATGAACCATTCAACTTGAACCCTTGTTTGAACTCCTGTCCTGATCCTTTGTTCTAAACCATGTCTTGAACCTTGATATAAATCATGACCTGGACCACCTGACACCTGGTACTTGAACCTAACACCTGATACTTGAACCTGACACCTGATACTTGAACCTGACACTCGATACTTGAACCTGATACCTAGTACATGATACTGATTCCTGATGCATGATACCTGATACATGATGCTGACACCTGATACATGATACTGATTCCTGATGCATGACACCTGACACATGATACATGATACCTGACCTTAACCCACAGTTTGATACTACGAGCCACTCACTAGGCATGAGGGTTTCATGTCCATGTCAGTCGATGCACCGATGGCATGACTCTAGGGTAGGAGAGTGATGACCTATCCCGTCCCTGTTATGATTATGATTTACGTAGAGGCAGACTCTGGCCACCTGGGGCGTATGGATGCATCCTAGACTTGACCTGACCTGACCTGTTATATGATATATTGTTATTCATGGTGACTGATGGTGTGTGCGATACACGTCTTTCACACTCTGGGAGCTAGCTACTCCATTTCTGATTCCTGGGATTAGTGAGAGGAACATCTCTCTACATGGCGGTATGATTATGATTTCATGTTCATGTTTCTGGGCTCGTAGAGGATTACTGTTTTCCATGCACCTTATAGACTTATGACCTTTACCTTCCATTACTGACACCCTATGGTATGATACTGGACTTATCTCTGTACTGGGCTTGGTATGTTGGGCTTGTTGGGATCTTTTGATTACTTCACCATTACTCATGATACTATCCATGTTTCTGATATCTCTGTATAACCTTCATATTTCTTCTCATCTATTATTACATTATGTGCGATTCCTTCCATTTCCCTATTTCATTATGTTTGTTTATTACCGTTATATCTGTTCACTGAGCTCGTGTAGCTCAGCCGCGTTTCTTTTCCCGCGGCAGGTATTTAAGCTAGGAGCTGGGGTATGGCTTTTGGGAAGAGTGTATCTGAGTGAAGTTTGTTTTTGGTTGGATTATTCTTCATTTGTATTATGTTTTGTATTTCATGTATTTTCTATCTCATGTTACATTGTGTTTCCGCTGTTTAATTATGGATGTTATGTATGATCTGATGTGAAACCATGTACTTGTGACATCTTTACCCTTGTCGGGTCGGGGTGTTACAGAACCCTTCGAGGAGGGGGAAGTCGTACCTACACCACCTCTGTCACCCGTGATTCGTCGTGTTCCTAGAGTTGTTCCAGTGATTCAGCCAGGGGAGTTCATACCTTATGGTCAGATTTACTGATTACGTCTAGATGGACCACGCATGAAGCGCACTGCTGCTAAGCGGGTTCATCGTCTTACTGTCAGATCACCAGCTGCTTTTGTACCCTTACCACCACCATCATCACTTACCATGACTACTATTGCTCACCCCAGAGTGCATACTCCATCTCATCCTCGTAGACGTCGCTTGACAGCGCGTAAGAGGGTAGCATTCCGTACCTCATCACCATTCTCTCTACTATCATCCTCACCATCACCATCATTACCATCCTTATCATCGTTATCTCCACCCTTACCATCCCTACCAGATTGTGCTCCAGGTGATGCACCATCAGCACCATTTCATCTTAGGGATCTTGTACCTACCTCTGATTTGCCGCTCAAGAAGCGGGCACGACTTGACATCCCATCACCAGCTACTACAGATACAGCATAGACTGTACCACCCAGCAGGTTCGTGGTTGGTGAGAGTTCTAGGGCTGCTGCTGCCAGACTACTTACTACTGCTACATTTGAGTCGCGACTAGATCATCTGCAGGGACAGATGGACAGGGCATTGTGCCAGCTAGCATAGATTCCATTGAGCCGAGTTGAGGCTATGGAGGAGGAGATTGAGGGACTCGTCTTAGGCAGAGTTTTTATCGATGTTTCATATCAGGGATTAGAGGCCCGACAGCAGGAGAGTTCTGAGCGCATTACCCAATCGAGGCATGAGATGCCGGAGTTATTTGACAGGGCACAGATGTCTCAGGAGGAGCATCACCGTCAGGCAGGAGAGTTAGCTTCAGTTCATGCCAGGATTTCTGCTTCAGAGAGCAGGGAGGCCGATATTCAACTCCGAGTTCAGCATTTAGAGGAGATCATGGTTGCTATGTCTAGAGATATCCAGAGGATTAGTCGTCGACTAGGGGGAGCACCAGGAGGTGCCTAGTGTTAGACTCTTATCATGTAGCTTGTACTATTATTATCCAAGTCCCGGGGTGTGGGATATAGTTTAAAGAACTTGTATGTCTTTTGCTTGTAGTACAAACAAATGTATCAAGTGTGAATCTACTATGCAGGATTAGTTGTGCTATTTTATGATATCGGTCTACGTAGGCTGAAATTTTCATGTATTATATTCATGTGTTGTGATTATATTATGATATTTCGTGGTTGTTTCTCGTTGTGATTTCATTGTATTTATACATGTTGTGGTTGTATTTATACTTGTTGTGGATGTATATACATGTTGTGGTTGTATATATTGTGTATGATGATCGTTTCTATTGTGAGTTCTCATTGTTGTTATCTTTTGTGATTGTGAAGAATCATGCCGCCAAAAAGAGCTACTACTGCTATGACACCAGCTGAGATCAGAAAGCTTGTTGCCGACAATATAGAGGCAGCACTAGTGACTGAAAGAGCTGCTGTAGCTGCACGGGCTGCTGAAGCCGTTTCTCGGGCAGAAACCGCAGAAGCTGCAGGACAGGCTACTAATGGTACTAATGGTCGTAAATGTACATACAAGGACTTCAAGAGTGGAGATCCTCCAAAATTAAAAGGCACTGAAGGAGCCACTGCTATGATCCGTTGGTTTGAAAAGATTGAATCTGTGTTTCTTCTATGTAACTGTCCTGATGACAGCAAGGTGAAGTTTGCTACTAGTACACTCATTGATGAAGCTATGTCATGGTGGAATTCTTATGCAAAACCCATGGGAATGGAAAATGCTCACAAGCTTACATGGGATGAATTCAAGAAGTTGCTGACAAAGAAGTTTTGTCCACGCACCGAAGTGAAGAAGTTGGAAACAGAGTTTTATGAGCTAGTGACAGCAGGTAATGATATCGAGACATATATCAGGAGGTTTCGAGAGTTGGCTGCACTATGTCCAACTATGGTTCCAGATAATGAGAAGCTGTTAGAAAATTTCATTGGTGGACTACCTCACAGCATCCGTGGAGATGTGATTTCTTTTGACCTACAAACACTGGACGAGGCAATCAGGATGTCTCAGAAGCTTATGGCTCAGGTAGTAAAGAAGGGAACGACTGCAAACAACAACAACAGCAACACCAACAGTAACCGTAACTACAACAACAACTGCAACAACTACCGAAACAACAACAACCGAAACAACACCAACCGTAATAACAACAACAACAACAAGAAGAGTTGGGACAATAATCAGAGTGGCAATGCTACTCAACAACCACCCAAGAGACAAGAAACTGCTAAGGCCTATGCTGCAGGTCCAGCTGAGAAGAGAGGTTACAATGGTACCTTACCCAAGTGCAACAAATGTCAAAGTCATCATAACCCTGGAAATTGTCCAAATCCTTGTGGTAATTGTAAGAAGGTTGGTCATTCGACCAGAGATTGCAAGGTTCCGTTTGTGGCTGATAATCAGAAACCCCTAGTAACATGTTTTGGTTGTGGAGAAGTAGGACACTTCAAGAGTAACTGTCAGAAAGGGAAGAATCAGAAAAATGGGAACCAAGGTGGAACAGCAAGAGGAAGGGCTTATGTCATTGGAGGTGAAGAAGTCAAGGAGGACCCGAATGTTGTCACGGGTACGTTCCTCATCAATAATCATTATGCATCCATTTTATTTGATTCAGGAGCCGATAGAAGTTTTGTTTCTACTCCATTTGCACCTTTACTCAACATTGAACCAGCCCCATTAGACACACCTTATCACATCGAACTAGCTAATGGTGATTTAGTTGGCACCAATTCTATCATTCGTGGTTTCACTCTCAATTTCTTAAATCACCCATTCAATATAGATCTCATGCCCGTAGAACTTGGAAGTTTTGACATCGTTATCGGTATGGATTGGTTATCCCAACATCATGCCAGAATCATTTGTGATGAAAAAAATGTTCATCTTCCTTACAATGGTGAAACTTTGGTCATTCGTGGAGAACGAAGTGAAACTAGACTCAGTATCATATCATGCATCAAAACCGAGAAGTACATAAAGAAGGGTTGTTATGCTTTCTTGGCACATATTACAGAGAAGAAGTCGGATGAGAAACGACTTGAAGATGTACCAATTGTTAAAGATTTTCCAGAAGTCTTTCCTGAAGACTTACCAGGACTTCCACTTACTCGCCAAGTAGAATTTCAGATTGACTTAGTGCCGGGAGCTGCACCAGTTGCGCGAGCACCTTATCGACTAGCACCTTCAGAAATGCAAGAATTGTCTAACCTGTTGCAAGAACTCTTAGACAAAGGATTCATTAGGCCGAGTTCCTCGCCTTGGGGAGCACCGGTCTTGTTTGTGAAAAAGAAAGATGGATCTTTCAGAATGTGTATTGACTATCGAGAGCTGAACAAGTTAACGGTGAATAATCATTACCCACTTCCCAGAATCGACAATTTGTTTGATCAATTGCAAGGCTCTAGTTATTACTCAAAGATCGACTTGAGATCAGGTTATCATCAGCTTAGAGTTCGAGAGGATGATATCCTGAAGACAACATTTAGAACTCGTTATGGTCATTATGAGTTTCAAGTAATGCCGTTAGTACTAACCAACGCACCTGCAGTATTCATGGATCTCATGAATAGGGTGTGCAAGCCATATCTGGATAAGTTTGTGATTATATTCATTGACGATATTTTGATTTACTCGAAGAGCGAAGAAGAGCATAGAGAACACCTCAGAACGATCTTAGAACTGCTCAAGCAGGAAAAGTTGTATGCCAAATTTTTGAAGTGTGATTTTTGGATACGAAGAGTACAATTTCTTGGTCATGTCATTGATAGTCAGGGATTACAAGTTGATCCTGCAAAGATTGAGGCAGTTAAAGATTGGGCGACACCCAAGACTCCTACAGAGATTCATCAATTCTTAGGACTTTCCGGATATTATAGAAGGTTCATTGAAGGGTTTTCTAAGATAGCTAAGCCGTTGACCAAATTGACACAAAAGAACCAAAAGTATGAGTGGGGAGAAAAACAAGAGTCCGCTTTTCAGTTATTGAAACAAAAGCTTTGCAGTGCGCCGATTTTGGCACTACCCGAAGGGATTGAGAACTTCGTGGTATACTGTGACGCATCACATAAAGGACTAGGAGCAGTGTTAATGCAGAATGAGAAGGTAATAGCTTATGCATCTCGACAGCTTAAGAAGCATGCGAACAATTACACTACTCACGACTTAGAGTTGGGTGTCGTGGTTTTTGCACTCAAGATTTGTGTAACACCCCCAAAAATCATAATATTACGGAAGCATACACTTTGGGTGCTACTAAATTGGTATCACAACACAAAGTATAAAGAATGGTTTTACCTCAACCATTTAAAATAGATTTCATATTCAAAAGTGATTTGTTTACAACATTTCAAAAAATAGTGCGGAAATAAAAGCCCATAAAAGATTTCAAGTGGTCCCAAATATATTAGAGTCTTCTATGACCATGCCATGCCATGCCAAAAGCCTCCAATAGCGTGCTATCACTTTATACCTGAAAATACATGCTAAAAAGTGTCAACACGAGGTTGGTGAGTTCATAGGTTTATGATAAAGCAGTAAAAATTCTGTGAGTTCCATAAGAGTTTTGTAAACATTGTGTCGCTCACAATGTCCTGAAAATAGTGTTTACCTTCAAGTAAAGTTTGTGATGTGGACCAAGTGTAGGGTATGCAACCCAAAATAAAACAGTTTATTATGCTAGCTCTAAGTTCATGTAACCGAAGCTATAACAGTGTGCATGCTCTAGAAGCATGTTAAATTATAAAGGCCCGGCAAGTGTTTATCCCAGACACTTGTGTTTCGACATGGTATACGTTCGTTTGCCTATCTGGTCAATCCGAACGGGGACGTTACTCCCAATAGATCTATTTATAACATTCGCGCTTCCCAGCAGGAATTGACGGTTCATGAGTTTGGGCATAGGGGACATAACAGGGCTTAGGCTAATCCACGTAATAGCATAACAATAGTTTGGTCCATAAAAAGTTTTGCATGTTTCTCACCCCAATTATAAAACAGTTTAAATAGAGTGGGGCTATAAACTCACATAATGCCTTTAAATAACCAATTCAAATAATTCAGCTCAATAGTCAGATATTGAGTAAACAGTTCGCAGATTTCAAAAACAAACAGTCATTGAGTTTAGTTAAAACGAGCATGTATTCTCCCCCAGAAACAGTTTAAAAACCAGTAAAAGTAGGGGCCATGAACTCACCTTGGTAAATAGCAGTCAGATCACAAAATAGTTCAGACAGTGTTCAGCACCGACACGCGACCTAGATTAGTAAGGTTTGTTTAGTTCACAGACTAAGTTTAAGACTTTATTTCAATAGTTTTAGACAGTTTATGTTATTGTTGCTGGTGTGGCAGCATTTAAGTTTAAAAGTCATTACTAAATCATTTGGTGATATGTCGGAGAATGTTATAATTGTGTGTTATAATTGGTGATATGTCGGAGAATGTTATAAATGAACAAGCTATTAAATAGCTTATTGTTCAAGAAATACTCAAAAAGTTGCAAACTTTTTTATGAAAAAACTTGATAAAACTAATATATCTAATTAATAAGCTATCTAAAAAGCTAAAAAAATAAAGAAAAGTTCTCTCAAACTTAAGAGGTGTCAAGGCTTATTTGGAAAATAAGCCGAGCTTAATAAGCTTATGCATCTCTTTTTGTGTTTGAATCGAGCTAGAGGGTGAAGAGGAGAAGAGATAATAAGATGTAATAAGCAAATAAGCTAATATAACTTATTAGATGAGAAAAAGAAAAAGAAAATAAAGAAAGAGATGAGAAGAAGAGAAATAAGCACTAAGTAATAAACATCTTTTTCATTAATAAGCTAGAAAAGTTTTACAAAATAAGCACTAAAAATAAGCTCAACAATAAGCTCTAAATACTACTTAAAAGAAAGAAAATAAAACCGCTACTTCTAAAAAAATGTGTGTGAAATAATGTGCGGAGTGAATTCAATAGCCTCCTCTCGGATCTGGTGCCATCATATTTATATCCAATGATTAGGTTTTCTAAGACCCTCTTGTTGTCGTAGGTTGCATCATAGCCAAACGCGTGTCCTATATTGCAAAATAATATCACCACTTGGAGACAAAGAAAGGTATATTCGCATATTTCCTCCACTCAGCTGACCATAATGCCATGTGTTGCGATCGGATTGGGTGAAAAATTTAATGCGTGTGAGAGTGAGTGGAGGAGCAAATGGTCACGCGCTGACTTGAATTAATTTAAGGAATTGAAGATCACGTGTATAATAGCATCTCAATATATTATTTCTTCTCTTTTGTTGCTTGTGGAATTAGAGAACAACAAAGGAGTTCACGTGCCTCTCTTTCATATCTTATTTTTGGGCTGAGTCAACAGTAATAGACTATCTTTCAAAGTGCCATGTTTGGGCTGCTATCTTGGTGGGCTTCATTTTGTCTTTCAATTTTTCATTCTTTTGCTTTGATGCATCATATAAAATCAACGATAGACCCGTAGTTTCGTGCTCTTTCCAATGGAGTGATCGGGTAATTTTCGTTTCCGCTATGTTTTCAAACCCTTGTACCTGCAAGACATAATAACAAAACCAAACATATTTGCAATATAATTTCACATGTTTTATGGTTATTAGTCCGTTTTAGCGTGTTTTTCGGTATAAAAATGATGTGTGTTTAAGCACACATCAGAATTCCCCCACACTAATCCATTGCTGGCCCCTCACGCAATGTTTATTACATACGCTTTTGAAACTAAAAATTTCAAACATCTTTTTACTAACTTTGAAAAGTAGCAAAATATTCAAAAGAGATTAAGAAATCAAAAGTTCTAAAAACGCCCCGTTTTTCCAATTTATTCACACTTTTACTATTTTTGTATTTTTCTCGTATTCATGTGACGGGATGTTGACTTTCATTATCTCACGATAACTTTTAGGATCACGGAGTAGGAAACACAACTCATAAAGAAGTGACCATACGGATAAAATTCATCGTCCCTGATTTTTCACGAGCCCCCAAACTAAGCTTAAAAACGAAATCATTGTTATTTATAAGTTAGATTGCTATCACTACTCATAAAAGCTAATTGTGTATTACTTCTCGTTCCCAAATTCCTATTTTCCTCTATTTATTTTATTTTTGGTGAGAAATGAATTTCTTCATATTCTCGTTTCGATAAGTTTTTAGTCCGATAAAGATACCTAGTTTAGACGCTAACTAGTTTCTAATCTTCCTCCGAAAACCGTTGCCATAAAAATGAGGTCCACATCAAGGTGAGTTAAAATGGGGCTTATTATTCTATTTTTTTATATTTTTGACTTTTGCAAAACAAAAATTTATTTATTTATTTATTTTTATTATTATTTTTTCTTTAACAACCTAACTTTTTATTGAAGTCGTGTACCATAAACTATGGATCTTCACGGGGAAATTCCAAGACCTTACACCTTCCGGAATAAAGGATCCAAGGGACGTTACAACGGAGAGTTCCAAGACCTTAACTGTAACACCCCCAAATTACCGCAGCGGAAACAGTAGTGTCAATGGGGTATTACTTCATAATACAGATCAAGGTATAGAAAACGACCTCTAAATGAGACGTTTTGAAAAGTTATCATTCGAATTATTAAAATCAGAGTTATGACAATAAGTTCCAAAGTAAAGGTACATAAAAGTTTTCAAGCGTATCGAATGATAAAGATAAGATATAAGTCTTCAAGTATGCATTTGACTCTAGAATCCATGCATCCACTATCGCCTTAATAACCTGAGATAAACATGCTAAAAAAGTGTCAACCAACGGTTGGTGAGTTCATAGAGTTTAATTTAAAAGTAAAGTATTTGAATATAGATTCCACAACAAAGGCCTTGTATATCGTTTAAAAATACAGCATTTGATTATAGATTTTCCCGGCAAAGGCATTGTAAATCCACTCAGTTCCAAGCCCCGCCCATTCAAGACTTGCAACCTGTGTGTTTACAACCCACTGCTCATAGATTTAGATTTTAGGATTATATTCACCCATGGTCGCGTCATTTTGGACCCATAGGCGGGGAACCACCATCCCAAATAGTACGTGTCACCCAACGTCTCGAATCTTGGACAAGGGTGGGGGTGTTGTCCCATACTAGTACTATTAATACCTCTCCTTTGACTTTGAATTCGAATTCACAAGAATAGATTTACACATAACAGTGTACAGTATAATAAGTCTACACATAGGATATAAATAGTATAAAAGAGTAAAGTATCACATAGATTTGCATCGTAAAGCTAAACATGTATTTGATAAACAAGTAATGTATTTCTACAAGTAAGTATTTAGAGTTTGAGCATGTATCTCCCCCAAAAGTAGTTCAAAAGTATAAAAATAGGGGCTATGAAACTCACCTTGCGTAACTGGAAATGAGAAATATGAAATCGAGTAAGTTACGGGAACGGCTCCAACACGCGGCCTGGATTAATGGTAAAGTTTGAGATTCGACAGATTCGGTTCAATACGAGTAATGAATGTGAAACGGATAACGATTTGATGATGAATGAGTTTGATATGCTTAAAATGTTTAAAGTTCAAAAGTTTACACCAAAATGTATTTGTAAGTATTAGCTCGAATACTGGCTTAATAGTTATGGATAAATACGAGTCAACAAGTATTTATTGAGTTCGTTTGGTCCCGATGTGCATGAATGTATATATATGTTATATATTTATCAATGTCGTGTGAAAATAATATACTTGGACCAATACATTAATTATGGCTTTACGTTGATATGGTCGTCAAATAAAGTTACGTTTTAAACATATTTATGTAGACGGAAAGTGGTAAAAATATGTAAATTATTGAACTATAAATCCTTATGAGAAATATGTAACTTGGTCTAAGTCAAGGGACTGAAATGGTCATAAGTTTCTAAATTATAAATGCCTAAGAATATTATTAGTTTGTCCAAAGTTGAGGGGCTGGTGTTGTAAATATTTCAAAAGTAACAAAATGATAAAAATTGGCAAAACTGCCTATGTAGGGATCGAACACAGAGCCAGTTGGTTCACAAACGAATAGCCCACCCACTGGACTAAGATTGCTTTGTTGTTAAACCTTGCAAACTTATGAAATTAATGAACAGTTAACTGTGTTACAATTTTGTTATATTTGTGCACTTGATTTACATGTTTTTGCATGTATGCGTTTGAGTTTATGTTTAATATCAGCCTTGACATCCATTCCTTTTATACAGCTTCCTCAGTGAGCTTATGCTCGAATTTGATTTAAAACAAGTGAGTTCTTAAGTTGTCTTTGAGTTTCAAAACTAGTTTAAATATGCTCGTTATATATGTGAACTAAAACGAATAAATAGAAATCGTAAATGATTAATGAAAGCTTGAAGGAAATCGCATAAAATGCATGAACAATTTATAAAGGACAAATACGAATTAAAAGGGTCAAGCTAAGCGAGGTTCGACAGGTATAATGAGATAAAAATGGACAAAGTGTGGGTACGAGGGTGACTTAGAATATGAAAACAAGTAGTTTGCTAGGTCGTCTATCATCTCGCGCAAAAATATTCATGCGTTACGTGTACAAATTTGATTTAAATGGGGCAAGAGTTGGCCTAGTCGGGACGATATCATAACAGAAAAACACTTGGTAAATTTACTGAAATGAATTGTATGAAAGCCAGCAAACACAATATGAAATGAACTCATTTGGACGTTATCACCAACAATGAATTTTATAGTTTGCCAGGTCGACTATTGCATGGTTAAAAAACATGGGTACGTTATATTTGAAAATTCGAAATTTGCTGAGTGATTTAGGGGCTGTTCGGACTAGTTCTCTATATAACAACACTTAGTATATTTTCTAAATCCTACCCGGTTTGACTATAAAGAGTTTGTGGTTCGAATGACTTCTACTGAGTATGTACATGATATTTTTATGGTGTGTAGGAGTTCTTAGCTTATCATGATACTAAGTAAATAATATACGAGTCAAATGCAATGTTTATATTACACGTACAATGAGAAAAAAATACATATACGGACTTGATATATAAAAATCATGCATGCGATATAAAAACTTGTTAAAATGGATTGTATATGGCTTAAAATTACTTACTATGAGTAGATAGGAGAGGCTGACGTGGGAAAAACTAAGAACAACGGAGAATGGGTTGAAACTCGCGAGAGCACAAGCAAACTATGGCACGTATGGTTCTGATTCACGTCTAGGATGACCTCGAGGTGAAACAATGGTGGTGTTTCTGGCTTCTCAAGAACTCGACAGTGAGATACTTAGAGAGAATATTATACGTTTGAGTGTGTGTGTAGCTGCATGAATGTTTTCTCGTAATATATTAGATAGAAGGATTATTTGAGCAAGTTGTGGAGGATAGGATATTGTCAGGAGGATAAGAACTTAAGGAATATAACTTGAAGGAATTTAGACAAGTTGGTGAGTAGAAATATGAAGCTGTGAAGGTAGGCGAAAGTATCTATACGTTTTTATATATATAGAATGAGAAGAAGGTTATTTAAGATGCAAATTATTGGATGGCAATATTGATATTGTCAGTAGCCATGTGCTCTTTGGTAAGATATTATACAAGTTGAATGATTGGATGTGTAGCCATGTGGTCTTTGGTAAAATATCATACAAGTTGAATGATCGGATGTGTAGCCATGTGGTCTTTGGTAAAATATTATACAAGTTGAATGATTGGAGGTGTCAGTAGGCATGTGGGAGTGAGTATGTAAAATGATGTCGACATATGAGTTTCACATTGCATTCACATTGGTAGGTAGAGTGTTGAGAGGACAAAGAGAGTGAAAATGAACTTGAAGTCAATGTGTAAGTAGCACATGTACGTCGACATAATAAAATAGTAGAGATATTGGGTATAGATTTGGTAGGACTTTAGAAAGATATGAAATATATCTCTAGGACTTAAGAAAGGATTTAAGAAGGCTTGTGATTGTAGAATTTATTTTGGTGTCGATTTGTATATAATACTTAAGTCGACATCTTATTTTAAAAAGGTCGAGAATAAATATGTAACGTGTAATATTGGGTGAAAATGCGATAAATATACTTGGGAACTCATAAACGATCATATAAAAATAATTGAGCGAGGCAAAATGAGTTTAAACCGAATTAAATAATAGTATTGAAATTGAAATGAAATTCGGATGTGTATAAATGTGATTTTTCGTGGTCCGCGTGTGAGCTCGTTCCGATATTTGGTAATTTATGTGATATCGTCTTTGTATTAAAATAATATAATAAAGAAAATTTTAAATTTTTTTATGGTGATTAAAATAATGATGGAGATTACTATATAATTAAACGTCGTTAATTATAGTAAATTTTTGCAGTTTGCTACAGTACCCACTCCTTATTTTTGAATCTCGTCCCGAGATTCAGTCCGTGTTATCCCTTAAAAGATGCTAACGGATAGTCGATGTGTAAAGTTTAAGGTAATAAGGCAAAAACTTAGAATCTAAGGTAGTATACTACTTGGCTAGGTAAAACGTACCCATTATTTATTAGCTGCGTCCAAGTCACCCAAGTAGTAAGCTCTCCCACGAGCTGTACCAAACTGGGTTACAGGATTTGGGTTATTTCCTTCGATGGCTAAAGCGAGATTTCCTTGCCTCTGCCCAGGTGTTCCATTTAACCTAGGACACGCATTTCTGAAATGATCTGGGTTGTTACATTCATAGCATGCCCTCTTCCTATTGCTTGCATTTCCCGGTGCTTTACATTGATTCGCATAATGACCCAACTGATTGCAGTTCTTACACTCACGGCAGGGCACAGATACTGGGTGATGAAAAGTACATCTAGCACACTTAGGATGAGGACCTGAATACCCTTTCTGACCAGGCCCAGTGGCCATAAAATTTCTTGCTCTCTTGTTGTCCATCATGGGGGCCATCTGCTTGTCTGACTCAGTTGTTCCTTTCCTCTTGTCACCGTTCCTTAAAATTCCATTCCTAACCATCTCATCTGTTAGAGTTCCTGCTCTCAGTATCGCGCTCTGAATCGTAGACGGCTCAGTTGCTTTCACAGTTCCACGAATTTCGGGAACAAGGCCATAGATATACCTCTCAATCCTCTTGGATTCAGGGGTAACCAGAAGAGGGACTAACTTGGCTAGTTCATGAAACCGATCTGTATAGGCTGCATGACCAGCCCCTATCATAGAGTGATGATAGAGTTCATTTTCCAGCTCCTGCATCTCATTATCTGGGCAATACTCCTCTTTCAGTAGTGCTTTAAAGTCGTCCCACGTCATTCCCACAGCTGCTTCTCTGCCTCTCGCTTGAATCTGTGTGTTCCACCATGTTAACGCCTTTCCTGACAGTGAGCACGCCGAATACTTTACCTTTTGATGAGTTCCACAGTTACTGATGTCGATCACTGACTCCATCTTTTCGATCCATCGGGTATACTCCAAAGCACCTCCTTTTCCGTCAAACTCCATTGGCTTACATGCCGTAAATTCCTTATACGTGCATCCAATGGCGCGGGTGGTAGTCTCATTCACACCTACACCATTGGTATCGTCATTTATGCTTCCGTGGTTTCCCGAGTTGTTGATGTGATTGCCGACTTGGGTGATAATAGTAGGTAGCAAGGTTTGAAGCTGTTGAGCGATGATGGCGGTAAAATCAGGATTTCCACCGTCGTTATTGTCGTTGTTACCAATGCCGCGGCCACCTCCTCGACCTCCACGTCCACTAGTCCTTCCACCTCTTAGTGTGTCATTTCCTCGGTTAGTGTTGCGAGCTGATCTCCTTGTTGCCATTGCCTCTCTGCAATGAAGGACATCTAGCGAACGTCAGAGATGAGGTAGAAGTCGTTGATTTATCGATTTATACTTAACGTTCTCACAAAAACCCCGCTACTAACTGTTATCCTAAAGGGTTCAATGTCGATTAACGTACGCATGGTTACATATGTCCACGTGTGTCATGACGCACTTATAATTATGTTGGCCACCATAATTATACTTGCCTCCTTTCACACGTGTACATATCACCAAGCACACATATCTCGACGTTACATAAAAGAGTAGGGTGATTATCTCTCAGAAAATCCTCGAGTGAACTTATCAAATTTCTGCGGCCGAGTGATAACCTTTATTTAACTTAATCCCATGTCTCATCAAACAAGAACTGTCACAAGATAAAGTTAAATAGCCAGTTATCACTGAGCTCCACTCTTTTGATGTCTCGAACAAGTTCTGAGATTTTTCCCTATTGGTACAAATATTATAACATCTAACAATGCGCACATAAATGAGAAAAGTTCTACGTAAGTAAGGCGATAGGGATAAGAGTCACGATGTATATAGTGTTTATAGTCTAGGTTCCTAAATGCAACCTAGTTCTCTATAACCTAGGCTCTGATACCATTCTGTAACACCCCCAAATTACCGCAGCGGAAACAGTAGTGTCAAGGGGGTATTACTTCATAATACAGATCAAGGTATAGAAAACGACCTCTAAATGAGACGTTTTGAAAAGTTATCATTCGAATTATTAAAATCAGAGTTATGACAATAAGTTCCAAAGTAAAGGTACATAAAAGTTTTCAAGCGTATCGAATGATAAAGATAAGATATAAGTCTTCAAGTATGCATTTGACTCTAGAATCCATGCATCCACTATCGCCTTAATAACCTGAGATAAACATGCTAAAAAAGTGTCAACCAACGGTTGGTGAGTTCATAGAGTTTAATTTAAAAGTAAAGTATTTGAATATAGATTCCACAACAAAGGCCTTGTATATCGTTTAAAAATACAGCATTTGAGTATAGATTTTCCCGGCAAAGGCATTGTAAATCCACTCAGTTCCAAGCCCCGCCCATTCAAGACTTGCAACCTGTGTGTTTACAACCCACTGCTCATAGATTTAGATTTCAGGATTATATTCACCCATGGTCGCGTCATTTTGGACCCATAGGCGGGGAACCACCATCCCAAATAGTACGTGTCACCCAATGTCTCGAATCTTGGACAAGGGTGGGGGTGTTGTCCCATACTAGTACTATTAATACCTCTCCTTTGACTTTGAATTCGAATTCACAAGAATAGATTTACACATAACAGTGTACAGTATAATAAGTCTACACATAGGATATAAATAGTATAAAAGAGTAAAGTATCACATAGATTTGCATCGTAAAGCTAAACATGTATTTGATAAACAAGTAATGTATTTCTACAAGTAAGTATTTAGAGTTTGAGCATGTATCTCCCCCAAAAGTAGTTCAAAAGTATAAAAATAGGGGCTATGAAACTCACCTTGCGTAACTGGAAATGAGAAATATGAAATCGAGTAAGTTACGGGAACGGCTCCAACACGCGGCCTGGATTAATGGTAAAGTTTGAGATTCGACAGATTCGGTTCAATACGAGTAATGAATGTGAAACGGATAACGATTTGATGATGAATGAGTTTGATATGCTTAAAATGTTTAAAGTTCAAAAGTTTACACCAAAATGTATTTGTAAGTATTAGCTCGAATACTGGCTTAATAGTTATGGATAAATACGAGTCAACAAGTATTTATTGAGTTCGTTTGGTCCCGATGTGCATGAATGTATATATATGTTATATATTTATCAATGTCGTGTGAAAATAATATACTTGGACCAATACATTAATTATGGCTTTACGTTGATATGGTCGTCAAATAAAGTTACGTTTTAAACATATTTATGTAGACGGAAAGTGGTAAAAATATGTAAATTATTGAACTATAAATCCTTATGAGAAATATGTAACTTGGTCTAAGTCAAGGGACTGAAATGGTCATAAGTTTCTAAATTATAAATGCCTAAGAATATTATTAGTTTGTCCAAAGTTGAGGGGCTGGTGTTGTAAATATTTCAAAAGTAACAAAATGATAAAAATTGGCAAAACTGCCTATGTAGGGAACGAACACAGAGCCAGTTGGTTCACAAACGAATAGCCCACCCACTGGACTAAGATTGCTTTGTTGTTAAACCTTGCAAACTTATGAAATTAATGAACAGTTAACTGTGTTACAATTTTTGTTATATTTGTGCACTTGATTTACATGTTTTTGCATGTATGCGTTTGAGTTTATGTTTAATATCAGCCTTGACTTCCATTCCTTTTATACAGCTTCCTCAGTGAGCTTATGCTCGAATTTGATTTAAAACAAGTGAGTTCTTAAGTTGTCTTTGAGTTTCAAAACTAGTTTAAATAGGCTCGTTATATATGTGAACTAAAACGAATAAATAGAAATCGTAAATGATTAATGAAAGCTTGAAGGAAATCGCATAAAATGCATGAACAATTTATAAAGGACAAATACGAATTAAAAGGGTCAAGCTAAGCGAGGTTCGACAGGTATAATGAGATAAAAATGGACAAAGTGTGGGTACGAGGGTGACTTAGAATATGAAAACAAGTAGTTTGCTAGGTCGTCTATCATCTCGCGCAAAAATATTCATGCGTTACGTGTACAAATTTGATTTAAATGGGGCAAGAGTTGGCCTAGTCGGGACGATATCATAACAGAAAAACACTTGGTAAATTTACTGAAATGAATTGTATGAAAGCCAGCAAACACAATATGAAATGAACTCATTTGGACGTTATCACCAACAATGAATTTTATAGTTTGCCAGGTCGACTATTGCATGGTTCAAAAACATGGGTACGTTATATTTGAAAATTCGAAATTTGCTGAGTGATTTAGGGGCTGTTCGGACTAGTTCTCTATATAACAACACTTAGTATATTTTCTAAATCCTACCCGGTTTGACTATAAAGAGTTTGTGGTTCGAATGACTTCTACTGAGTATGTACATGATATTTTTATGGTGTGTAGGAGTTCTTAGCTTATCATGATACTAAGTAAATAATATACGAGTCAAATGCAATGTTTATATTACACGTACGATGAGAAAAAAAATACATATACGAACTTGATATATAAAAATCATGCATGCGATATAAAAACTTGTTAAAATGGATTGTATATGGCTTAAAATTACTTACTATGAGTAGATAGGAGAAGGCTGACGTGGGAAAAACTAAGAACAACGGAGAATGGGTTGAAACTCGCGAGAGCACAAGCAAACTATGGCACGTATGGTTCTGATTCACGTCTAGGATGACCTCGAGGTGAAACAATGGTGGTGTTTCTGGCTTCTCAAGAACTCGACAGTGAGATACTTAGAGAGAATATTATACGTTTGAGTGTGTGTGTAGCTGCATGAATGTTTTCTCGTAATATATTAGATAGAAGGATTATTTGAGCAAGTTGTGGAGGATAGGATATTGTCAGGAGGATAAAACTTAAGGAATATAACTTGAAGGAATTTAGACAAGTTGGTGAGTAGAAATATGAAGCTGTGAAGGTAGGCGAAAGTATCTATACGTTTTTATATATATAGAATGAGAAGAAGGTTATTTAAGATGCAAATTATTGGATGGCAATATTGATATTCTCAGTAGCCATGTGCTCTTTGGTAAGATATTATACAAGTTGAATGATTGGATGTGTAGCCATGTGGTCTTTGGTAAAATATCATACAAGTTGAATGATCGGATGTGTAGCCATGTGGTCTTTGGTAAAATATTATACAAGTTGAATGATTGGATGTGTCAGTAGGCATGTGGGAGTGAGTAAGTAAAATGATGTCGACATATGAGTTTCACATTGCATTCACATTGGTAGGTAGAGTGTTGAGAGGACAAAGAGAGTGAAAATGAACTTGAAGTCAATGTGTAAGTAGCACATGTACGTCGACATAATAAAATAGTAGAGATATTGGGTATAGATTTGGTAGGACTTTAGAAAGATATGAAATATATCTCTAGGACTTAAGAAAGGCTTTAAGAAGGCTTGTGATTGTAGAATTTATTTTGGTGTCGATTTGTATATAATACCTAAGTCGACATATTATTTTAAAAAGGTTGAGAATAAATATGTAACGTGTAATATTGGGTGAAAATGCGATAAATATACTTGGGAACTCATAAACGATCATATAAAATTAATTGTGCTAGGCAAAATGAGTTTAAACCGAATTAAATAATAGTATTGAAATTGAAATGAAATTCGGATGTGTATAAATGTGATTTTTCGTGGTCCGCGTGTGAGCTCGTTCCGATATTTGGTAATTTATGTGATATCGTCTTTGTATTAAAATAATATAATAAATAAAATTTTAAATTTTTTTATGGTGATTAAAATAATGATGGAGATTACTATATAATTAAACGTCGTTAATTATAGTAAATTTTTGCAGTTTGCTACATTAACGCCTTTCAGAATCAAGGGTCCAAGGGCCGGTGTAAGAGGGTAGCCAAGACCTAAATACCTTCTTGAAATAAGAATCCAAGGACCAATCTCGAATCCGCAGCTTATAGCACATAAATTCAAGATTTATTTATTTATGCTTAATTTTAGTGCCACCACTCCAAATCTCGTGTACGATAAACTAACCCGAACTTTACGGATAATTCCAAGACTCTAGACAATCCTGAAATGAGGATCCAAGTTCGTTAGACCAAGACCTCACACATCCTGAATTAGAGATCCAAGGGCCGCTTTATGAACCGCTGCTTATGTTACACGACACTTGTAGTAACCTTGATGTGTACCCAACTTTTATAAGCAAGAATTTTCTTAAGAAGACAAAAACTAATCATCACCAAAACCTAAATACCTTTAATTATTCCTAGATTACTATTTTTGGGTGAAACAAGCTTATGGGAACAAGAAGCCACAATTAACTTCGATGAGCTCTAAAAAGATCCAACTACTCCACGTTTAGCAATCTAACTTATAAACAACTCTATCATTTCTCGTTCTTCGCAAATTTAAAATCTTAAATAATAAGATCCGCGAATGCTTAGCCAAATAATCAAGCCATGCATATATAAAGTCAATTATGGGAACTTGCAAATTCTTAAAAAGAATTCGCGTTTTATAGCTCCTTGTATAAAAGACTAGCAACAACTTATAGATTATAAAGGTTAAGGGGACAAGCTAGGGCTCAACACGCCCGGTCAAGTCAAAATTTTATTCCTACTCTCTCCAGCGGAAAGTCAACAAAGTGTCAAAACACTTATTATATTTTTGCAAAAATTTTTAAATTTTCTCATTTTTTTGGATTTTTCAAAAAAAAAATTTTTAGGAGGAAAAACGGGGTTACGTGAGGTAAAAGCAAGTACAAGGTATAGTCATTTTCGATGGAAATCCCCCCCCCCCCCCCACACTTAAAACTGAACATTGGCCTCAATGTTTAAAAATGACGGGTGTTACCCCCACACTTAGGATTGAAAATGGCTTTTGTTTAAAAATTCCAAGTGTGAAAGGGGAAAAACATTTTTTTATATATATATATGACTAAAGGATATCCCAAGATAAGTAATGATCGGAGGCCGAGTGATTGGAGGGTTTGAAAACAAGCACGGAGGTCTTCTCGATCATAGGGAGTCCTAAAAGCAAAACGGTACCCTGCAAAACCACATGGAAAGAAACACACCCCCACACTATTCTACACAACACACTTATTAGAAAATAAAAGATAGATAGATAGATAACACGGGTTGCCTCCCTAGAAGCGCTTGTTTTTTTAATGAGTCACTAGCTTGACTCGCCCCCGAATTTAGTTGTCCATGGGGGAAGGTTGGAGATCCGGGACATCCAAATCAGGAATGTCCCCTCCATAGTAGTGTTTGATCCGATGCCCGTTTACCTTAAAGTTGGGACCGTCGGGTTGGGATAACTCGACAGTACCATAAGGAAACACTTCAGTAATCATAAACGGGCCAGACCAACGGGATTTCAATTTGGCAGAGAAAATCTTCAATCTAGAATTAAAAAGAAGAACACGATCACCGACATGGAATTCTCGATTTTTGATTTTAGAGTCGTGAATCTTCTTTGTCTTTTCCTTATAGATCAAAGAATTCTCATAAGATTGATCACGAAGTTCATTTAATTCATTTAATTGGATCTTTCGGTGATCACCCGCAGTCTTAAGATCAAAATTAGTCCATTTCAAGGCCCAGTAGGCTTTGTGCTCGAGCTCAATAGGGAGATGACAAGCTTTTCCGTACACAGGCTTATAAGGAGTACACCCGATGGGTGTCTTGAAAGCAGTACGGAAAGCCCATAAAGCGTCATCTAATTTGTCAGCCCATTTGGCACGATGCTCACCCACTGTCCTTTCCAAAATTCTTTTTAAACCGCGATTGAACACCTCCACCTGGCCACTAGTCTGTGGGTGATATGATGTAGAAAGTTTATGTTTGACACCATATTTTTCCGTCACCCTAGCAAATTGATCGTTACAAAAGTGAGTACCACGATCACTAATGATAGTCCGTGGGGTTCCAAATCGGGAAAACAATTGTTTCAGAAATTTCACAACTACTCGGGCGTCATTCGTGGGTAAAGCCTTGGCTTCCACCCATTTAGAGACATAATCGACAGCCACGAGTATATACTTGTTTCCTCGTGAAGACGGGAACGGCCCCATAAAGTCAATGCCCCATACGTCAAAGATCTCACAAATCTGAATAGAATTTTGGGGCATTTCATCCCGCTGTGAGATTTTTCCTTGACGCTGACATGAATCACAATTTTTGACCATGTCATGGGCATCACGATAAATCATGGGCCAATAGAAACCAGAATCGAAGACTTTCTTGGCGGTGTAGTTCGGGCCATGATGCCCTCCGGTGGGACCATGGTGACAAGCTGCAAGAATATCTGCAGCTTCTTTCCCGTCCACACACCGCCTAATTATTTGGTCAGCACAGATTCAAAACAAATAGGGGTCATCCCAGAAGTAGTGTCGAATATGTTTAAAGAATTTCTTCTTCTGTTGGGATGACATCCCTTTCACAAGCACATTACCCACTAGGTAGTTTGCAATATCGGCAAACCACGGGGGTTCATCATCACATTTTATAGAAATAATCTTTAGGGACTCGTGTGGAAAGTTATCATTCATTTCCATTTCAACGAGATCCCCTTGATGAGGATTTTCAAGACGACTCAAGTGATCAGCCGCTAGATTCTCCGCTCCTTTTTTGTCTCGAATTTCGATATTAAATTCTTGAAGGAGGAGAATCCATCGTAGCAATCTCGGCTTAGTGTCTTGTTTAGCAAATAGATACTTTAAAGCCGAGTGATCCGTATACACTATTGTCTTAGATAAGAATAGTTAAGACCGGAATTTCTCAAATGCATACACCACCGCCAATAGTTCTTTTTCTGTGGTGGTGTAATGTGTCTGAGCACCAGATAAGGTCTTACTCGCATAATGTATAGGCTAAAAATATTTGTTCTTTCGTTGCCCCAAGACTGCACCTACCGTAAAGTCACTAGCATCACACATAAGTTCAAACGGTAGGTCCCAATCAGGGGCAATGAGAATAGGAGCTTCAGTTAATTTCTTTTTAAGATGCTCAAATGATTCGAAACATTCTTTCGAAAACACAAACGGAGTTTCTTTCTCTAAAAGATGGGTCATGGGCCAGGCTATTTTGGAGAAGTCTTTAATAAATCTACGATAAAAGCCGGCATGACCCAAGAAACTCCTAATTCCTTTGACCGAGGTGGGAGGAGGTAATTTAGCAATAACATCAACTTTAGCATGATCCACCTCGATACCTTTTTTCGAAATCTTATGGCCGAGGACAATGCCCTCTTTGACCATAAAGTGACACTTCTCCCAATTTAAGACAAGACTGGTGTCTTCGCACCTTTTGAGCATCTTGTCTAAATGGGAGAGGCAAGAAGAGAACGAATCCCCGAAGACTGAAAAATCATCCATGAAAACTTCCATGGTTTTCTCAATCATATAATGAAATATTGCGACCATACACCTTTGAAAAGTTCCCGGGGCATTGCAAAGACCGAAAGGCATCCTACGGTATGCAAATGTCCCATAAGGGCAGGTGAATGTGGTCTTTTCTTGGTCTTGGGGATCGATAGGAATTTGAAAGTAACCAGAAAAACCATCAAGAAAACAATAGAATTCATTCCCAGCTAAACGTTCTAGCATCTGGTCCATGAAAGGAAGAGGAAAATGATCTTTACGGGTGGCATCATTTAATTTTTGATAATCGATACAAACACGCCAACCCATGACCAATCTGGTCGGAATTAACTCATTATTATCATTAGTAACCACCGTCATACCACCCTTCTTGGGTACGACGTGCACAGGACTAACCCAAGAACTATCCGAGATAGGGTAAATCAATCCAGCATCGAGAAGTTTGATAACTTCTTCTTTAATGACTTCATGAATTTTTGGATTTACCCTTCTCTGGTGTTGGACAGCAGGTTTAAAGTCATCTTCCATCAATATTTTGTGGGTGCAAAAATTAGGATCAATGCCCCTGATGTCAAATATTTTCCAAGCAATTGCTCATTTGTGTGACTTTAAAACCTTAATAAGCTCGTCCTTTTCCCCACTCTTCAAGTCTTTAGCAATAATTACAGGTAACTTTGAAGTTCCTTCTAAAAACGCATACTCGAGGTGGGAAGGTAAGTCTTTAAGTTCTACTTCAGGAGGCTCTTCAACGGAAGATTTAGCCTTTTTGGTTTCGTCATTTTCAAGCTTTTTCGGAGGGAGATCTTTTGTCAAATCATCATTTAACAATTGTTCAAGAAAAATAATATCTCCCTCTGAATCATAAATTCCATTATCAATTTCCGGTGAAATTGAATCATCAAGAGCAAGAAAAGCGTCGGTCTCCTCCAGTAGAAAATCACTATCCCCGAAGGGGGTAAGAGATGGGGAGAGAGCCGCGACAACATAATCAGAAGATGGAGTGGGACTGCCACTCAATGGATTAATTGATTTTTGAACATTTAACACTTCATGGAAATGATCCTCGCATGACGTGTCAATGGTATCAATCCGATGGATTGACTCATGCTCATTAGGATAATTCGAAGTATTCCCAATATTTAAGACCAATTTTTCATCACCGACTCTTATAGTTATCTCTTCTTCGTAGACATCAATCAAAGCACGAGCCATCCTTAAGAAAGGTCTCCCTAAGATAAGGGGAACACGAGGATCGACTTCATAGTCTACAACAACGAAGTCAGCAGGGAATGTGAACTTTCCTACTTGTACGAAGACGTCCTCAGCTATACCAACCGGGTAAGCAACCGATCAATTAGCTAGTTTGAGGGTCATTCGATTGGGTTTCAGTTCACCAAGCTTTAGCTTTTCCCATACAGAAAGAGGCATCAAATTGATGCTGGCACCTAGATCGGCTAAGGCCATGCATCCCTCAAGCTCGCCAAAATCACAAGGAATGAGGAATTCCCCAGGGTCTCCTAGTTTCTCAGGTAACTTTTTAAGGAGGACCGCTGAGCAATTCTCATTAAGAGGAGTATTAGCCAATTCAAGAAGTTTCTCCTTATTCGTAAGGAGATCTTTCAACATTTTAGCATATTTTGGCATCTGAGCTAAAGCCTCGGCAAAACTGATATTGATGTGAAGTTTCTTGAACATTTGCAAGAACTTGTGAATTTGAATATCAGATTTGTCTTGTAGCTTTTCCTTGTTCAACCTCGAAGGATAAGGAATGGGAGGTTGATGAGGATTTCGCTCAGGGATTTCTTTTTGTTTAGAAACGGGAGTCGGCTGGATCACCGGAGGTGGGACTCGTGCGGTACTTTCTGGACTTGAAATGTGCACCTGGTCCATGGTAGTCTCCGGGTCTCGTTCCACCTCCTTAGAAGAAGAAGGATTAGGTGGTGGAACTGAGGGTCCAGCCAAAGTAAGACCACTCCGTGTTGCTAGGAAGCCCACCTTGAGGTCTTTCATTTAAAGCCTTTTCCATTTTTGTTAATTGATTTGCTAATAATTGAAACTTAGCCTCAGACGCAATCATATGTTGTCTTAATAACTCATCCGTAGATGGAGTATTTGGAGCTTGGTTAAAATGCGTCTGAGCTTGATTTTGGTTAAAATTTTGACCTTGGTTTTGATTAAATCCTTGATTTTGATTGAAATTATAACCTTGGTTAAAATTTTGTCCTCGGTTGTTTTGATTAAACCCTTGATTAGAACGATTTTGGAACTGATTTTGGTTATTTCTGTTTTGAAAGTTTTGATTGTTCTGATTAGGGTTATTTGTTTGATTGAAACTGGGTGGTCCAAGATAATTGTTGGAACGATAGCTTAAGAGATTACGGTTTCCTTGTGGTTGGTAAGAATTACCTCCCATATTAAAGGATCCCGTAGCAGCATATACGTCTCCTTGAGTGAAGCCACCGGCGGCTTGACACTCGGAATAATGATGTGGACCACCACAAGTCTCACAACCAGGATTGATAACATTAGCTTGCTGATTAATTTGGCTCATTCTTAGAAAATTTTTGTTCATTTCTTCGATTTGCTTAGCCATGGCTGCTAATTCTGGAGAAGAAGTGATAGATCTAGATGACTCGCCCCTTTGAGCTGAGGTATCCCAGTCATTGTGGTGAGGGGTCATATTTTCGATAAGATCATAACACTCTTCGGGCCGCCTTTTCATAAAGGTGCCTCCAGCAGCCGCATTGATTGTATCTCGGTGTCTCAAAGTTAACCCGTTATAGAATGTATCTATGATTGTAACGGTAACATATTATGATTAGGAAACCGGTCAATTGAAACTTTGTAACGTTTCCAAGCCTCGAATAGAGATTCGTCGGGAAGCTGTCGGAAGTTACTGATATCGTTTCTCAATTTTGTGACCATAGAAGGAGGGAAGTATTTAGATAGAAATTTAGAAACCATCTCCTCCCAGCTATGGATAGAATTCTTAGGAAGACGATCAAACCAAGCGGTGGCATGATGTGTCAAAGAGTATTGAAAGAGATTCAAGCGAAGGACGTCATGCGGGACGCCATTTTGCTTCATACTCTGAGTAACGGTCAAGAATTTGTCAATATGCTTATTAGCATCGTCACCCGGTAAAACGTGGTATTGACAACTCTGTTGGACTTGTTGAATCATATGGTTCTTAAGTCCGAAATCCGTAGCCTGAATGTTAACAGGAGCGATCGGTCTGCCCCGTCCATTCATAGTCGGCTGGCATAGCTCCTCCATCGTTCGGAGATCGGGAGTCGGATTTTGATGAAAAGGTCCCGCAGGAGGCGGTCCTTGATTTTGGTTTTGATTATCCATAAGTGATGAATTACAACGATTTCTTTGTCTAATTAATCTTTCAGGATTAGAAAGAGGAGAATTTAGTTCGTTGGAAGAAGATCGTGTGCTCATGCACTAAAAAGAAATAAGAGAGAAATATTTTTGAGATTTTTTGAAAAATATTTTGAAAAGAAAAATATTTTTGGTTTTTTTTAAAGTTATAGAAAAAGAAAAATATTTTTGGCTTTTTGTATATTTAAAATTTTTTTGTTTGGATTTTTTCAAATTTTTAACAAAATAAACTTTCAAAAGAAAGGATCTTCAAGGCACCAACGCCAAACAAAACGCAAAATTCTTAACAAATCTCCCCGGCAGCGGTGCCAAAAACTGATTCGTTTGTAGATTGAGCAGTTTTAATTTTCAAGTTTTCCCGTTAGAACCAAGATTCACTTGAGGACAAGTGATAAATTGATCTTCCGAGGTCGTTTTCCCAACGAGATTTGAATTGAGATTTACTTTTGTGTTTTAGTTTTAATGCTTGATTGTCGGATATTTTTGGCTTGGATTTTTGGGATTTAAGATCTATTTTAACTAATCAAAATTTAAACTAATTAAATAGCAACTAAATGACAATAAAATTTAGCTAAGAATATGAAATAAAAAGATATGCTTGTCAAGTGTAGTGAAAAGATCATTAAGTGTGAATTATCATGTTAAGCCCCTTTTTAATTAATACCCGTCAAATTAAATCATTTTCTCACAACGTTGGCTTATATTGAAAACAATCAATTTTTCTTGGTAATAATTATTAGATCTAAATAATCAATTTTCCTAACGGCTTTTGCCCATTAAAAACAACCAACTAAAAAGATCCACAAATAATCCGGAAATTATTAATCAACAACCTTCGAATACCCGTTTAAAAAGGAATGCTTTCTCACAACGTTGGTTTATATTGAAAACACTTCTTTTTACCTAGGTAAAATCTATTTGGTTTAGATAATTAGTTACCTTTACGGCTTTTGCCTGTAAAAGTTACTAAAAATCAAAACAAGTAGACCAAAGGTTATTAACTAATAATTTCTAAGGTTTCACACTTTATTTCATAATTCACCAATACTTAACAAGCATATAACAAGATCTACTCACTACTCATATTAATCAAACTAACAAAAGCAAATAAGTTCACAATAATAAACATGATCTTAAAGTAGATAGTTAAACTAATAAAATGATAAAAAGGAAGGAGATTAAGACCCGATGATTTATACGAGAGAATAACCACCCGATCTTATAAACTAAATAAATGATTAAAGTTTATTTCTTTGTTAACTTTAATTTTGCTATATAGTTAATGAAGTTTGAAGCTTTATTAACTAAATAACTTAATAAAAGTTAATAAAGTTGTAAGCTTTAATGATTTTAAAGGTTATAAGACCCGTAAGCTCCACGCCTTAGATGTAGGATGGTGAGAAACAAAGAAAGATCAAAACTTTATCAATGGTTAGTGAATAATAAGCAATAATAAGCACTACTACTATATGGAATAAGCTAAAAATAATCTAAAAAGTAAAAAGATTAAAACTTTATAACTAAAAACTATTAGATCTAAGTCCACCCGAAGCTAAGTTGCCTACTACGAAGAATAGACGCGAATCGGGTATGTTTAAGGACTAGATCTAAATGAACAAGCTATTAAATAGCTTATTGTTCAAGAAATACTCAAAAAGTTGCAAACTTTTTATGAAAAAACTTGATAAAACTAATAGATCTAATTAATAAGCTATCTAAAAAGCTAACAAAATAAAGAAAAGTGCTCTCAAACTTAAGAGGTGTCAAGGCTTATTTGGAAAATAAGCCGAGCTTAATAAGCTCATGCATCTCTTTTTTTGTTTGAATCGAGCTAGAGGGTGAAGAAGACAAGAGATAATAAGATGTAATAAGCTAATAAGCTAATATAACTTATTAGATGAGAAACAGAAAAAGAAAATAAAGAAAGAGATGAGAAGAAGAGAAATAAGCACTAAGTAATAAACATCTTTTTCATTAATAAGCTAGAAAAGTTTTACAAAATAAGCACTAAAAATAAGCTCAACAATAAGCTCTAAATACTACTTAAAAGAAAGAAAATAAAACTGCTACTTCTAAAAAAAATGTGTGTGAAATAATGTGCGGAGTGAATTCAATAGCCTCCTCTCGGATCTGGTGCCATCATATTTATATCCAATGATTAGGTTTTCTAAGACCCTCTTGTTGTCGTAGGTTGCATCATAGCCGAACGCGTGTCCTATATTGCAAAATATATCACCACTTGGAGACAAAGAAAGGTATATTCGCATATTTCCTTCACTCAGCCGACCATAATGCCATGTGTTGCGATTGGATTGAGTGAAAAAGTTAATGCGTGTGAGAGTGAGTGGAGGAGCAAATGGTCACGCGCTGAGTTGAATTAATTTAAGGAATTGAAGATCACGTGTATAATAGCATCTCAATATATTATTTCTTCTCATTTGTTGCTTGTGGAATTAGAGAACAGCAAAGGAGTTAACGTGCCTCTCTTTCATATCTTATTTTTGGGCTGAGTCAACAGTAATAAACTATCTTTCAAAGTGCCATGTTTGGGCTGCTATCTTGGTGGGCTTCATTTAGTCTTTCAATTTTTCATTCTTTTGCTTTGATGCTTCATATAAAATCAACGATAGACCCGTAGTTTCGTGCTCTTTCCAATGGAGTGATCGGGTAATTTCCGTTTCCGCTATGTTTTCAAACCCTTGTACCTGCAAGACATAATCACAAAACCAAACATATTTGCAATATAATTTCACATGTTTTATGGTTATTAGTCCATTTTAGCGTGTTTTCCGGTATAAAAATGATGCGTGTTTAAGCACACATCACTAATCCACGTAATAGCATAACAATAGTTTGGTCCATAAAAAGTTTTGCATGTTTCTCACCCCAATTATAAAATAGTTTAAATAGAGTGGGGCTATAAACTCGAATAATGCCTTTAAATAACCAATTCAAATAATTCAGCTCAACAGTCAGATATTGAGTAAATAGTTCGCAGATTTCAAAAACAAACAGTCATTGAGTTTAGTTAAAACGAGCATGTATTCTCCCCCAGAAATAGTTTAAAAACCAGTAAAAGTAGGGGCCATGAACTCACCTTGGTAAATAGCAGTCAGATCACAAAATAGTTCAGACAGTGTTCAGCACCGACACGCGACCTAGATTAGTAAGGTTTGTTTAGTTCACAGACTAAGTTTAAGACTTAATTTCAACAGTTTTAGAGAGTTTATGTTATTGTTGCTGGTGTGGCAGCATTTAAGTTTAAAAGTCATTACTAAATCATTTGAAAGTATTGGCTCTTGGAAGTACGCACGAATTGCAAGAATTAAAATCCTTAGTTTGAAAATAACTAAAGATTACGGAAGGGACGAATAATAATATTACTTTGGTGATATGTCGGAGAATGTTATAATTGTGTGGATACGAATATTACAAAGTGGGCGTGGTTATGAAAAATAAAATAAAAGTTATGTGTGTATGTATATGTATATATATATATATGTTTCGTTTATTATAACAGCATGGTTTGAAAATAACTATTGTTAATAGATTGTAAAGTTTACAAAAAGAATTTGAAAACCATTTCATAGCTTTTAAATTTATTGATGGTGTTGATATAACATGTCAATTTTTATAGTTAAGTTAACGAAATGAATTTGAATTCTTTTATAATTGCATATATATTTATACATATATGACGGTTTCTCTAATTTTCTCTATTTGTGAAAACGATTCTTATTTTCAATATGACATGTACAAGTAAAGTTTATATATGTACATACGGCGTTGACAAATTTTTATTGTGATATGAAATAATATGCCGAGTAACGTTATTTATCTAAATCAATCGTAGAGTTTTTATAAAAATTAGAGTTGTCGTGTTTTATTAGTTGACGAGTAGTGACGATGGCATATATACACGGAACGAGTAACGTAACACGACTTTGTGTCACAAGTGGGCTGTGGCCCAACTATTCGAATGTGTTAACATCACCACAGACTTTGTGTTGGGCTGGTCTATGGGCTAGGCAGAAAATAAAAGAAAGACTTTGTATGTTAGGTTTGCTTGGTGGGCTGTGGCCCAACCAAGAGTCTTGCTCAGATCAGTATACCACAAGCCAAGGAAACAAAAGATCAATTTATGTTGGTGTTGCCTGCTACTCGTTGGGTGACAGAAGGAACAAGGAAAAGAAAGCGTTTGCATATTATTGTTTACACCCAACAAGTCTTGCACAAGAACAAAAAGAACAAAAGAACTTTCCTCAAACAAGTGAATCACAACCAGAATAGAACTTTGGGTGATGGGGCTGTTAACGCAAAAACACAGGAGGAACAACAGAGTTTTTGTATTTCACGCTTAAATCTAGTGCCAAGTCTTAAACTTACAAAGTGGTTCACCTCATGACCTTTCCAGTTTATATTGACGCAAAAAAAAATATATATATAGTTGTGACTTAGACCTTATCTTAATTCATGTTAAGGTGGGTCTTGAGACTCGAAGACAAGATGGGTTGGGGGGAATTTTAGCATACAAATGACAGATTTTGCGAAGGTAATACTAGACTCCAAAGGATTTCTAGCATTAGCATACTACGAGGTCTTTTAGAGGCTCAAATGATTGAACAAGAAGACACCCAACGGGGTGATTTTTGCCACAAGTTAACACCGAAACGACCATTCATTTGAGACTACAACAAGTCCAATATATCAAGGATTTGACTCGGACTAAGCTTGTCACTTAGGCCAAAGGTTAGGACCACGCATTTTACCAAATGACTCGAATTCTTAGAGTAGCAGAGACCCTATATCTCCATTCGAATACCATCAAGAAGAGGACTACCAATTTTGAGTACAACTCAATCTTGGTGACTTCATTCGACCAACACAAACTCAGTAGCAACACAAGATCATAAACTACCAAACACTATACTAGACTCTACACCAACAAATTAGACTCGAGATGTGTACGATTCAAGAACAATGACAAAGAACCAAACGTTATCAAAACCGAGCCAAGAGTAAACCTTATTATTAGTTTTTCATTTAGATTAAGCCACACCAACACAAAACAAAACCAAGATAATGATTCCACAATTTATATGTGTCGACATATACATCTTATAGATCGAAAACAATCACAAGTTTAATATTTTCAGTCGAAAGGTACAACCAACAATAAACTAAAAACATGACTACAATTGGATTAGGAAAAATCAAGATTTTGAGGATCCTTACAATCAAGGTGATTCGACTGTGGAATGATGAGGAGAGAACCCAATTCCAAGCAACCCACTTTCCTTCTTCACCACTATCTTTCCCTTGTGTTTGTGTATGATGATTTGGTGGTGAGATGGGTTTCCTGGAATCGAATGGGTCTTAAGGAAATCAAACAAGGCTCTCTTATCCTTCCTTTCTCTATCCTCAGACGCTCCATAGCCAATTTTAGAAAAGAATGTCGACACTAATTTGGCTTGGCTTGTTGTCCTTTGGACTCGACAGAGATGGCAGTCGTCCTTCTCTTGGACGGAAGGAAAGAGATAAAACTCGGGCTTGTCTTGTTTATAGCGTCACTCCCTTGGCTTGATGTGGATCCAGGAAAAAGGTTAAAGGAGATGGCGTGCGACTGTTTTATTCAGATGAGGCAGATGGAGGGTGAGAGAGGAGCAGGTTTGTGGGATAAGAAGAAGGCAGAAAAAAAAGATGTCTTATCCTCTCACTTATATATATATATACTAGCTTCATGACCCGCCCGATGGGCGGGTTCGCTTCATAATATTGTTTGACAAAATTATATGCATGTAAAATAAATAATGAATAACGGCAAATATGTTAAACAAAATAATGGTTCACAAAAATAGTACTCATGTATTATATGTAAAAAGAAAAATGATAAGTATCATAGAAAATAAATTTATACATGTTAAAAAATTGAAAAACAATTCTATATTGATACAAATCATGGAATCCATTATTAGAATGAAGTTTATTTGCAAAACATAACTTTAATGGTAGTTTGTTTGAGAGCAAGTGCTCCATCTCCATCATCGGGTTAATAAAATACATAATATTCACAAATAACAAATAAAAGAAAGTTTACAACTACACATCCACTTCTAATCAGCTTTTGAAAACAATCAATTAATAAAATCTAACTGGACGTAAGTAAATAATGAATAACGACATATATATTTAACAAAAATATTGAAAACAATCACATAAAGTTGTCCTTGTGAGAATAGCGGCCTTTGTAGAAAAAACCCAATTTGTGACAATTACAAATGGTAAAGACGCATCCAAACTATATTGGTCTCAATTATAGTGCCCGGTATCTAATGGCGTATCCAAAAAAAATCTGTACATGTTCTTTTTCAGGAAGCAGGACATTAGGTTTTTGCATGTGGAGATTGTAGAAAATCTATCAGGTTAACTGTGACATTTTCCCGAAAATATACTCAAGATAAGTGTCATAAACAAAGTAACAAAGTATGTGGTTTGTTTAGCACAAAATGCTTACTTTCTTAAGATGCTACTTGGTAATTTGAAGATTTAGAACATCACAAAAATCAAACAACTTCTCTTTATGTTATTTGGGTTTTACTCCTATATCAGCCAGTCAAGTTACCTGAAAAAGATAGATTCATAAAGTTTTAGGTTAAATTGTTGTTGATGATGGATACTATATATTGTATGAGATGGGAGAATAAAAGCTTGGTGCATGTAAGTATGGTGGTGATCAACAACAAAAAGGAGTGACACAATGTATAAACCTGATGCGGGAGCATCTAGATTGATGTGGAAGCACCTATGACTCTTTAGTTCCCTAGGCATCAACGACTCTTTATTTTCCTCTATTTAATTTAGTTATTAAATGTTTCGGTTTCTTTATCATAAATCCCATCTATAAATTGGGATCAAGTTTTTGTTATTCATTAGTTTTTTTGATGATATGAAAAGTTATTTTCTTTCCTCCCTATACACAAGTGTGTGTTAGAGTGTGTGAAATTGTCTAATTATCGGTATTCTTTTGAATCAACGATTATTAGAAGAATTGTTCTTGGGTATTCTTTGAATCAACAAGATCAGTTGTTTATACCTTTTATTCGCTACATCAGTTGGTATCAAAGCTAAATTTCCTGATCAATATGTCTCCTAATGACGACATTATTTATGAATATCCATTCGTGTATGATGAATACAAGGATGAGGATTGGTATCTTTGGTTCGGGTCACATGATTGTTCGTATGATGAACAAACAGGTAGCCATAAACTCAAATATGAGGCAGAGTCGCCTGAAGAAGTGACGTTCTTGATTGCAGCCCAAGAGTTTGGATTTCAATTTTATAAAAGAACTCAGTCTTCTATGTTTATTAAAGAGATCAATTCATCTGCAGTGGAGGTCAAAAGGGAATACAAGCTATTGAATTTGTTAGAATTCAGTAGCTCTAGGAAGAGGATGTCGGTGATAGTACGTGAGGAAGCTGGTCAAATTTTCTTATTTTGTAAAGGTGCTGACAATATTATATTTGATAGGTTGGGCTACGGTTGTAGGACATATCAGCATGCTACAACTATGCACCTTGCAAATTATGCAGAGAAGGATGAGTGCAAAATAGTTATGTTTGATCCTGGTGGTTTCGAGACAAAACTCGAGGTCGAGTTCTTTTCAACCGGGGGAGAATGATGACGGTCAAGTTTTTGGTGAATTTAGGAAGGTGATGGGTTTTTTTTTTCATAAATAATTTTGGGGGTTTTTAAATGATTAGGAATGTGAAATGTCGGTATTATTAAATACTAGTGTGTCTATATATTGGGTTACAATGTTTTTGTATGGGATATTATGATGAAATATATGAAAAGTCGTTTCCTCCCTATCACAAGTGTGTGTTAGTGTGTGAATTATACCCTGATTATCGGTATTCATTTGTGAATCAACGATTATTAGAAGAATTGTTCTTGGGTATTCTTTGAATCAACAAGATCAGTTGTTTATCCCTTTTTTTCGCTACATCAAAACCCCTACATGACTGAATGAATAAATGTCAAATGTAGACTGATGCTCTAAAATTATGTTATGAAAATCATGTTCATCAGTTCCCTTGCCTTAATATCAGATTCATCATATCATGAATTAAATATAAAGCAAATTGAAACGCATACTTGTTATTAGTCTATCGTCCTAACCTAGTACTAACTGCTTATAACAAAAACCAAACATTACCGACTATGGTAACTTAAATTATGTAACTGATCAGAGAAATCTATATGAGCTAAAAAGAAAGCACCTCCTTAGAAATAAATGGCTAACCTTGACTATGCAAAATTTATCTGACTCAAAAGACTCGAACTTTTTTAAGATAGTAGCTTTAATTTTTATTTCTATGCAAAAAATTCCATTCGATAATGCGTTAGTTAAAGATACAAATAAATTAGTTTCAAAACTATCAGTGGTCAATTGCTCTACCACTGAGCTATGACCCTTCGTTGTTATATCTCACAAATTATTATTTTTTTTCCAAGTTGGGTACATACATAAAGCAAGTAATTCTTATCACATGCTAAGAAAGGAACTTCTATACAAAATAAAGCTATCTAAGACACATTCAGGGATATGATATTTTAAAAGTTAATACGCGGGCTGCGAAGTGCCTGTTTCAAAAGGGTTGATACATCAAATTATAGAAAGTGAATACTCATTATATGTTGTATTAACGATGCAGCAATTTTTCATAGTCATCTCGTCACAATTTGTGCCTGAGATTTTTCACGTTCAAGTGTCTTCGGCAAAGTTAACAAAATACATTAGCAAGTAAAGGAAGTATGCATTTTGTTTTTTCTCATGTGCCGTTAAAGGGCGATTAGGACGGTATGTGTGGTTATGCCTATCGGCCCATATTCAGAACCGTTAAAGGATGATTGGGACCGGTATGTGGTTCTGTATATTGGCCCATCATACTCTGTTCAGCTGCCAGCTTGGTGAGATTAGGAAACTTAATCCTGTTTAAAAAATGTAGCTAAATTTAATGAGCTCAAATTTAATCATTTTCTATAAATTACAGGATTAGAAGTCACCTGCATTTGTTGGATAACCGATAGATCAAACACCCAGGGTCCTAGACATGATACTACTACACCCCTCATTAATAAATACACTGATGTGGTGTGGTTTTTAACTCATATCGAGTCGCCACAAATCAGGAGGCAACTCCACTGCATATAACAAACATATAATTTTAGCTAGCATTTCGACATCTTTATAAGAAAAAGAAGCCTTAGATTACCTATGACCAGGTTGACCAAAGTCCTGTTTAAAGTGCCGATACTCGTGACTCCATAAAAGGGTACAAAAATGTAGCCGAGATACCAATGATTTCGCTTATTCCTCTGCCTATTCAAATCATGTACATTAGTATTCCATCCCATTGCAATATAGCAGTCATCAAATTCCCAAAACTGTTATGAAAACAATACAAAACAAATCAAGAAAGTGGCTGTCGACTTTTCAGGACACTATTTATTTTACCATAACCTGTTACCCGACCTACCTTTATTACCTTTAAAGAAACATAATTCAGGAACTACAAGATTAAAATTAGAGCTCAGAGTGTAGTTTATGAATGGTTGAGAAGCCTTTCATACTAAAAAGACACAACTTCAGGAAAATTTGGCCTGCACTCGTCTTGCAATATCTAAAGTTGCCTAAATTGATCATCAGGATACCCCTATCAAATATCCAAAATTTGAAGTTAACGCATTCGAGATCTGGGCCTGCTATACATGAAGATTGATCTCAATTTTTTTCTTGATGTGTAAACTTAATAGCGATATAGCAATGCCGCATAAATTAAAATCGAATGGAAATTGGTAAACATCATACTTGATACTTGGTAACAAATACACATTTTTAATGGTTTTAATACAAAACTATAAACTAAATAATTAAAGAACGTTAGTAGTCATACCTCATCAAGTTGGTGAGAATATGTCGAAAAAATGTGACCAATATCCTTAGAACATGGCTTGCGTATCTTACTTGATGAGCCATCAATACATGCTTCATTGCTTTCCCTGCATATATAAAAGTGGCAAGTAATCAATTTATTTGAGTCAACTTATCTGATCTTCATTGTTTCTAATAAGACTATTATATAAACATATTCCTTGTATGGCAAAACTTGATTACATAATTTATAATGCATAAGCAATAATTAAACCTAAAATTAAAAATAAAATAATTACCTTTAATCAAATTTAGTGTCAATTCATGATCAAATAAACAGACTAAATAAGTAAACCACATTGATTTAATGATTCACTACACCAATTTCAAATTTTACATAACGTCTGATTTATTTTTCAAAAGATTAAAACCAAGTAACAGTCAATCATAAACTTAATGGAACAACCGTCACAAATACTTTTGTCATGCCTAATTTGAAAACCGACCTCTTTGCTTAGAATAACACCAATCTCATATGGCACAAGCGTTGCTTTTGCAAACAAAAATAGCACCATAGTAGACATCCAATGCATTGGCTTATATAACATTCAAAAGATTATGAAAGTAAAAAGACCAATACACATGCAAATAATTTCTCTTTTTTAAATGTGTAGTTCTCGTATATATGAGTTGATACTCCTTTTGGAGTAGATGTAAGGGTCTCACTTACTTTTGCTTCAAATGCTTAACCACCTGCATTTGTTTGGTGTCTCTTCAAGTTTCAGGCCCGGAATAGTCACCATAAAAATTAAAGATAGATAAATTGATAGAAAAGGGTTTTAATTTAAACGGATAGTTTGTATTTGTACATGAGACACAGTCAATTTTTTGAATCTTTAGTATTAGATCACATGAATACATGAATTGCAAAGATAAATTACTTACATAAGTTGCATCAAGGTGGTTGCAGCTAGAAATCATGAAATATTTTTTACCACAATAAAATTTTTTACCATTAAGGAGTGGCTGTATGTTAATAAATGATGACAGTTGGTTGTATCAAGTTAAACACTATGCCAACTCTTGTTATCACAATTAACACAATTATCATGTCATTGAATCAAGATTAAAAGAAGACCGAGATCAAATCGGTATACCAACTCCCCTGAAATTATTGATATTTCTACATACATGCATGCATATCAAAAGATAGGACTATAAATATACCTGCAGAGTATTTTCGAAATCGGTATGCCAATTTCCATTGAGAGGAAAGCATTGCTCATTAGTCTCCTGTTGCAAAGATAATCGAAAAATTTATATATCTAATTATTTGGAAGGTCTGAAAGCTTCTCTTACCACATAGCAATGCTGCAATACTTTCTGAATAAGCAACATAATTTTTTCCACATACCAGGTCTGAAAGCTTCTGTCCCATACAGCTTTTACCACATAACTTATTCACAATGTTGTCAAGTACAACCAATGGTGCAAACCTGATTGGTCAATGATACAAATAATAAACTGAATTTGTAGATATGAAGGCATGTTTATTAGTTTATGGCCATAGAACATATATATATGCAATACATACATTGTATAAGCTCCAATAACAAATACCTTGTGGTGACTCAGTAGACTGCTCCATGTTGCGTATTCCTGCTTTCGATTCCTTTGAGAACTGGACGATACACTCTTAGACGCACTGTATCAATCATCAGTTGATCTTTCTTTGAAGCATTTCATTGAACGCTTGGCGAACTTTTCATCAAACCTGTGATAACTTAAATCGAACATCATAGTCCTGCCAAAAAATTAAATTAAAACTCATGATTTAGTAAAGATGTCCATTAATAACGTGAAACGTGTAAATGTAAATAATATAAAATGCACATACTATACAGTACCTTGAAAAGAAGCCGACGCGTTCTGTGATTGGAATATCTTGTGTAACGTCCCCAAATGGCTGTTGCCCTTTAGGAGGTATTTTTGCTTCACTGCTCTCATCATAATCAGTCCTTCCATCGTAAGAAACCAAGTCATCTGGGAAATCCACAAACTCTTCATTTCCCTCATCTTCCGTCATCATTAGATCACTTGTTTCGTTTTGAACATCATATACTTTTGTAACCACTACCCCATCATCCTTCTCAAATCAATCAAATGTAGCTTGCTCATAAGTCACAAGTTCAACTTACTCTATACTACATCGGATACAGCAATTAAGCCAACAATGAGTCATAAAGAAATAACCGTGCAACAAACCATTTGCGCATATTATCAAACTTAGTTGGTGTTTGGCATTGTACCTAGAAGCGATTATCTGATTAATGCATTTCTAAGTCATATATAATCAGTTTCTAGTGTTAGGATATAATGAAACTTATTCAGGGGTCATTTTACACGTGAATCCGTATTCCTTAAATAATCAAAAACTGTTAAACACTATAACTATTCTAGTTATCATGTTACAACTGATTATCTGATCCTAATCACATAACCAATTTTATCACAAACTTATCAAATACTACATTACTATAAGGCGACACTTACATTGACAGATATGCAGTCGGTGGGTCAACTGTTTGACCTCATTTGTACAACACCGTTTAAAAAACGACTAAACCAAGCCACTAAACCATCTGCGGATACTCACCTTCTTACCTTCACCATCTCATCAAGTTAGATCATAAGCCCAAAAATACGCTCAAACTGTAAACACCTCAAAACACAACAAAACAATGAACACAACATCACAAATTTACCACAATACAACTGAAAATTTTCAAATTAACCCATTAATCATCAACAAAAAATGTACCTTTTTTTATCGTCGATGAACTACTAACCTTCAATAGATCCCAATTTGAGTTGAAAATAGCCCTAATACATGAACATACAAAAAACTGATTAAGTTTCAATAGAACTCAAAATCGTAACTTTGGTTTATCATTATTAACTTCCGGCTTGATTAATTAGTCAGTATCCCTAATACATGAACAACAACAACAAATGATTGAATGAACAACTGCTTGATGTAAGGTCAATTTTTTTTAATTAAAACTGAAAATATAACTAAAACCACTAAATAATGAATTAACAAAATCAACATACACGTACCTTGAAGGGTTTCACGTGATGATAGGTCTTCGTTATCAGAACAGTTAAGCCACCGAGTGAAACCACAAAATAATTAATTATAATATGCGTTTCATTATCAGAACATCCAACACTCAAATTCAACCTTAAAAAACATGCACAAATTAGGTTAAACATTGATATCCATGAATCGGGATGCATTCATAAGGATCGAGAATTGTTTAATGTAACAAACTTACTAATTGAACCGATTGCGTAGTCACTCTTCTGCATTCAGAGGTTTTGAGATATATGTGTACAATATTTTGATTTTCAAATCATCAACGGATCATATTGTGCGGTTTGAAGAAGCATTAGGGGTCTGGAAAAAATTTTGAGTTTAAAATAATCCCTGATTTTTGTGATATGTATTTGAAATTCAAAATGAATCATAACGAAAAATTTAAAATCAGTAGGTTTAATTTTGGAAGGCAATATTCAGTTTCAGAGATTTTAGGTAGATAATTAAGGGATGAGTTATCCCTTGATTGTAGGGTGGATCCCTAAAATGAATGCAGGGATATGGGAGTATTATTACTGCCTTTAATTTTAAGCATGTAGTTTTTATTTTGAAAGCTTTAAACAAAAATCCTTAAGTGTTCCACTGGTAGGCACGCTTCTATCCTTCTTCAAAGGTCATGGGTTCGAGTCCCATGAATGAACAATTTTTAAATTTCCGGATTTTAGTGCATGAATAGTGTGTGCCATGTCATCAATGAGGTGGAATTGAGGTGGCATTTCTACGCTTATGTGTCGCTGTCATGTTAGGCGATTATATAGTGTAGGATTATATATATATATATATATATATATATATATATATATATATATATATATATATATATATATATATATATATATATATATATATATATATATATATATTTTACTTATATACTTATAATTAAAATAAGAAAAATGTAGATGTTAAATTTAATAAAAGTAAGTTGTGGATGTTCTTGGTTTTGTAACACTCGCGGGGATTTAAGCGTACCCCGTGTTTCGTTGAACTCCGGTGTGATTTGAGATTTTCGAGTCGTTGTGAGCAATTAAAAAGAAAATTAAATATAATTCAAGAGTCGTTTTTATCGGACGGACATAGAATGGAATTTATTGAATCCGAAATGAATTTATAAAGGTGAACCTTTACTAATGTGATGTCGGTACGCGTGTAGTGTCATTTTTCACGTTTCACGAGTTACCTTCTCGTTTTCGATTCAAATAAGTTCGAAAAAGTCCGAAATTGAAACTTGAGAAATAATAAATACGATTTAGTATTAAAATCAGTCTGGAAAAATTTCGGGTGGTTACAATTTGGAGGCACTACCTTTATGGTACTAAGTGTGTAGTGTTTACAGACCATAAGAGCTTACAGTATATACTTGATCAGAAAGAGCTCAATATGAGGTAGCGTCGTTGGTTGGAACTGCTTAGTGATTACGACTGTGAAATCCGATATCACCCAGGAAAAGCCAATGTTGTGGCAGATGCCCTCAGTCGTAAGTAACGACTCAAGCCTTTGAGAGTCAGATCATTGGGAATGACAATCATTTCACCACTACCATCAAAATCTTCGAGGCTCAAGTTGAGGCACTCAAGGAAGAAAACCGACCCAGTGAGAAAATCGATAAAATGCCAGAAAATGCCAATGGCTTTGTAAGGAGAGCAGACGGAGTATTCTGCTTCAAGGACAGAAGTTGGATACCTCTCTATGGTGGAATACGAGAGTTGATTATGCACGAGTCGCACAAGTCGAAGTACTCCATTCACCTAGGTTCTGATAAGATGCATCAGGATCTTAAGAAACTTTATTGGTGGCTAAATATGAAAGCAGAAATAGCTACGTAGGTCAGGAAATGCCTTACTTGTGCTAAAGTAAAAGCCGAATACCAGAAACCATCCGGATTACTTCAGCAACCAGAAATTCCACAATGGAAATGGGAACACATTACAATGGATTTCGTCACTAAACTTCCCAAGACGTCAGGCGGTTACGATGCTATCTGGTAATTGTTGATCGTCTCACCAAATCAGCCCATTTCATTCCAATCAAGGAGACTTATTCTATGGATCAGCTCACCAGACTTAATGTCAAGGAAATTGTCTCAAGGCACGGTGCACCAATTTCCATCATTTCTGACCGAGATAGTCGCTTTACTTCAAAATTCTGGCAATCATTGCAAGATTCATTTGGAACCAAATTAGACATGAGCACTGCCTACCATCCTCAGACCGATGGTCAGAGTGAGAGAACAATTCAGACACTAGAAGACATGCTCAGGGCATGTGTGATTGATTTCGGAAATGGTTGGGCTAACCATTTGCCATTGATCGAGTTCTCTTACAATAACAGCTATCATACTAGCATAAAGGCAGCACCATTCGAGGCACTCTAGGGTCGCAAGTTCCGTTCCCCAGTTTGTTGGGTCGAAGTTGGAGATGTACAACTCACTGGTCCAGAGTTGGTTAGAGATGTGGAAAACTAGAAGGGGGGTTGAATAGTTTTACGTCTTTTTAATTTATGAAAACTTTTGTTTACTTTTTAAAACTTCGATTCTATCTTATGTGAATTCAACTCTTGATCAATATGAACAAATATAAACAAATATAGATAAGCAATGCAAGTAAAGTAAATATAATGAAATGAAAGATAGAGATGGAAAGATCAAACCACAACACGGAGATTTATAGTGGTTCGGCTACAAGGACACCTTCCTTGCCCTACTCCACTCCTCGAGTCACCTACTCGAGAGTTTTCTTCACTATGTCAACAAACTCCCTTATGGCGGAGAAAACCTTACACAACTTTAGCTTACACCGGCTTAACGACACAAAGCTAAATGTCGAGTTCTAATCGTAGCTAGAACCAATCTCACGACTTGTACACAACTTAATCACGACTGCTTCACGATGGCTTCACGACTTCTTCACGACTTCTTCTCCACGACTACTTCACGACTACTTCACAACTACTTCTACACTACTTCTTTACAACACAACTAGTTACTTTCACTTAGATCTACTTATCACAACTATACAACACTTTACACAACTACAATGATGATATGAGTTAAGCTATAATACTTCTTCTCTAGTTGAAGGAGTATTCTTCTTTTGCACTTTGATGGTGGAAGCTTAGATCACTTAGAAACCAATGCTTAAGAGAATATGATCAAAGGGTTTTTAGAAAGGATTTACAAGATTTAAAACAGAAGGTTTGGGGTGCAAAAGGTTAGTAAAAATCCAGGGGAAGGCTGGTATTTATAGGCAGAAAACTGGACAGCTGGAAACCTACTGGAGCGTGGCCGGCCCCCTTAAATAGGGGGGCGGTCCCCTTAATTTTAAGGGGGCCGCCTAGCAAAATTAAGGGGGCCGCCCATGCCAGCCGTTGCCCAGTTTTGTGTTTTTGTGGGGAAGGTTTTTCTGGAATATTTTTACTGATTTTGGTTGAAATTTTGAATTCATAAATTTATAATGAATTAAACCTTTTTATTTATTACCAAAAATGTTTTTCTAAAAGATATAAAATGTTTTTGACATTTTATAAAAAATCTAGTGTTTAAGAAAATGTTCCTTTGATCATATAATGTATTAAGCATTAGTTCATTCATACCTTAAGTGATTTGAGTTGTAGAAATAGATATTTACAACTAAATACTTGTTTACGTCATAATTTTCCGATTAATGATTTTACATTTTGTGATTATCAAAACGTAGAGATATCGAAAAATATTAATAACATGTTTAGGCATTATTTATATCAACAATCTCCCCCTTTTTGATTATTACAAAATCTAAACTCATTAAATTGAAAAGTTAATTTTTAATTAAGTATTTAGTGAGTTTATATCTATTTCTCCCCCTTTTTGTAGAATCAAAAAGGTTAAGCCGACAAGTTTTAGAAATAAAATTTGTCAGGACGATAACTCCCCCTTGGTGTGTACTCCCCCTCGTTCTTGTGCATAAATGAAACGATATATGGGATTCTTGCAAGAAAAATATTAGAAGCACAAGCATATATATAGCAAAAATAAGCATGCATATAAAATAAAGACATTCATTCATAAAAGTAATGTTGTGTATAAATACACAAACATATAAGATTACATTCAATCCAACATAATCTAGTAAGTAATGCAATCTACATAATCATTCTAGGAGTACATGATCTTCCATGGGGCTTGCACACAAAATGGTTTTGAAAATTATTTTTAATTAAGCATTGCATATGCTTAATTGGGTGAAAATGAAGGTGGTGGTGGTGTAGTGGGTGAAGGTGGTGGAGGTGTGGTGGTGGTGGTGGGTTGGTAATCATGTGTTCAAGTGATGAAAAGATGTAGTGTATCTCATCTCTAAGACCAAAGATTATGGTCCGGTTATGGATGCAACAAAGACAATTGTCACCATGGGCTTCAAGCAATGCCCAAGGTATGGGAAAGAATGGTTGTGGGATTGGTTTGGTGAGAAGTGAGCATCAAGAGGTGTGATGGGTGATAAGGAAATGGCAAGTTGGGTGGATGGAGGTTCTTAAGTGGATGGTGGTGAGGATGCTCTTGGTGATGATGTTAGGTGAGTGTTCATGTAGTCATTAATGGATGAAGTGGATCGTATGGATGAAGATGATGCTCCATGGGTAGAGGGTGTTTTTGATGGTGCATTTGGTGCACTTGGGGATGAACTTTGAGGTGGTGGTGATGGAGTTTTGGTGTCATCTTGGGTTAAGTCAATAAAGAGTTGTTTTGGTGGTATGATCACAAGTCTTTGCTTTCTTGGAGTCTTAGAGATGGAGTATTTTGGTGATAACATGGTGGTTTTGGATGGTGAAGGATGATGGAATGAGAGGTGATTATATGAAGGGAATTTATAATATAAAAATGTGGTTGGATTAGGTTAATTTTTGAGGTTTTGTTGTAAGATTCCAATACCAGTTCGTCCATAAAGAGAAATGGTAGCTGGGGCTAGATAAAAGGGGTCACATGATGCAAAAGAAAACAGTGAATTTCACTTCCCAGATGGCCGGTCCCCTTAATTGCTGGTCGGCCCCCTTAAAATTAAGGGGACCGCATAGGGAATTAAGGGGGCCGCCCATCTGATGTTTTCCCAGGCGACCAAATTTGAAAAATTTCCAGAAAAGGGTCATTGTTAGGGTGTATTTGCAGCAAGCTTCATTTGGATCATGTACATGAAGAATGATTAAATAGTGGCACAAACATGTTTAAATAAGCATGTATACATTTAGGCTAAAAATAATCATATTATAGAATAAGCATGTTATTAATCATTAGCAAGCATATTAATTTTAAGCATAGCATTCAAGTTCTAATCTAAGAAAATAGATACTAACATACTATAACATGCAAGAAATAAATAATTCTCAAATACAAAACAAAATAAAATGTCTAAACACAATATTGTTCTAATAAGCCAACTTCCACATCTCATCTTTTCTTCTTTCCGAAAATATTCTTGAAAGCTTTCCCTATCGACTTGAAACCACCTCTAACTTCTTGATGCATCTGTTGAGTTGTGTTGAGTAATGCGGTTTGTCGTTCAAATAGGATTTGTTCGGTTTGTTCAGAAGGACGAGGAACTTGATAATCAGAATAATTAAGTTCCGGGAGATTGTCCACGAACCTCGTGGGAGATGGAGTACTGACACGTGAGGTGCGTTCCTCCTCCTCATCATCATCTCCTCGATGACATGTGGAACAACGAGGTGCGTAGAGATTAGGGCGTCTAGATTTGCCCTTGTCACTACGAGATCGACGAAGTTGGCTACGAGAGAGAGGACGTAGGACGTGATGAACGAATAGGTAAACATCACTTTCGAGATGAGGGAAATTTTTCATGACATAACGATAGAGACGGGTGAGGAACATGCCATAAGGAAGGTTGGCGTTGGGAGTGTTTTTGGCTGACATGATGCGATAGACAAAGTGGTAAGCCAAATTGTATTGTTCTTCTGCAACAATACAATACAACATGTGAGCAATGCTCGCCGTGAGATGATCATGGTGACCACCGGTACCGAACGCATTCTCACAAATGAGTTCTTCCCAACGCTTCATGTCGGGGCTTAGCTCTTTAAGGATGATTTGGTTTGCATGGATTTCAACATTTTTCGACTTGATCATTCGGCTAGTCGTACCACGTTCTAGCTCAAGAAGTCCATGAATCTCGTCAGGAGAAGGAATATTAGAATAGTACGGACCATTCTGAGGCCGATTTTTCTCAAGAGATGAGAGATCCCATTCATTTGAGAAAACGGCTTGACCGTTGTAAGGAATTTGGAGAATTTGACCAAACTAAGCTAGATTGAGAGTGATAAATTCGTTTTGGATCATAAAGGAAATAAGAATATAGCCATATGGATCGGTTTGCACCGTCACTTGGCTATAGAAGTCTAGAACGAAGCGAGGAATGATTGGCTCATTAATTTTGAAGAGACAATCGAGACGAACATTTGAGAACATTTGCTCGATTTGGTCGGATTGATAGAAAGATGGATCGACAACTCTACCTTCGTGAATGTTTCTATTTTCGATGGGCCGATAGAAACATGCAACAGAAGGAGATATGCCGGGAGTTTCGGAGACTTTTGGAATGTAGGCCTTGGTTTTGGAGAGATCACCGACTGTAGCTTTAGGCATTTTCACCTATACAAGAAAGCAACACACAAACAAAAATAAGAAAATGACATGCACATATTATATATGCTACTTATGTGGAACGTAAACATACTTCGACTCTAAAACTTTAATCCTAAGAAGTAGTTTACAATGTTCCTTAGTTTTAATTTTTAACTCGCTCAAAATGTATTTTATGATGTTAAAGAATAGTTACATGGATATTATGATAAGAAATCAAAAATATCCAAACGCTCCTTTATACGTCATAAGCTACTTTGAAATGTGGCTAGACAAGCATTAGATTGTATACCTAGCTATTTCTTACGAGTGTTTATGTTAAGTAACTTATTGAAAAAGGTGAAAACTTAGATTTTGACTCAAAAATTTCTTTCAAAATGTCATGCCAAACGCTCCCTTAATTATAAAAAATAACTACTAAAATTTCAATATACATATGAATTATGTATCTTGATGACTCAAAACAACTAATTGCGTGTTTATAAACTTGACAAGTAGTTGTGAACTTAATTTTGATTAAATTTCGATGACTCTAGCTCCTAATCCAAACACTCTCTTATATTTAACAAAAGCATTTTTATGATTCAAAAAATATATTTTTAGTATTAAGAGGTTATGATGTAGCAATGTGATTAGTTTTAACAAGTGTTTATGGCATAATTCAACAATGTTTAACAAGTTTTGAATATGAGTGTTTGGTTTTTCAAAGTTTTGACATGAGGGTGTCTAATTACTTAGTTTCTAAGTTGATTAAGCATTCTAATCCTATGGGGAGCATTTGATTATAACATTCCTAGACTCAATTTCAACAAAAATTCGGATTTTGAAAAATTAAGTAAAAGACCTAATTACGATTAGACTCAAAATTGGATGAAATTAGATGAAATGTGTATTGGAAAACTTACAAAATGTGTTGCTAAGCAAAATATAGGTGTTTGCCCCTTGTAAAATTAGCTGGAAATGGTGATTTGGTGAGTGGTTTTGGGTTGCAGCTCGTTCACAGCAGAGGGAGTGAGAGGTGTGTTTGAAAAATGGGGTGTTTGGCAAAGAATTTTGAAGGAAAAACGTTTTTGGAAGTAACAGTAGGCCGGTCCCCTTAATTATTAAGGGGGCCGCCCCCGTTTTCAAGCCGGTCCCCTTAATTTTAAGGGGACCGCCCTTCAGAAAAAAATTGTGTTTTGTTTCTGGCGGCAAAATATTTATATGTATATATAGATTTATTATATATCAAGAGTACGTTGGGATATATTGGCACGAGAAGGGAATACTAGACACATTTTATTCACATTTCGTTAACAAAATATATCTTGAGAATTTTGGATAAAATAATCAAGACGTCAAGCTGACAAAGGTGGATTTAAGAAATGAAAAGAGAATGTGTATGTATATATATATATATATATATATATATATATATATATATATATATATATATATATACATATATATACATATATATACATATATGTATATCTATACATATATAGTTAATATAATATATATATATATACATATATGTATATATATATATACATATATGTATATATATTATACATATATGTATATATATATACATATATGTATAGATATATATATATATATAATATATTATATATATGTATAATATATGTATATATAATATATATAATAATATATATATATATATATATATATATATATATATATATATATATATATGTTGAATGATGTTGAAGGATAATGAGGAAAGGACGGAGATGGGTGCTGATGATGATGGGAGTTTGTTGCATAGTTTTCTTGTTCGAAGGTTCGGCTCCGACTTCTATGTTGATCCACTCAACTCACTTCTCTTCATCACCATGAGTTTTGCGAGAGAGGACATAGAAGATTTTCATGTTGAACGTTATAGTCCAAAGGAGGCAAAGGGAAAAGAAAAGGTTCGAGGACGAACAATTTCTTTTAGTTCTAGATAGTCAACAAATGAAATATCTAGGTTCTAGATAGTCAACAAATGAAATATCTAGGTTATGAGAGGATATGTGTGTGTGTGTATATATATATATATATATATATATATATATATATAGGTATATAAGAGGAGAACTTACTAACAAACACATAAGTATTTATTAAACTAAGCATTTAAGACTAAAGGGGGCATGCAATAGGCTAGTTTATTAATCTACGCATGTAGTGGTGAGCAAGAAAGAGAGGCGTACCTTTTTTTTTGTCTTCAACATGTGGTCTTCAAAAAAACTCCAAAGAGTATTGACTTATAAAAGCCAATTACGAAAGAGATTTCGACTTTCCCGATGAGTTGAAATTCTAGCCACTTGGTCCCCATGGTCTAATTGGTCCATAGTTGTTTGAACCAAAAATGGTTTGCAATTGACTCGGATGCATATATGGTGGAAGTATTCCCCATGGATTAAAACTTGGTGGATTTGGATAATTCCACATTGAGTGACTATTATTTTGACGGTTTGGTCTATTTTGATTTCTTCTAGGTTGAGGAGTTTTAGGCCGAGCATGAGGACTAGGTGGTCTTCTAGGAGGAGGTGTTTTTGACCTTAACTTTGGTTTAGAGTGTTCTACTTCATTTTTTAAAGATGGTTTATAAAAGGTTTTTACATCCTCATTACTAGCTATGGGTATTTTTCTATCTTTCATAAGTATATAGTTAGGTTTTGACTCTAAAGGTTTTTGCTCACTAGTTTCACATTCAAACTTTACATTTTTAGTTTCACTATTTGAATCCTTAGTTGAATTAAATCCTAATACGGTTTTATCTCCTGATATCCTTTGAATACTTATTATTTCCCTAAGTGAATTACTACTATTTTCGTATTTGTTAAGTTTACAAATTTCTTTCTTAAGTATTTCGTTTTCATTTTTAGTTTCTTGACATGTTCTACATTCAAAAACTTCTTTCCCTTTTTCTAAGTTATGTAGTTTAATTTTTAATTATAATATTTCCTTTTCTAATTGGTTATTTTTATGTTTTAGTGATTTATTTTTACTCATTACTTTTTGACTTAGTTTGCATAATTTATTATATTCGCTATCTAAGTCTTTTTCATCTAATGATAAATATTCATCACTAAAGTATTCAGTTTCGGAATGTACCTCACTTGATGTCTTAGCCATAAGACATTTCTCCTCCTTTGTGGTTTCTTTCTCATCTTCGTCACTATCACTCCATGCTCCTCCAACGAACGCCTTTTGGTTTTGCTCCTTTGTCATCAAAGAACATCTTCCGATGAGATGATTTGGATCACCGCATTTGAAGCACTTCCTTTCGCTCTTGCTACCTTTGTCGTCTTTGTTTCTTTGGAGTGTCTTTCTTTCGTCATGTGGTTGTCTAACGAATCTTCCTCGTCTTTTAAAAAACTTCTTGAAGTCTCTTACAGCCATGGCATATTCTTCGTCATCACTATCGGAGGTTGAGCTATCCTCGTCACTTGATGCTTTCCTAGCTTTCAACGCGATTGACTTGCTTTGCTCTTTCTTTCCTTTGACCATCTCGGAGTCTTTCTTGATTATTGCTTCGTAGACCTTCAAGTTGCCAATCAACTCGTCAAGTTGAAGAGTTGACAAGTTCTTTGATTCTTCAATCGCCGTAACTTTAGCTCGCCATTTTGGATGAAGAGCCCTAAGAAATTTCCTAACAAAATTCTTACTAGAAAAACTCTCATCAAGTGCCTTTAAACTTGTGATGATTGTGTTAAACCTAGCAAAAGCATTATCAATTGATTCCTCTTCCGGAATCGTAAATTGTTCATATTGTTGAACAAGAAGATCTATTTTATTGTCTTTGACTTGACTATTACCTTGGTGAGTTATTAGTAAAGAGTTCCAAATTTCTTTTGCAGTTTCACACATAAAGATCCTTTCGTATTCTTTACGTGGTAACGCATTATAAATAACCATTTTTGCCTCATTATTTTTAGAAAGCTTTCTTTTTAAATCATCACTTTGTTTTTCAAAAGGTACTATTTCATCCTTTTTAGTTTCAAGATTATGTTGAATAGGTAAAAAATCACCATTAGTAATAACATGCCAAAGATCTAGATCTTTTGATTTCACATAAGTTTTGAATCGATTTTTCCAATAAAGAAATCCATCACTTTCAAATAGGGGTGGTCTTTGCATGGATTGCCCTTCTAAATATTTTTCAGATTTCATAGATCGTTTCAAGTTTTAAAATACAGTTTATTTTAAAAATCTTGTTTGACGTGGCTCTTGATACCAATTGTGGAAAACTAGAAGGGGGGTTGGATAGTTTTACGTCTTTTTAATTTATGAAAACTTTTGTTTACTTTTTAAAACTTCGATTCTATCTTATGTGAATTCAACTCTTGATCAATATGAACAAATATAAACAAATATAGATAAGCAATGCAAGTAAAGTAAATATAATGAAATGAAAGATAGAGATGGAAAGATCAAACCACAACACGGAGATTTATAGTGGTTCGGCTACAAGGACACCTTCCTTGCCCTACTCCACTCCTCGAGTCACCTACTCGAGAGTTTTCTTCACTATGTCAACAAACTCCCTTATGGCGGAGAAAACCTTGCACAACTTTAGCTTACACCGGCTTAACGACACAAAGCTAAATGTCGAGTTCTAATCGTAGCTAGAACCAATCTCACGACTTGTACACAACTTCTACACAACTTAATCACGACTGCTTCACGACGGCTTCACGACGGCTTCACGACTTCTTCACGACTTCTTCTCCACGACTACTTCACAACTACTTCTACACTACTTCTTTACAACACAACTAGTTACTTACACTTAGATCTACTTATCACAACTATACAACACTTTACACAACTACAATGATGATATGAGTTAAGCTATAATACTTCTTCTCTAGTTGAAGGAGTATTCTTCTTTTGCACTTTGATGGTGGAAGCTTGGATCACTTAGAAACCAATGCTTAAGAGAATATGATCAAAGGGTTTTTAGAAAGGATTTACAAGATTTAAAACAAAAGGTTTGGGGTGCAAAAGGTGAGTAAAAATCCAGGGGAAGGCTGGGACAGCTGGAAACCTACTGGAGCGTGGCCGGCCCCCTTAAATAGGGGGGCGGTCCCCTTAATTTTAAGGGGGCCGCCTAACAAAATTAAGGGGGCCGCCCATGCCAGCCGTTGCCCAGTTTTGTCTTTTTGTGGGGAAGGTTTTTCTGGAACATTTTTACTGATTTTGGTTGAAATTTTGAATTCATAAATTTATAATGAATTAAACCTTTTTATTTATTACCAAAAATGTTTTTCTAAAAGATATAAAATGTTTTTGACATTTTATAAAAAATCTAGTGTTTAAGAAAATGTTCCTTTGATCATATAATGTATTAAGCATTAGTTCATTCATACCTTAAGTGATTTGAGTTGTAGAAATAGATATTTACAACTAAATACTTGTTTACGTCATAATTTTCCGATTAATGATTTTACATTTTGTGATTATCAAAACGTAGAGATATCGAAAAATATTAATAACGTGTTTAGTCATTATTTATATCAACAAGAGAAACAACAGAAAAGATAATTCAGATTCGAGAAAGACTCCAAACAGCTAGAAGCCGGCAGAAAAGTTACGCCGATGTTCGACGCAAACCATTAAAATTTCATATTGGAGACAAAGTCATGTTGAAAGTCTCGCCTTGGAAAGGCGTGATTCGATTCGAAAAACGCGGGAAGCTGAATCCGAGATACATTGGGCCATTTAAGATTCTGGAAAGGATTGGTCCGGTAGCATACAGACTTGAGCTTCCGTCAGAGCTCAGCAGCGTACATAACACGTTTCATGTCTCAAACCTCAAGAAGTGTCTTTCGGACGAGTCGCTCGTTATTCCATTGGAAGAGATTCAACTCGACGATAAGCTTAACTTTGTGGAGGAACCAGCAGAAATCATGGACCGTGAGGTCAAACGGTTGAAGCAGAGTCGAATTCCTATCGTGAAAGTTCGCTGGAATTCTCAAAGAGGTCCCGAGTTTACTTGGGAGCGGGAAGACCAGATGCGGCTCAAATACCCACATCTTTTCACCGAGTCCACTCCAGAGACCAACACCAGCTAAATTCAGGGACTGAATTCCTTTTTGGGTGGGCGACTGTGACAAATCACAATTTCAGGTCATTTTCCAAACCTCGACAATTTACTATTCACGAGTTACTATTTATCATTTACTATTCATCGATCACTATTCACCATTTCACTATTCATCATTTTTTAGGTCAGTTTGTGATTTTGAGAAGCTATAAAAAAATTTACTATTCACAAAACACTATTCATTCCCGGAAGAAAATCACTATTCATGGTTATCATTCATCACTACGTAAACTAGGTTTACGGGTATTCAAATGCGCGTAACCAGTATGGTTTAGCTGCGTATTCATGGATCATCAGTAAGGACACTTCATATAGACTAGAGTAGTCTACATATCATCCGTAACATCATCATCATATTAGGTCATGCACGGGTTTGTGTGATTTTCATTAACGTATGTTTATTTATTTAATAAACGTTACAACTCAGTCATTACTACTAACATTATACCCGATACTCCCGACAGTGATCATAACATATTTTCATACTCATTATAATGATATAAGGTCATATAATTAATTTACCGAGTGTTTTTAAATAAATTGCTATATTTTCCGTTAGGAGCTTATAACTCCGTCGGTTTGCGAAATTTCAACCCGATAATCATTCTAACACCCGATTCTTGCAAGGAATATGATTTTACAATTTTTACAACTTCTTCGTTTTTTATTTTATCTCGTCAAGATTTATTTCTAGTTAACTCGGTACACGATAACACCTAATGTATGCACAAACCAAACTAATACTTCCAACATTTAGACAAGTTCTTTAATGAGCCACACTTCTTCCTTTTTTTCTTCCATGTGCCGCCCCCCCCCCCCCCCCAGCATCCCTAAAGCTCCATGTATACTTGATTGGCTTGGACTAAAATTAATGCACAAGACTATATGTCTTTCATTTATTTACCATAACACATACAAGATCAAAACCACTAGCAAAATATCAAACTCTCATCTCTTTTTCTCTCATATATGGTTCGGCCATACCAAGAACACAAGCAAGATTCATCATTTTCTTCAAGATCAAGTGATAATCTAGTCTCATTTATACTCCTAGTTAGGATTTTGAAATACAAATCCCTAGGTTACTTACACTTTTATCTCCAAAACACCTCAAATCTTCAAGTAAGTGTGTTATATATTTTTCTCAATCTTTTATACTTCCATTTGATATATTTTCAAGTTACATTAACAAATCATGCAATGTATATATGTTAAACATACCAGTCAATGCTTAATCTTTCATTTTTAACATAGATCTATGGATATTTAGTTATAACCTCATGAAATCCACCAATGTTGGTGATGTTTAGGACCCCATGACACGCTAAGAAGGTGTATGGTAGGATTAGACTAGTTGTGGTGTTGATTGAATGTGTTTTGAACAAGCCTTGAACCATAAAAGTGATTATTTCAAACAATAGAAAAGGTTCTGTCCAAAATCGTGAAATCTGGAAAACTCAGTAACTCAGGGGACATTTTGGCCTTCATATTCAGAAAATACTTTCAAAAACGAAACCGTGAGCGTTGGAATGAGTAAAAACCGACTTACGACGAGAAAGATATGATTTTTCTAAGTTTAACGACGCAAAACCCATTTCTGAAAATTATGCGTGCTGTTTGCCGAGATTCAATGGACAAAATGAGGCGTTAGACATGATCTAGGAGAGCCGACCTACTGAAAACATGTTAGTTCATGTTTATACGAAGCCGTGGATATAAAGAATGTAGAAAACGAGCTTATAACGACCGAGATACACGCGTTTGAATCCCGACGAACCTTATATACTTTGACAGCTTTTAAATAGAAATATATTCTAAGTACCAAAACTGTTTTTGCCCTACACCACATTGAGAGCCGATTTTCTCATTGATCGAGACGCGTATGATCAAAATGACAAATATATGAATTCAAGATAAAGTTATAAGGTTTCTAAAAACGTCAAGCTTATTCACTAAAAAATAACGTACAATATTTCATGACTAATTTTACAAAGCCATTTGGTCATATTTTCAAGTTGAGAAAAATATTAAATTGCGACGAAAACATTATAGTTACCGATAGAACACCAAACAAGGACCGTGGAGTACCGATAACATACGTAAACATTATTTTCAAAATTAACGAGTGGTATCGATAACATACGTATTTGCATGTGTAGGATCAATTCATTGCTTACATTAGATTATATCATTCATAATAGGTCGCGGTTATAGACCGAGCTTTATATCATCATATTCACTACTGTCATTGTTGTTTTCGCATCAGGTGAGTTTTCATAGCCCCGTTTTTAATTAATTATTTAATTTCTAAATTCTCGGGGGAGAATACATTGCACTATTTTTCATAGGGACCAAAGTATCAGCTCATTTACATTGCTTAAGTTACATCATTTCCCAGATTAAAGTCCCCTTTATTATCATGAACCGTTAATTGTGTGAGCAAGCGAGAGTGAGTGAATAGATCTATTGAGGGTGACTCCTCCGTTCGGGTTGGTAGCGCCAACTAGTCATACGAACGCATTTCATTTCTATCATATTAGAGTGACTGGCAAAACACTCAGTTGGGGCATTTCATTCAATCTAGCTTCGGGGTCATGAGCTTAAGAGCTAATGTATTATTTTTATGTGACATTTTTGTCATACACTTTATACTTGTGGTTACCGTAGAAACATTTCATTTACATAAACCTATGAACTCACCAACATTATTGTTGACCATTTTTAACAATGTATTTTTAGGTATTTAAGGTAATCGCATGTTGGCCTGCATATGGACATACTATGGAGTCGCGGTGACGACGCGTCTCACTTTATTGTATGCACTTAATTATCGTTTCATTTGTATAAACTTGATTTCCGCAAACTTGAAACACCTTTTGGGACCTAACTTTGTAACTCTGAATGTTTTTAATTAATCAAACGATGTATTTTCTAAACGACACTTTAGGTCGTTCAATATAACTGTAACTGTAGTGCTATGATCAGTCACGCCCTCAAGTGTACCATTCCGCTGCAAGTCACGAATTTGGGGGTGTGACACTCGTGGCAGTGGTGGCAACCCTGATCCTTCTTGATTGGATTGGCCTTGCTCTTCTGAGGGTACTTCTTGGGCGCAGGCTGATAGGTCACAACTTGTTTGCCCTTGTCAGCTTTACCTTTCCCCTTATTCCCTTGCGGTTTTGGCTTATGAACCCTACCTCCTTGTATGGCTAATACCTGAGGAGTAGGTGCCTTGCCTGGTAAACCCTTTTCATAGTCAACGAGCATTGCGAGCAATTCCGTTACTGTCTTCCCCGAGCAATGCATGTTGTAATTCTGAACAAAACCCTTAAAGTCCTTGTTCAAGGACCTATTGATCAAGTTCACACACACATTCTCAGGGTAAGGATAGTTCATGAGTAGTAGTTGGTCCTACAGCCGTGCAATTGATCTATCAAATCATACAATTCAACAGCTGGTGGCTTTTCATATGTCTTTTTGAGTTCTTCCAGCATATCTTTAGGAAAATAGTTCTCAAACTGTTTTTGCAACTTGGGAACCATACTTCCGAGCATTAAGCACGCAACATCATTGTGCTTATCGAACTCAGACTGCCATGCTGCTTTGACTTCATCAGATTCAGTCTCAGCTGGCTGTTCAGGGCAAGGCTTAGTCAAATATTCCAGCTTCTTGGACACTCTCAGGACAATCCTAAGTGACCTATGCCAGTCATTGAAATTTGGGCCAGTCAGTTTTTCCCTTTCAAAATGAGCTTTGAAAGCGGAACTTAGTTGAGCGTTTTCGGGTTGAGCCATTTCTACAGAAAAAGTTCAAATATTAGTATTCTAATAATACAATTTTTCAAGAAAAGAAAATTACCCAGGAAATATACATATAACCATTTAATCTTCTTGAAAACTAGGATCCAAATTTCCATAGTTTCACTACATCAGTTGATCTGCTAGTAGTGAAATTAAAAAAGATGGTAATCTGTCGTACAATAATCGGCAAAATAATTTCCGACTCCTAGATCATTATGGGAATTACATTTGCCAAAAACAATTTTGCAATGTAAGCATGTTTCTTCCCATCTCATGCTTTAAGTTTCAAGGTCTCACTTACAACTTAATTAAGTCATCTAATTTAGAAACTGCAAATACTCCATGTCACGGTCTCATACCATGGAAATTTACCTTGTCATTAATATCTAGGTCAAGGTCTCACTTACGCTAAATATTAACTCCGAGTGTCTCTTATAATTAGATAGCATGGACTTAAATTTTAGGGTATTTATTTTGATGTGACAATCAAAATATGTACGAAGAAGCATGCACACATCTTCGTATCATAAGTTTTCAAAACAATTTTAATTTACCAATTCGGCTAAGAGTTAAACCAACAAAGTTTTAATTGAGGTATTGGGTTCACCAATCAAAGAATTACCTCCAATTATCGCCCACTATATTCTACTGCTGCATGAGTCAAAAGACCCAAGTTATTCGGATAATTACCACAAAAGTGGCGCGTAGAATTGAGGTCAATTCACCCTTAAGATGATTTTGTACAAAATAATAGCATTACTTGGTAGCTCCAATTAGACGCACAAAGGAGCGGAGAGACAAACGTCCGCCCGAAGGCTAATTAAAAACGCGTCCCTTTCGGATGACAATTTAATGTCAAGCCTCCTTATACCCCTCTTATAGTTTGTCTACATTGGGTGAGCCGTTCACACTATAGGTACAAAACTCATCACTCAATCAAAAGTTTATGATTCTAAGTCTTAAAAATATGTTATAAATTATAATATTGCTAGTCTCGCCTGGGAGCAAATTACCGTGCGAAGCGAACCACTGTCGGCACATAAGACTTGGCAATATACAATTTACCACATATAATCTTAACCATTAAATCATATAGCCACATGCAAACCTTTTTGATAAATCCTATTAATAATCTATATGTGAATTATTATGCATATAATTACTAAGACTCCCATTGGTTTTCGAGCTCATTGTACCCAATGGACCACATACACCAACAAGTTGGTTGCATAATGTAACACCCCGTTAAAATTTTAGATAACAGCGGAAGACTTAAATGGGGTAATAACCAATTAGATCACAGTCGAAGCATAGATAAACGTTAAAAGCAGAATTTATATCATTCAATGAAAACTCAATATTCAGAGATTACATATTAGTTGTCAAAAGGGGTAGTTTTTCACCAAAAGTGTTGATGAGTTTGAAAAGAATGATATAATTATTTAAATTAAAAGAGGGTAGATTTCCAATGCCCATGCCAAACTCCGTGCTTGAGATTCCTTAGTTACCTGAGATAAAACATGCTTAAAAAGTCAACACAAAGGTTGAGTGAATCCATAGTGTTTAATTTGTGATAGTTTGAATTAGTTTGAACACAAGTTGATTATTAGTACAACGGTGATATTGTTAAAATAAAACAAATAGGTATAAGATGGGTAGTAGCACAACGGTGATATCGCTGTGTATAATATAGATATATTGCCCTAAGCCTCATGACACGCAAACCTTAACATGTAGGGGTAATGATAGTTGTAACAAATATCCCACTTCATAGCAATGATGTGGGTGATAAATGCCCTCGTCGTAGGAGTTTTGCCAGACTCTTAATTCGAATAAAGTGCATTTGTCTATCAATCCGGCTAACACTATGGCTATCTATCCGGCTAGTACAAATGGGTCATCAACTTCCAATAGATCTATTCACAAAATTCGCGTTCACTCACAAGTGATTAATGGTTCATGATATGAGGGACTTTTTGGAAGGGTGGTAACTTAGGCAATATTAACTTAGCAATATCAATCAGGGAAGCATACAGAAAAATACTTGTGTTCAGATTTATAGCATGTATCTCCCCACGGGATTTGAAAACATAGTAAAATGTGAGACTATGAACTCACCTTAGTAGTGTAGTAAACGGGTAGTGAATCAAATAGTGAAATGAATATCTCCCAACTCGCGACCTAGAATATTGTGATATATTTAGATTATTATCAACCCCTTTGGATTTAATATGGGAATTGATGGACGTGAACGCTACGAATGATGTCGTGTCGAATTCGTGTGATATAGATGTTTAAAATCTATTGAGGTAGTAGATTTATAGTTTGAGATTTCATAATCAAGTTAACGTACGAATGACAAGTTAAAATATTTAGTTTAAATATTTTACAAAATAAAAGTTAAGTTAAAATAGTTACGCATCCTCTGCAAATTTAGTCCGAATATTAAATCTTACATTTTTCACCATAAATTTCTGAAATGACAGCTTTAAACCCTCGTTCTTTACTCAAAATATCATTTTCATATATAATCCTTCTTTTATCTAACTTTACGATTTAAACCCCTTTTAAACGAAAATTATTGCAAAACAAATCCAACTTTTATATTTCAAGGGTTACACTTCCCTTATTACTCTTGTTACTTCTCTAGCGAATCATGTTTATCTCTTGACTCAAAGTGCTCGTTTTTATCTTCGACATATTCCACAGTTTCGAATCAAGTTTTAGAAGAAAATAATACATTGGGCTGCTTAGCCCATTAAGGCCCAAACGTAATTTTAGTGAAAAACAAGTTTAGTGTTCGACTGGTGAAGGACTAGGGTCGTTTCGTGTGTCGTTTAAGATCGTAACTTATGCATGTTTCGTTAACTCGTTTCACCTCCTAGCTAGGATTCGAATGGTATAAATTTTTATACATGTTGTACGTTGAATTAAAAGGTTATCGTGGCATATACTTAGATGGTTAAATGTGTTGCGTTATGTTTGTGTTTCCATTTTTAATGCATGTGTTGTTATATTTCATCGTGTGGTACATGGTGTGCAATAAAGAGAGACTACAAGGGAAAAGAGAGGGGGAAAGTGAGGACTTACGACACCAAACTTTGGTGGGAAGTTCGAATAGAGATGATGGCAGTAAGTCCTTCGAACCAACTAACCCAAACTTCCTCCAATAAAACCCCACGATCGACTATAACCCCAACGTGAATTTAAAAGCTTGAAGTGACCAACACCTTGCTTGTGTCCTTCTTTGCTCGGCAGTAGAGAAGAACGATGTGTAGTTTAAATGAAATGTGTTTCGCTATGAGTTTGTGTAACACAAGGGTATTGTGAGTTCTTGTTCTTAAATCTGTGTATTGCAAAGGTGATGGGTATGTGTGTTTCGTTTATATTAGCAACGATGGGCAAGAGATGTAGGGGTTGACCTTTGCCTCTATAGTACTCGAACTAGGATGTCTCTTCACTTGTAGTTTCAAGGTGGTTTTAGCACTAAACCGTGGATGTGTTGTCCGGTTTTGTGGTTTGGAAGTGCAACAAGGACATGGTACTTCCTCCTTAATCGATCTCATTGTTTGGGAAGTGGGAAGTTTTAGTTGATGAATTTTGTAAAAGTTGACTTATGGTGGACAATAGTTTTACCCGTTGGTTTTAGGAGTCTTGGAGGGGACACAGGTACAAGGTGACAAGATTAGCATCTAGTGTGTGTGTGTCGACTGTTTGAACTTGTGAGGTGGTATCGAGTTGTAAGAAAAACAAGGAAGAGAGAAATGCAAAGGTTCAAGATATATTTATTAGTTTAGTGTTTATAGTTTAGGTTTGATGTTTAATCTTTGTTGGTGTCAGTGAGGCATAGCAAGATGAATTGGTAAGTTCAAAATATTTTGGAGTTGGCTTATGTTTGAGGTTCTAATCTTGTTTTGGTTTTGTGGGTTGGCAGCCGAGTAGTACTTGGTACAACCTAGGAGTGTCAATTTCATGCTTGGGAAATTAGAGAGTAGTAGCTTATGAATTTCATAAGGGTTGACTTAGGGTGGTTAAGAGGTTTACCCACTGGATAATAGAGCTTTGAGAGGGGACAAGAGTACCATTGAGATGTGATTAGCATCTTTTGATTTCCCATGTTGTACTCCTTGCGTTTGTGTTTGTATGTCGAGTGGGAGCATGGTCAAACTAATAAAATGAAATGATATGTTTAATATTTGGTGTTTTATAGTGAGATGGTGTGGTGCTCGATCCAACAGGAAACAAAAGGAACAAGGTGAAATGTTGGGCTAGTGTAGTTTCGGCCCAAAGACAAGGAAAAAAAGAAAATGGGCTGTGGGTATTAGTCCGGCCCAAGGGAAAAGAAAATGAATTAGTTTAAGTAGTATGTGTATAAGATTTTGTGAAACAATTTGTACTTTCATTTTATACATTCACTAATAAGATCGGTGTAGTAATTTGCAGCGTTCGTTTGACTTTCATGGTCGGTGCGCAAGCGAGCTATTCATGATGAGTTCGAATTCGTTGGGATGACTTGGTGATCGTTGCCACGTATATATATATATATATATATATATATATATATATATATATATATATATATATATATATATATATATATATATATAATATATATAACCCGCAAAAGGTTATTTAACATAAATTGGAAATTATTCGGTGATTAACATTATTAATGACATGAGATTTTTACGAGGTATTACAGTACCCACCCGTTAGACTGGATTCGTCCCGAATCCTAAGGTGTGATAGTTGTCGGGGTTGTCTTGTCGAATAGATAGGGGGTATTTAGCATGGATTTTGTCTTCGCGCTCCCAGGCGTACTCTGGTCCTCTCTTAGAGTTCCATCTAACTTTGACAATAGGGATACGGCTTTGTTTCAATCGTTTGACATTTCCATCCAAGATTTCTATTGGTTCTTCATCACAAGTTAGCTTATCGTCAAGTCGAATTTCTTTTAAGGGAACGACAGGGGTTTCATCCGATAAACACTTCTTCAGGTTCGATACGTGAAAGGTATTGTGTACCCTACTAAGCTCTTCTGGGAGTTCAAGCTTGTAACCGTTGTCTGATTTGCACTATTTTCTCAGTGGTTTAATGAATAAATTGAGGTCATGAGATCTGAACGTCTCCAATTTCTGCCCAACAACGGGTGGTCGGTACTTCCGACCATAAAGTACCTCAAATGAAACAACCCTTCTACTAGTGAGATATCTGGTGGTTGTAGGAGGATTTGATTAATGCTAAATGGTTATCCCAGCTATTTCAACAATCATTCGCTCATGCTATTGTTGTGTCTCCTAGAGCCTATTTTGTGTACTCATCCTTCGTGGGAGGTAGGTGTAGTTGTCGACATTGAAATGAAAGGGTGGATTTTATTTGAATTAGAACAGTGAGGCTAGATATCGCTATTATTCTCATGGCGGCTATAGAGAATTTAAGGGGAAAAGTCCCTTGGTGTGAATGACAAGGAATAACATGTCAGTAGGCATACATGGCCAGTCAAGAGTGATGGCCCATGAGTCAAAACTAAGGGCAAATTCGGATGCCAATGATTGGGAACGCTCGAAAATCATCATCGGATATTGCTCTTGATGGCAGGTGCTTAACTTGTTAAGGCAAAACCATGGTGTATTGTGACTCGAGATCGTGGCATAGTGGTCTAAGTCAGGTGGGTACTTTGTCGAGGGATGTTTGTTTCATTACAGAAGGAAGTTAAAGGTCTTACGGCCAGATGTGACCTCTTATAATCCATGTGAAAGTGATGTCACGTGTCAAAGCGATTATGTTATCTAAAACTCTAAAAGGGCACATCGTCTCTTAAGTAATTGCTTATCTAATTTCACGTGCTTCTACCAGGTGAGAATCTTATCTTACAGAATAAGCGGGAATGTTGCACTTCGAAGGAATAGTGTTAAGGTATGGCATATCGCTATTTTCAATCTTAGGAAAGTCAGGTATTGTGCGTTTTGTTGCTTAGAGGTATTGATAAAAGTTTTGTTCAAAATTTTTATTTGAGTATGCGTTTTACACAAACCCAACCAAATCAACAATTTAAAAGACACAAATTTCTTTGTTTGAGGTAAATAGTTAAGTACATAAATGCGACTCTGAAAAATTTAAGGTTTAGTGAAACGAGTTTTTAAATGCGGTGTAGAAAAGACAATTCCACAGAAATTAATGTTTAGACGTTTGTTAACATACGAAAGTTTGGTAAATTCTGAATATATAATTTAGTAGTGTGGGTTTTTAAGCATGATGTAGATAAAATAAATTCACAAACATTAACACTTAGTTGCTCAAAATTTTGACATAATTTGACCAGGGAAAACCTTTAACTCCACAAAATGAGTTTCTTGGAGAAATACTTTTATAGTTGATATAAACGCGTTTTTAAAGAAAGATTCTTGAAAGTGAAATCATCAAAGTTGAAAGTATAGTTGAGCATGGCATTTATATATGTTTTCAAAAGTTTTAAGGACATAGTCTAGTTTCCCATGTTTGATAGTGTTTGGTTGATGAATATCAGGTGAAGTTTATAGGTATGGTATTTAATTCGCTAGGACAGTATTGGGATGTATCATGACTTATGAGTGAGTCAGATATTGTGTCATAGGGCATTTTCCTTGGCTACAAGTGTAAGTCGTGTATCAATGGCCGTTCGGTATGTTAAGACCGCTTGGTATTTCAGCGTGGGAGTGAGGCCGACTCAAACGGATTTTTGAGGCTGCATAATCTAGAACTCCTAGAGGAAACGTTGTAAGGGTGATTGTATATTGATTGTCCAATACAAGGTATCCATTACTTATAAGGGAATTCTCATTATATGATGTGGATAGGGTGAATTGTACATTGACCGCACAGTGTCAATCATGGTATCTTGTTATTCCTCATCGCGGACAAAGATCCTTGATCTACCTCTAAGGTTTGATTTAGTGAACAGGGGTGTTTTGGATCACTCTTACGTCCTAGTCAAGCTAATTCTCTCAAAGAATTAGTGAAAGATTTGGCAATTTCCCAAAATAGTGGTTTGGTTTGATCTGAAAAGTCTTAAGACTTTCGTCAGGTTATAAGTCATCCCGTTGTGTATTCACATTCCCTAGTTAAGAGTTTCATTTGCTTCCCTCGAGGGGTCCTCATCGTATTGTCAAGATCCTATTATCATAAGGTATGCGGACGAGTTTCTCAAAGTGGGTAATTCAGTAAATAGACCAAAAATGTCTAGGCCTGAAGTTATGTGGACACTAAGTCTATGTCTTATGGGTGTCTAGTTGGTTTATGGTGCAACCTTAAGTGAAGACGTTGGTTCTATTAGTAGTCAAATGGCTAGTTCGGTGGTACACTTGACACTTAACACGAAAGGTAAAGTCTTAAAGAATGGTGTTGATTGTTATCCGCAATCAGTTGGTTGCTTCGTTAGTGTACTTAATGTTCAACGCAACAAGCATGTTTTCGATTTAGGGCTAAATGTAATCATCATCATGATTGACATCTTAGTCACCCTGGAAGTTATGAGTCATTCGGTAGCTATCGAATTTAGAGGTTGTCTATTTGACGGTGGGATCCTTCGGAATCAGAGGATATTGGAGTAAAGTGAGATGTCATAAGGTTAAGTTTCGTACGAATTCTTATGGTAACGATCGTAGGTAATCCCGCTGATTGTGGCTATGTTCGTTGATAGGTTGCTTCTATGGTGGATGTTGATGTAACTGCTCTTTCCGGATTAGAATATGTGGCGAGACTAGACTGATTTCATGTGATAAGATGGTGTCGAAGTCTATTTGTGTTTCTTAGTACGGATGCCCATAACTTGCACAACTTTTATGTAAAGTTGCGATTTCTCAAAATAGTAGTAGAAGTTTTGACTTTTTGGCAAAAATTTTAGACAACCATCCCCAGCATAGCATGGTCCTACTTGAATTATGCATAGGTGATCAGGCTTTGCATAATTAAAGTTCAACGATGCAATGTTGGATTTAGTTTAAAGGGAAGTATCGGTAACTCCGTTCATAAAGTGGTAACTTAAAATACTTTTCAAAGAGGACTTAGTTCATAGGGTGATTATAGAATAGGTTGTAAAATGGTGTGTAGAAGAGTTTCATAAAATGGTAGCGGAAATTTTTGAATAAATGTACCTTAGTTTAAAAAAATGTTGGCGAAACCGCTCGTTGGTCTATGGAATAGTGTTAAAGTAGCAAATCGATTTATTGCATAAAATAAGATAGTTCATAAAATAATATATGAAATAGTTTATAGAACAATAGAGATGACACTTTATTATTCAAAAAGTTGGCAGTAAGGCCGCAGTTTTTGGATTGTTGTAGTAAAACAGTTTGTAGGATAACGAAAAATTGGTTTGTAATGCATTGTGATATAGTTTGTTGTTTTATCAGCGGTTATTGTGGTGTTCAGAGGGGAAAAATAATTTATGAGTCAATAATAAAACTTGTAGGGTGTTTGCAACATAGTCTACAGGGTGTTAGTAAAAACATTTGTTGATTTATAGATTTGTAGTAGGGTAGTAAATTTTGTTATTGTGTTTATATCAAGTAGTCTGTGGAATGATTTGTAAAATAGCTTGTACGTCGATAGCGACACTGTTTATTATTTTTATAAGAGGGTAGTAAGGTAGTCAAATAGTAGAAAAATGGAAACAAAGTGGCGGTTTATTGGGTGGTAAAGTAGAGTAACGAAATGACTAATGGGATAGTGATAAACAATATATAAAGTTTTAGCGAAATGTTTTATAAAGTGATAGTAAATGATTTCACCAGATAGTAGCAAAACGGTCTGTAGGGTGTTTACAAAATGGTTTATATGAAACTAACAAAACAATTCGTAAGTTGATAGCAAGTCTGGAAATTTCTTAAGAGGATGAAAAGTTCGTTTGTTCACAGTGTAAGATAATAAAGAGGTGTTAGTGGACTATTTTGGTTGATAGTGATAGGGTATCAAATTTGTCTTTTACATGGTAATAGTTTGTAAAATGGTGTAATAATAGTTTATAAGATACGTGGTAAAATATGGAGTGCAATGGGCGACTGTTGGAACATCTAGTTGATATGAGATTGTACACCAATTCAAGGTTCGTAGGAAAGTACTTATTAGAAGAGTGAGACATAGCAAGGATGTTCCTATTAATAGACATATGTAATACCACGAGATTAGCTCAACCATGATAAGGTCAGAATAAATCACGACCATCTTAATATGATATCATAACATGAGTAGATACAATCACCACACATATGATGGAAAATCTCGGCTCTTTTAGACCGATATCAATACATAGCATAGTCGAACCACATGTCCAAATGATAACTTGTCCCAAATTTGTTATACAACAAAGATGTATTACAAGCGTCACTAATTTGGCCACACATCCCGTGGCTAGGATAGAAGCTACTGATGATAATAGTGTAGTCTAAGAACTACCTGGTGCTCCTCTGGGTGGGTCCTCAGTGGTGGTATGATGTGGTGGTCGTGGCACTATCCATAGTGAGTCATCCAAATCTTCATAGGTAGGCATGCTAGGGGTCCATGATGGTGGTAGTGGTATGAGTGGGCGCACTAGGAGACTCCTGGTGTGTACCATCCTGGGCCCAGCGGGGTAGTATTGGAAAATGTAATGGGGTGGGACATCCCTCCCGGGCCTGATAAGTATGGCAGGTTTAATAAGTGGTGTGGATGATGTAGGCACAGTGGGGTGTGGTGAGGGAGGTGCTAGATCAGTGGTGGATGAGCAGGCGTCCTCGATGTCGGAGTTCGTAGTGATGATGATGGTGAAGGTGATGCTGATACAGGTGATGGTGATGAGGATGCTGGTGCTGGTGATGGTGGTATAACCGCTGGTGGTGGTACCAATGGGGCTGAAGGTGCACGTGCTCGTTTCCGGGCAGTGTACTTCCTAGGTGGGCCCCCTTGGCTAGGCACATAAAGTTGCCCGAATGGTGCGGGCTCATAAGGCTATAGAAATCTGACTACCTACGCCGGCGAACCGGTGCAGGTGGTGGTGGTATGGGTGAAGCCAAGTCGGAAGAGTCGGAGTCAGACGACTCGTCATCCGCCTCTGTCAAGAGGAATGGTGAGTCAAAACTGGTGGTGGTGATGGAAGACAATCAGCAGGTAAAACTGCTGGGTCTCCATGTACTGATCCCATGTTAGGGGACCGTACACTGGTGAAGTCGGGTGACAAGGAGATGTAACAGCTGGGGTAGGAGTAACCTCTCCCTCCTCAAAGGGCTCAGTCTCTCTGGACATGGTCTCGGATAAGGTGGTAGTATGGTCAACTAGCATGGTGGTATCGGTGTCAGCATCTGATAAAATGATAATAGTAGTGGGTGGAGTAGCTGATGGTACTGGTGTCACTTCGGTCTCAACATCAGACAGAATGATGACGGGGATCGAGGGAGACATGGTACTGTAATATCCCAATAATAATAAGTGTAAGTCATTAATAATATAAATATGCATTAGTCATAATAACATTCGTAGGTGATAAAACTAATTCGTTATGCATAATCTGCCAAGCAAATCTCAATGCATGTGTTAATAAAGTGTTAATATTCATTCATTATGCATAATCTGCCAAGCAAATCTCAATGCAAAAGTTCGTAAGTGTTGGCACGGAGGGCATAGGGTGGTAGAGTTAAAGAAAATGGTCCTTTTAGAAATCGCGGTTATAGTCCAATGTTTTGAAAATCACTTGGTTCTCTATAACCTAGGCTCTGATGCCAATCTGTAACACCCCGTTAAAATTTTAGATAACAGCGGAAGACTTAAACGGGGTAATTACCAATTAGATCACAGTCGAAGCATAGATAAACGTTAAAAGTAGAATTTATATCATTCAATGAAAACTCAATATTCAGAGATTACATATTAGTTGTCAAAAGGGGTAGTTTTTCACCAAAAGTGTTGATGAGTTTGAAAAGAATGATATAATTATTTGAATTAAAAGGGGGTAGATTTCCAATGCCCACGCCAAACTTCGTGCTTGAGATTCCTTAGTTACCTGAGATAAAACATGCTTAAAAAGTCAACACAAAGGTTGAGTGAATCCATAGTGTTTAATTTGTAATAGTTTGAATTAGTTTGAACACAAGTTGATTAGTAGTACAACGGTGATATCGTTGAAATAAAACAAATAGATATAAGATGGGTAGTAGCACAGCGGTGATATCGCTGTGTATAATATAGATATATTGCTCTAAGCCTCATGACCCGCAAACCTTAACATGTAGGGGTAATGATAGTTGTAACAAATATCCCACTTCATAGCAATGATGTGGGTGATAAATGCCCTCGTCGTAGGAGTTTTGCCAGACTCTTAATTCGAATAAAGTGCATTTGTCTATCAATCCGGCTAACACTATGGCTATCTATCCGGCTAGTACAAATGGGTCGTCAACTTCCAATAGATCTATTCACAAAATTCGCGTTAACTCGCAAGTGATTAATGGTTCATGATATGAGGGACTTTTTGGCAGGGTGGTAACTTAGGCAATATTAACTTAGCAATATCAATCAGGGAAGCATACAGAAAAATACTTGTGTTCAGATTTATAGCATGTATCTCCCCACGGGATTTGAAAACATAGTAAAATGTGGGACTATGAACTCACCTTAGTAGTGTAGTAAACGGGTAGTGAATCAAATAGTGAAATGAATAGCTCCCAACTCGCGACCTAGAATAATGTGATATATTTAGATTATTATCAACCCCTTTGGATTTAATATGGGAATTGATGGACGTGAACACTACGAATGATGTCGTGTCGAATTCGTGTGATATAGATGTTTAAAATCTATTGAGGTAGTGGATTTATAGTTTGAGATTTCATAATCAAGTTAACGTACGAATGACAAGTTAAAATATTTAGTTTAAATATTTTACAAAATAAAAGTTAAGTTAAAATAGTTACGCATCCTCTGCAAATTTAGTCCGAATATTAAATCTTACATTTTTCACCACAACTTTCTGAAATGACAGCTTTAAACCCTCGTTCTTTACTCAAAATATCATTTTCATATATAATCCTTCTTTTATCTAACTTTACGATTTAAACCCCTTTTAAACGAAAATTATTGCAAAACAAATCCAACTTTTATATTTCAAGGGTTACACTTCCCTTATTACTCTTGTTACTTCTCTAGCGAATCATGTTTATCTCTTGACTCAAAGTGCTCGTTTTTATCTTCGACATATTCCACAGTTTCGAATCAAGTTTTAGAAGAAAATAATACATTGGGCTGCTTAGCCCATTAAGGCCCAAACGTAATTTTAGTGAAAAACAAGTTTAGTGTTCGACTGGTGAAGGACTAGGGTCGTTTCGTGTGTCGTTTAAGATCGTAACTTATGCATGTTTCGTTAACTCGTTTCACCTCCTAGCTAGGATTCGAATGGTATAAATTTTTATACATGTTGTACGTTGAATTTAAAAGGTTATCATGGCATATACTTAGATGGTTAAATGTGTTGCGTTATGTTTGTGTTTCCATTTTTAATGCATGTGTTGTTATATTTCATCGTGTGGTACATGGTGTGCAATAAAGAGAGACTACAAGGGAAAAGAGAGGGGGAAAGTGAGGACTTACGACACCAAACTTTGGTGGGAAGTTCGAATAGAGATGATGGCAGTAAGTCCTTCGAACCAACTAACCCAAACTTCCTCCAATAAAACCCCACGATCGACTATAACCCCAACGTGAATTTAAAAGCTTGAGGTGACCAACACCTTGCTTGTGTCCTTTTTTGCTCGGCAGTAGAGAAGAACGATGTGTAGTTTAAATGAAATGTGTTTCGCTATGAGTTTGTGTAACACAAGGGTATTGTGAGTTCTTGTTCTTAAATCTGTGTATTGCAAAGGTGATGGGTATGTGTGTTTCATTTATATTAGCAACGATGGGCAAGAGACGTAGGGGTTGACCTTTGCCTCTATAGTACTCGAACTAGGATGTCTCTTCACTTGTAGTTTCAAGGTGGTTTTAGCACTAAACCGTGGATATGTTGTCCGGTTTTGTGGTTTGGAAGTGCAACAAGGACATGGTACTTCCTCCTTAATCGATCTCATTGTTTGGGAAGTGGGAAGTTTTAGTTGATGAATTTTGTAAAAGTTGACTTATGGTGGACAATAGTTTTACCCGTTGGTTTTAGGAGTCTTGGAGGGGACACAGGTACAAGGTGACAAGATTAGCATCTAGTGTGTGTGTGTCGACTGTTTGAACTTGTGAGTTGGTATCGAGTTGTAAGAAAAACAAGGAAGAGAGAAATGCAAAGGTTCAAGATATATTTATTAGTTTAGTGTTTATAGTTTAGGTTTGATGTTTAATCTTTGTTCGTGTCAGTGAGGCATAGCAAGATGAATTGGTAAGTTCAAAATATTTTGGAGTTGGCTTATGTTTGAGGTTCTAATCTTGTTTTGGTTTTGTAGGTTGGCAGCCGAGTAGTACTTGGTACAACCTAGGAATGTCCATTTCATGCGTGGGAAATTAGAGAGTAGTAGCTTATGAATTTCATAAGGGTTGACTTAGGGTGGTTAAGAGGTTTACCCATTGGATAATAGAGCTTGGAGAGGGGACAAGAGTACCATTGAGATGTGATTAGCATCTTTTGATTTCCCATGTTGTACTCCTTGCGTTTGTGTTTGTATGTCGAGTGGGAGCATGGTCAAACTAATAAAATGAAATGATATGTTTAATATTTGGTGTTTTATAGTGAGATGGTGTGGTGCTCGATCCAACAGGAAACAAAAGGAACAAGGTAAAATGTTAGGCTAGTGTAGTTTCAGCCCAAAGACAAAGAAAAACAGAAAATGGGCTGTGGGTGTTAGTCCGGCCCAAGGGAAAAGAAAATGAATTAGTTTAAGTAGTATGTGTATAAGATTTTGTGAAACAATTTGTGCTTTCGTTTTATACATTCACTAATAAGATCGGTGTAGTAATTTGTAGCGTTCGTTTGACTTTCATGGTCGGTGCGCAAGCGAGCTATTCATGATGAGTTCGAATTCGTTGGGATGACTTGGTGATCGTTGCCATATATATATATATATATATATATATATATATATATATATATATATATATATATATATATATATATATATATATATATATATATATATATAACCCGCAAAAGGTTATTTGACATAAATTCGAAATTATTCGGTGATTAACATTATTAATGACATGGGATTTTTACGAGGTATTACACGTAAGCCTTAGTAAGCATATACCACGTTGCACATAAAAGATTCATTATTTTAATTAATTAGGTCTTCCCTAACTTTAGATCTATCTAAAACATGTAGCAAATAATAACAAACCCTAATCCATGATTACCTTGCATGAAGTATCATGGATTAATTCCAGGAACGTAACCCTTTACACACATAAACACACATGTTCCTAATTTTAGGGTTACAAAACTAACTTTTTAATTAAAGAGAGATCGACCCCCCCCCCCCATAAAATTAGGTTCGAAATTTTATGTTCTAAAAACCCTAAAAATTCGACTTAACATGTTAATCCAATCAAAAATTTGATTTTTATGCGTTTGGCTAATACATTTACATGTTAAACGGCTCGTGATGCCACTGTTGGAATTTAAATAACATTACATTCATATAAATAAATAAATACATAACCAAAGCACGTAGCGGAAGCAAAGATCAATTATTTAACATGTATAAAGATTAACCAAAATTTAAAGACACGTACCTTTTGATCCTAGCAAGAACAAGGATCACAACTTTAAATCTTCTTCTTTAATCAAACAATAGGATTAACGAGAAACTCCCTTACCGTTTTGTTTCTCAATCCAAGAAGGTATTAACTAAAGTAAGTTAATTATCGAGTCTTGTACACACGTACTATAACCGATTAACGTTTGATGCTAGTGAAAGAACACAAGAATTAAACCAAACTTATTTGTTTAATTAATAAAAGTCGATCCCCCCTCCTCAAGGGATTGGCCGATCGGTTTTGAGCAAAGAAAGAGAAGAACAAAGTTTAGGGTTATAGTAACAATGCACAAAGGTAAAAACTAATAACCCTTGAGTTTGTATTTATAGGCTACAAAACTTGGAGGAGAAGTTTGACTCGAATAAGGAAATAAATCCCGTTATACGATCGGCCCTAGACTCCCAAGGAAGTTCTAGATCTTTCTTGTCCCTCTATTTGCACCTATGGTCCTTCCTTTATTCACTAACGGTAGTTAGTCAATTCCGTTAAACACTTAACGTCCGTTAGTCGTTATTTCGTGTTCAAATAATTAAATACATAACATTTATATATATTAATTATTTCATTAATCATTCATACGTAAAGTGTACAATCTCTCGGTCCCGAGTTCGATTCTAGTCATACACGATTTAATATTTTTCCATAAATTCTAACACATGCAACCTGAAGCAATTCATGTCATTATATATGATATTGTGGTGCAATATATTAATCTATGGAGGATAAAGTCAATGCAGAAGAGTTGACATAGTTATAGTCGACTTTTGACTAGTCTTCAATCATTTGATTAAACTAAGGTTGTGTTTGTTTCGGCTCATTCAGATCTGAATACGTCTGAAGTCTGATTCGGTCAGACATTTTCAGATTCAGACTGTTTGTTTATTCAGACATTTGAAGTCTGAATACATCTGAATAGGGTCTGAATCATTCAGACATTTGAATATGTATGATTACATCTGAAAAGCTTAAACTTTACACCTACTTCTTTTCAATCCTTATCTCCTCATCTTGGTCTTGATTTTTTATTAATAATCATGAATGGAGGGTCTTTTGGTTTGTTTTATAGCGAAATGATTATTTTTTGTTTATTCAGACACTTTATAAAAACAAACAGACTAAAACAATTCAGATTTAGACTTTTGGACCACTAATTCAGATTCAGACGTGGTATTCAGATTCAGACATAAAATGTATGAATAAACAAACATCACCTAATTATGACATCAAACAACTATGGAATCTAAAGATTAAACACTACTCCCTCCGTCCCAAAATTATTGTCATCCGACAAAAAACACATTCTTTTAGAAAAATGTCACTATCACTACTTTCTCTCTCTTACTTTTTTGCCAAATGACAAGTTTACCCTTAACCAATTAATTAACACTTCTTTAAAGTTTGCAATATTAATTTCAACCAAGGGTAATATAGTAAACTTTACCAAACTCCACTATCTATTCACTTTCTATTTTGGGTATGTGACAATAATTTTGGGACGTCCGAAAAAGAAATAAGTGACAATAAAATTGAGACGGAGGGAGTATTATTTTGAAGCAACTTGAACATGTGGGAGATAGAATATGAAGAGGAAAAGTCATACAAAAGTAAAGTCAACTGTTAGAATGAATTCAGATACGAAAAAGAAACATTAAAGTTACAAATTCTAGTTTTGATTTTTGGTATACATTATAGGCAATGGTTGGAGGAGCTCAAGATATCCTCGATTGAGTATCTAAGATAGTAATATGTGTCATTCCTTGCCTCACGGCGGTTATAAAATGACAACGTCTCATCAAATACAAAGAGAATTGATCTTTACAGTCTATCTCACATGCTTATTGTGCACACTGATTTGTACGATGATTCCTACGAAAAAAACATGCAAGTCGCGCGTGTTTGATTTGAGAATTTAGGAATGAAGAATTGAGAATATAAGTTGTCTCTTTATTTTTCTTTCACCTTTTTTCAAAGGGAAAATACTCAAATTCTTAAAATGACAAATAATAATTGGTTTAACTAAAATATCCATTTATTCATAGATTTTCAAATGTTTATGATAGTTTAGGACTTTCTTACATTTTTTTATTGACAGTTTCTTTTTATCTTTAGTGACACTTTTTCTTTTTTTGTAATTTACTATTTTAGTTTTTAAGCCCACCCACTAGACCATTGAGCATATTGATTGTTTTATGGGGAAATGATGTCTGGTTCACAAAGTAGGCAATTGCCTACTTTGCCTTTGTAATGAAAGGGGTAAACATGTCATTGTGATATAATGAAAGTGCTTAATTGTAAAAAAATTTATTTTTTTACAAAGGGAAATAAGGCAATTGCCTACTTTGTGAAGCAGACATCATTTCCCCTTGTTTTATTGTATGTAAAATGTTCACTTTAAGGTCAAAAATTACAAGCTAAGATTGAAACTTTTATTGATTAAGTAATTAGAAGGAAGCTACCAAGAAGGTACACTTAATTTTGAACGCGTATTAATATTAATATTAATATGATCACATAGTAAAAACATGATCATGTACGTCCAACTCGCAAGTTGAGAAGTTGTGCTGTTCAAAAACATTTATTGATACCTTGGGGATTAGAAGTGTAACTGTTGGATATAAAGTTGAATTAACTTCAACCCATTTGTGATAGTGAGTCTGGTCCCATTTTTTGAGAATAAGTGTAATGTGATAGTGAGTCTGGTCCCATTTTTTGACGTAAGAAGAAAAGGGACAACACCCACCCAAGTCGTATAGTTTTTTTTATCGTTTTTCTGGGTGAAAAAATAATTTATTTTGTGTGAGAGAATAAAAAAGGTGATTCTACCTGAATATCACGAAAAGATGCCTCCTCAATAGTTAACTTAGAGGCCACTTCTGCCACCTGTTTGTACTTCTCTTCATAATTCTTAGCAAGCATCTCTCCCTGGAATTAGATAATGACAAATATCAAGGACCGCGAAAAAAAAACCAAAATCAAAAGACAGAAAGAAAGAAGACATGATTTCAAATCGCCAATATACCTCACGTTTATCAGCTACCGCTCGTTCTGTAATCTCATTAAGGCGGTTATCACATCTGCTTTTGTATAAAACCTGGTGAAGAAAGGAGGTGAGAACACATGTCTTCCCATATATAGTGTATAATGCAGTAAATTTATGGGCAGGCATTGATCCATATATTGAGAAGAATGGCTACTCACGAGATCTTGCATTTTATTCCTGTAGAAGGCCATCTTTTCTCTAGAATCCAGAATTTCTTTCTTATCCTCAACCTTTTAACACCAATGGAAACCAATCGACAGTGAGCATTCTAAAAAGGTTAAAAAATGTCGCATGGATAAATTGACAGTATATGCGTAATTAAATTCCAAATCTATCAGATACAAATAAAATTTTACCACTTTTTCTGCTTGGGTTGTCTCTAGAGCAACTGAACGAGAAGTATTTTGATCACCATTACTGAGCTGATGTGCATGAGAGTTATCCATGGAGGGCATCGGTCCTTTCGGCTGATTATGTTGTATTGGTTGGGCACCAGGCATGGGATGCCTCATATTAGCATGCAACATTTGTTGGGCGGATGCCTGCTGGGGTGCAGAACCTGAAGACAAAAGGTTCGATAACATTCAGAATAGGTTGTCTTCATCAATTTTTATTTTCTCAACTATCTGAGGGACCCCTACTAAAATTAACATGTTTCAACCCGGCCCGTTTTGGCACGTCTCAAGCTACCCGACTCCCCATTTTGCAACTATAAATAAATGTCTACATGACGTATGGAGGTATACCAGGATTAGCCACCTAACCAGCAGGTCTTTAAGAAGGATTGGGTGGGCCCGTGAGAGACAACAGAGTTTCATCAAGCAGGACATTACTAGGAAGTGTTGGTGGAAGATTCTGGCCTTCTCTGTATCGCTTGTAACATATTCAATATCATATAACACACTCAAATGGTGAATATGGTCGGCAGTTTGTAGAGAGAGAAAGTGATGAGAGTTGGGAACTTGTAGAGAGAGAAAGTGAAGTATATTAGCTTAGGTAAACTGAGAAGTTCCAACCCTCTCCCTAGGTGGAGAGGGGTATTTATACTATTATCATACTTGCCCCTAGAGGGCTTTGAAGTGAGCTGACAGAGGGTAAAGACCCGACCCACTCCACGAATACTTTAATAACTAAACTATTACTTAATATTACTAATAATCCTATGAGCTATTGAATGCTAATAAGTACTCGGGGTGACCGAGTCTTCACTAGAATATTTATATTTCTAACAATCTCCCCCTAAGGGAGGTCACCCCAAAAAATACATTTTTAATTCTAGCATTTTATTCTTTGATCTTGACTTCATAGCTCGTAGTCATTGATTCTTCTTCGTCTTAAATCATCGTGTCTTTCAGCAGTGAATCTTTGATGACTGATCTCTTGACTTGGATGATCTTTGAGTTGTCTTTGAAGTTATCATCCAACATGTATCTTCAAGTCATCTAGCAGCTTTGTCTCTTTATCAAGTTGTGATCTTTGAGCCTTCTTTGAGATCATCAGTCATCGTAAATCTCTTTGCTTATCCCCTGCTGTGATATTGCCTCCATGTGATATGTTGTGACCGTTGGACTCGCATGCTCACACTTTTATGGATCATGATAAATACCATCAGAGTTGCGGAAGGTGAGTTGTTGGTCTTTCAGCTATCATGATGTCTTTGATGGTGAATTGGAAGTGTGAGCATGTAGTATGGATTTGACATGTCTCTGCTAGAATCAGGAACCACCATTACCATCTTCATATGTATCTAAAATAAAACAGTTAGCAATAAAGTTGGAGAACGAATATGGCTTTGTCATTCGTTCGGTGTGGTTGGATTAACCTTCGGTTCCGTGAGGACCGACCTGTGATCAGGTAGAATTCCCTTTAAAGAAAATTCTCCTTGACAGGAATTTCTAGCTTGTTGTAATGACTCATCCAATGAATCCACATTGGGCTTGTCATAACAAGCATGTTCTCTTACCGGAACGTCTCAAAGCAGACAACACGGTAGAGTGAATCAATGAATTATATTCATTGATTAAATGAGGCCGTCAATCCAATTCCTGGAACAGGATTGATTCAGAATAGAATCGCTCCATTGTTTCATTCCAGTTGTCACAAGTTTGATCCATGAAGGATATCACATATCACCCACCAAGAGCTTGTTTGATGTTGGCTCTAGAAGGATTTCTATCTTCATTGTGAATATTTTACGTATCACTCGGATGTTCTGGCAATACCACAAGGTTAATGCGTAGGACTCTTAACATATATTTTCTTACTTTCCACAGTGTGTGAAACAGTAAGCATATTGGAAGTGTGTCCTATTGAGATTTATTGATGATCTCTGGGCTCTAGACTCAATAGTGCATTTTGATTTAGTGATCGGAGGCTGGAGAGGACTGCCACCTTTTCAGTATCGTCTAACTCGGAGTGAGAGAGATGATAGCAATGTATTGATCTCCGTGACAAGTGAAACAAGAATCCTTTGAGGGACCTTGAGTGGCTAGGGAGGGTTGTGCAGCGTATCACAGGGTCCATGATACTTGTCTTCAATGTCAGCAATCAACTAAGTGATTCTGACAGCATATGTATTGACCGGTTTCTGCCTAAAGTGTAAGGAGGGCTTCTTTCTTTTCACCCTTTATCTTTACATTTCTTTTTCATTCTTCAACCCCTTCAGCGCTTACCGAGACTTCATTACTAGCACCTTGTTGGGTTTATTCCAGTACTAGCTCCATCTTAGTCGGCACTCTTCCCTTATTCACTTTTTCTCCTTTTTAATCATACCTAAGGACTTCTACACTAACTAGTGGATTGTCCCTGGGTAGATCCCTCCGGTTCTGGCGGGATCGTGGGAACATATACCTAACCTTACCATCCTTATAACTCCAGCGCGTTAAATAAAATGGTCGGTCTTTGGTGTTCTTCCACAATTGCCATCATAAATCATCCGCTCCCCCTTAATATGTGCATCGATATATGAAAGGGTTTAGCACATATGGGAGAGCCTACACTTGAGTTCCAAAAGATCACATATTAATCAGAATTTCATATTTAAATCACATTCTCTCCCCCGATCAAAAATTTCAAACCAATTGAGATTTGTGATCCCAATTGATTTAAATAAGTTAGAAAATTTGGGAGAAAATGTGGTCAGGTTTAATATATTCTGATTACGAAGCATACTATGCTCCCCTTAAACCAAGAAAGAGCGTCACTGCTGATGTTGCACAATGTTTTAACAAGGTGAAATAAATTTTTAACAAATACTCTCCCCCTCAATTAATGACCCGTTTTCTATTTAAAGAGCTGTAGTCATTCAGTTGAGAGACAAGCATTTGAAAATTTAAGCCCAGTTACCACCTTGTGTAACACCAAAACTCTCCCTAAGAATCATAGAGCAGAAAGAGTTTGTGGTACAAAGAAGACTTCTCTTCTTATACAAGAAATGATGCACTGAAACGTACATCAAGTCGGGGAAACATGGATATAAAGTAATCCATGCCAAGGTGAACATCACCCGGTTGGAGGAACAGCTGTCTTTTTGGCGACATGCTTTCCCCATTGTACAGCACGGGTTGCAGTATGAAGTAATTGCAAGCCAATTTAGACATGTTTTAACTGGTTATTATAACTTCTGCTCGAGCTTCATTTAAAGGCCCGTGTCATTATTGAATGACATTTCTAGATCCTTAAATGTTATCGATAAATGGAAGACATGCCTAGAAGAAATGACTATTTTTGTGATTTTTGATTTTCTGTTTTATATGGTTTTTATATGTTTTTTTTTTTTTCTTTTCTTTTTGTTTTAAAATATATACACATATATACAAGGATATGGGAAGCTAATCCTTTACTCCTCCTCTTCTTCTTGAAGGCCCTTGAGTGTTTCAGGTGTCAAGCTTTTCATACCAAGACGCGGGAGAATAAACTGAAACCGTTCTCTTGGAAGTGCCTTGGTAAAGATATCAGCTAACTGAAACTCCGTCCTCATGAAGTAGAGTTCAGCAATCCTTTTCTCAACCTATTCCCTGATGAAGTGATGCCTGATGTCGATGTGCTTCGACTGGGAGTGTTGGACATTGTTATAGCAAAGAGCGATAGCGCTTTTGTTGTCACAATATAGAGGAATCTTGTTATATGAGAAGCCATAGTCTGAAAGTTGTGATCTCATCCATAGGATTTGAGCACAGCAACTAGACATGGCAATGTACTCGGCTTCTGTAGAAGATATAGACGTGCTCATTTGCTTCTTAGAAGACCAACTAACCAACTTCTCCCCCAAAAACTGAGCTCCCCCCGAAGTACTTCGACGAGTATCTTGACACCCTGCATGATCCGCATCTGCATAACCTGTGAGTTCCATTGCAGTGTCCTTTAGATACCAGAGACCCATATGAATCGTGCCATGAAGATATCTGAAGACTCTTTTCACCTCTTCCAGATGCTTTTTAGTGGGCTTGGATTGGTACCTAGCGCACATACATACTGCGAACAGAAGATCTGGTCTACTGGCGGTGATATACATCAAGGATCCAATCATACTTCTATACTTTGTTTGATCAACCGGCATCCCAGAGAGGTCTTCATCCCGTTTAGATCTTTCAATCATCGGGGTGTCAACCACATCACTTGAATCAAAACCAAATTTCTTCAATATCTCATTTGCATATTTGGATTGATTAATGAAGATGCCTCCAGGACTTTGGGAAATTTGTAAGCCCAAGAAGAAATACATTTGTCCCATCATAGACATCTGGAACTTAGAACTCATCTCTTTTGAAAACTGATCACATTCACTAGGATCAGACGAGGCAAGGATAATGTCATCTACATATATCTGAACAAGGAGTAGATGTTTTCCCGCTTTCCTAGTGAATAATGTGGGATCAACAACACCCTTTGAGAATCCATTTGCAAGAAGGAACTTGGACAATGTGTCATACCACGCCCTAGGTGCCTGCTTCAAACCATAGAGGGCCTTTTTCAAGCGATAGACATGAGTAGGATGATCAGCGTCCACAAATCCTTCAAGTTGACTCACATAAACTTCCTCCTTTAAGTCACTATTCAGGAAGGCTGTTTTAACGTCCATCTGGTAGACTATCATATTTTGACTTGCAGCATTAGCGATGAAGATTCTGATGGCTTCAATTCGTGCAACAGGAGCAAATGATTCCTCAAAGTCAATGCCCTCTTCTTGTCGATATCCTTTTGCAACTAGCCGTGCCTTGTTCTTAAGAACATCACCATGATCATCAAGTTTAACTTTGAAGATCCACTTTAGAGCAATGATCATTGCACACTCTGGAGGAGGTGCCAATTCCCATACTTCAAACCGATCAAATTCATGAATTTCACCTTGCATAGCGTTGAACCAGCAGTCTTTCAACATTGCTTCTTTGGCATCTTTTGGCTTGACTTTGGATAGTACGGAGTTGAAGAAACACCATAATGCATCTGTGGCTAGTTGTTTTCGTGTAGATACCGGTCGTGAGAGATTACCAATGATGTTGTCAATTGGATGATCATTTGTACATTTTTTGAGATGATCGTAGGGTTAAGGGTTTTGAACTGATGTTGCCGAGTTGTGATCTCCTGAGGAAGATGTATCAGATGAAGACTCAGGAGCAAATACATTCTCAAATGGAACATCATCAATAGGAGCAAAAGGGTTAACTTCAAAAGAGTTGTTATTTGCAGATCCTTGCAGCACCGATGAAGATTGAATGTTTGATGATGAAGGTGATTGACTGGAAGATGGTGCATCGAGACTGACTGAGACAGATACTGATGGACCTTCTGAGTTTTGTGGAACTTGAGCATCAGCAACAGGAAGTACAGGTGGAATTTCTGTTATAGGATTAACCACGGATGGCTCAAAATATTCATCAAACATTGGATCAAATAACTTCTTCAATTCTTCACTGGTGGGAGGTACATAAGGAGCTACATGCGTGGAATTCTGTACAAGACCTGAACTAATGGGTCCATGTGACAAAAGATTAGGTGAGGGTCCAGTACTGATTTGTTCAGGAGCCGTTTGCTGAGTCAGCTCATCAAATGTTACGTGAATAGTTTCCATGATTTGTCGGGTTCTTTTGTTGTAGATTCTATATCCCTTGCGATCTGGTGCGTACCTAACGAAGAATCCTACGCCTGCTTTAGCTTTTAATTTTCCCAGATCTTGTCCATCATTTGTCGGATAGCACAGAGCACCGAACACTCAAAGAAAGGAAATATCTGGTTGCTTGCCATGTATCAGCTCGTAAGGAGTTTTGTTGTGAATGGTGTGTATCAAGGAACGGTTTTGGGTATAACATGCAGTGGCAATTGCTTCTGCCCAAAGAAACATTGGAGCCTTAGAGTATATTAGAATAGTTCTCGTAGCTTCCACAAGGGTATGATTTCGTCTTTCAACAACGCCGTTCTGCTGTGGAGTGCGTGGAACACTTTTCTGATGGGTTATGCCAATACCTTCATAAAATTTATAGAGTTGTTGATTTACAAATTCAGTTCCATTGTCAGTCCTGATGATTCTGACAGTTTTGTTCAGCCTTACTTGTAACTGCTTGATAAGTTTGATGATAACCTCTGGAGTTTCATCTTTGGTTCTCAAAAACTTTACCCAAGTGAACCTAGAGTGGTCGTCGACTACTACAAGAACGTATTTATTTCCATTGATACTCTGCACCCTCATTGGTTGATGAAGCGAAAAGTGTACCGCTTTTAAGGGGTCATTTAAGCCTTAAATCGTATTTATTTGATCAAATATTGCCCTAAATCGTTCCTTTTGTCATTTTAGGTACTTTTGAGGAGAAATCTGGAAAAGGAGGCATTTTGGACGTTTTTGGAGCATTAAAGTGAAGAAAACGGCAAAGTCTCAAAAATCGGCTAAAAGTTACTCTTGACGGCGTCAAGATTTACTCTAGACGGCGTCATGACTTGGCAAGAAAAGTTGGATGTGAAATTTACTCATGACGGGCCAGTGAAAATAGCATGTGAATTCTGACGGCGTCACGCTTTAACTTGATCGAGGGCGTCACGGCTTAAATCATAAGGGGACGGCGTCACGTTCATGGTTAGACGGCGTCAAGCCTTGATAAGCCAGAATGGATTTTTGAAGAGCTAAAGAGGGACGGCGTCAAGAAGGTCATCCGGGAACCCTAAAAGCGGCGAGGTGACGGCGTCACACTCCATAAGGTGACGCCGTCAGATCCAAAAATCTATATATAGTTTTCTAATTTTTTGTCATTAAGGAGAGCTTAGTGTGTGGAATTTTGGGATAAAACCCTAAGACGATTTTAGCTACTTTTTCAGGGCTTTTTCCCTTGAGATCTTCCATGTTTCATTGAAAGATAAGTTATCAATTAATCATTCAATATGTCTATGTGTTGTTTGATTCTATCTTATTCTTGTCTTTTGTTTAACATGTTAGGCTAAATTTATCTTGTGTTTGCTTAGATCTAATGAAACCTAGCTATTGATCATTGGTTGTTAGTGTGTTATTAGTTGTATTGGATGATTGTTTATCTATGTTAGGCTTAAGAAAACTGGCTAACTTCCTATTCGGTAACTTGCTTGAACGTCTTAAGAAACATGAACCAAATGCGTACTAAAGGTTTTTATGGTTGTATTTAATGCACAAGCGAATTCTAGTGATCCCATGTTAGGAGCTTCCTAGCCGGCTCGACATAGGAGTGAAGTAGGAGCTTGTAGAGTTGGGGAAGTAAGTACGCCACCCCACGAATGGTATTAAGGAATACACCCGTCATCCACGCGACTAATACACACTAATTAACTGGTAAAAGATAGTTAGGGAGTAAGGAAATCTAAGTAAACACATTTCTCTACACATAAGTTTCTCACCACATTTTCATTTTTGTTATTTTATTTTATTTGCATCCGTAGTAATTTTGGGTTAGTTGACTAGCAACTAATTCCGCCCACTCCTTCAAACCCGAGATTTTACTTGCTTTCATAAAAACTATAAAAACATAAAAAAGAATCTTCCTCAACCCTTAGACCTAATTAGAGTAGCCTTTCATACCTAACGAACACTATTCCCTGTGGAGAACGATCAATCCCCCGTACTTACCACTACACTATACTACATCGGTCAGGTACACTGCCTGGTGGGGTTGTAAGCCTCTTGAGATCCCTCGAGAGGTAAAACCTGTTGTAAGGTTACAAAACCACGCAATCAAGTTTTTGGCGCCGCTGCCGGGGAATAGTTATTGTTTAGGTTGAATTTTTATTTCTATTAGGTCTACTCACTAGATTCCTTTCTAGTGAGATTTTTATTTTATTTTTTTTAGGTTTTCTTTAGTCTATCTTTTTCTTTGTGTGTTTGTTCGTAATTTCCATTGACTCTTCCGTTCACCATTATGGAGTACGCGAATCCACCATACCACCAACCACAAAGGCCATTCTACCCTATTGACATCTCGAATTTCAAACAATATCGAGATGAACCCATATATGATGCATGGACTCGTTTTAGAAATTTACTCCGAAAATTCCCTCATCATAGTTTCGCTTTAGCATCCCTAACCCGAACCTTTTACTATCGTGTTGGCCAATATGACCAAATGCGCATTGAGGATTTTGCCAATGGGGACTTTAGGGAATTAAGTGCTGAAGAAGCATGGGATGCCATAGAAGATTGTGCCCAATATTATTATAGGGTAGACAACCCAACAAACGTTAGTACAAGTCAATTGAATATAAATTTCCTGGATCATGAAACAAGTTTGTTTGGGGATGAGGGTAGAGTTGAGCCACCTAGCTGCATGTCATGGTTAGGCACTACCATAATACAGGGTGAACACTTAGGTGATCTTGATGTGATGGAGGATCTAGCCGAGCATGATCACATTGATCAAAAAGACCTAGGTTTTATGATCGATGATGATGAATCTCAAGAAACACATGATGAATCTTTTGGGCAATTTGAATATAGCAGTCATAATATTGAGGATGATCCTTATGATTCGGATATAGAAGTTAAGATGCCTAGAGAAGCACTTGAGATACTTGGGAAAATGTTAGGGTTAGATCCTACTAAAACGCATGATGAGGATATAGGTGAGCTTAACATAAGGAATGATGAGGTAAGTAACATAAGCCCACCAAGTGCCCCACAAGTCCTACCATCATTTGAGGCACACACACCGCCCGTGACTTACCCGAAAGAAGTAGAAGGGACTATAGGAACCCCAATTGAAGTAGAACCTTTGGAAGAAACAAAACTAGAAGAAATAGGTTTGAATACTTGTAGTCATAACCTTTCTTTTAGTTCTATGGAAGTTCCTAGTTTTGATGAACCAGAGCCTCAACCAAAACCATTACCTAATCTTCCATCTTTAGATGTGAATTTAGGAAATGAGAAAGGTCCCGATCCACCCATCAAACCATATAGTCCGGGTAGTTTTACGTTGAAGGTAGTAGACTCTAAGCCTTGTAGAGAGGAAGCTAACATAGGAGTGAACCATGACCTTACATACTTACATCACCCATTTATGATTGATCACAAGAAACACTATGGGTTTAAACCGGGTTTATTAGGTCAAGATGGATTCCCAACTAGGAGTCTCTCGAAGTTGATAGAAGATGATCCCTTTTTAGGAGGAAACTCAAAATCACCCATTGACCAAAGTGAACTAGGCAAGGTTATGATGAAAGGAGCACACCCCTTTGAGCATATAATTCATCCACCACTCTTTCCTCACGTGGCATACTCCTACCGAGCTGGTGTGTATCGCTACTATCACCCGCACTTAATCCTAAGTGTAGGGAAAACCTCTCCTTTATCCATTAAATAAGGGTAGAGTCAGGCTCGTGACTCCAACAAAAACAAGCGCTCTTGGGAGGCAGCCCATGGTTTATTTGCTTTGTGTGTTTATTTGTTTGTTTGTTTGTTTTTATTTGTTTCCGTATGTGTGTTTAATTTTTATTCTTATTGATTCATGTTCAAAACTAAAATTGTGAAAATGCTTTATTTTGTTTTTAACTTCGTCTTAACTACATATAAAGGTATTTTGCAAAAGATAAGTGTAAGGGAAATCTAAATCGGTTTATTAGAACACAAATGAACATGAATCGTAATAATAATAAATTAACATACATATTAGTATTTGTTTGAGTCAAATGCTTGTATCGAGTCATAATGATATTTTGCAGGATTTCCAGGAAGTAAGGTAAAGGTTTTTCCAGAAATTTTCCGGAAACTAAAAATGAAAATTTTTGTCAGGTCATTTCTGACGGCGTCAGGGGTTATAACCTGACGGCGTCAGATTTAATTTCCAGAAATTTTTGAAAGTTTTGTTTTCATAAAAAGTTTTTATTAAAATCTCCAACTTATAATCTCCAGGAATCTGCAAAATTATCATTCCACAAGCATTATATCCTTATATATAGATTTTTCCCGCCGATGTTATGCAGGTTTTCGTGTTTGTTTTCTCAGGTTTAACAGGTTATTTTGGACAAGGAGATGTTTTTGGAATCAAGCTTATGGCGATGCATTAGTCATGGAGCTTCAACATTCTCTTTGGAGGAAGATTTAACCGTGTAATTTCATTATCCACCGAGCGAATCAGGGGAGTATTTGATTTCATTCTTTTACTTTTTGCTTTTACATCTTATTATTTGAACATTGGGGACAATGTTCATCTTAAGTGTAAGGGGGGGGGGGGTAAAAGTACGATTTTAGAGAATGCCATTGCGCTTGATTTTTGTTTGTTTGATGGTAGATGTGTAATAAAACTGAGAGAAATACTTGTTAAGGTAATTTTAGTGCCAAATTTAAATTTTTTTACAACATTTAGGAGTGAAACTTTAGTTCTAATAAGCGTCTCACGGATAGGAGTTATATGACTAGCACAAAAAACCGTACCACTAAAAAATTTTCCACCCCCAAATATGTGAGGTTCGCCCCTAGAATTGGTAGGAAAAGCATTTATGCTATGATGTGTGTACCGGTAGCACTTAGATTCTAGAACTTGCGTTAGGACCATTCCAAGGCCACAAGTGAGACTACATTCGTGTAGTTAGATTTACTACATGATAAGAGGCATTAGGATTAACCCATTGTTTTACACCTGTGTTTTTGTTATAATTACTTTGGCTACATTGGTCAAGTAATTCTCCCACACCCTTTGCGTTGTACTCATTTTTAGTACACGATACCCCTAGTACACCCCTCAGAGCCTATCTTTTCGTTTCGACCTTTAAGCATTTTACTTAAAGGAAGAATTTGTTACACCCCACTAAAATGTACACCCAAATCGCCTTAGCCTACCTTGTATGCACTCATTTTTAGTGCATTATTGTGACAACATTTGTTTAAACCCAAGTTAATTATCTAGTTGATTACATGGTTGCTAAGTCGAGTCATATCCTTGTACATATTGTTTTGGGACGATTGGGACTCATGGGTAAAGTACTAGTATAATGGAGTAATGGGGAAGAACATCATTTATTACCCCCATATGTGCTAAATATTTTAAAAGTACTCCAAGTTTTTCGATTATCTTAATTCGAGTCATTAGATTAGTATTTGTAAAGTTATGTAAAAATTCAAGTGTAAGGGGGATGCAATGCCCCTATGATGTATTATTTTGGATGGTAGGGCAAAAGTGTATGCAAAAAAAAAAAAAAAAAAAAAAAAAAAAAAAAAAAAAAAAAAAAAAAAAATCGAAAAAATCAAGAAAAATACAAAAAAATGAGAAAAAGAAAAATAGAAAAAACATACGGACTACCATCCCGTTTCATTTTATGTTTATTTTATGTTTTTGTTATTTTGTTATTTCGTTTCTAGCTTAAGATCGAGTCTAGTCTTGGCTTAGCAACGTTGTATAGTACATGTAATTGATCAAGATTTTTAACTCGCCACCAGTAAAATATCCCGTATCCAACAAAACCGTGTTTTCCTTTTCCCTACACCTAAAGTTATAACCCATTTAAAAAAGCCCTCTTTGATAGTTTATCTTTGGTGCTTACGCCTAGTGGAGGAGGTTTTCGATCCTTTCCCAAGCCTATGGTAATCTATTTGCTATGACAGGTAGTGAGAGATATTATCCGTTTTCATTTATGAGATTTATTTTGATGACACTTGAGAGATGTGAGTATCTAAACACTACTTGTGAGGTGCTAGTTTATAATCTCCGTGCTTATTATGATTGAAGTGGAACGATTATTTGTTGTAATTACTTTTATGTTAGCATTAAATGACCCCTAACTTGTATTTTGATAAGAATAAAAGCGCATTTGCTTGAGGACAAGCAAATCTCAAGTGTAAGGGTATTTGATGAAGCGAAAAGTGTACCGCTTTTAAGGGGTCATTTAAGCCTTAAATCATATTTATTTGATCAAATATTGCCCTAAATCGTTCCTTTTGTCATTTTAGGTACTTTTGAGGAGAAATCTGGAAAAGGAGGCATTTTGGACGTTTTTGGAGCATTAAAGTGAAGAAAACGGCAAAGTCTCAAAAATCGGCTAAAAGTTACTCTTGACTGCGTCAAGATTTACTCTAGACGGCGTCATGACTTGGCAAGAAAAGTTGGATGTGAAATTTACTCATGACGGGCCAGTGAAAATAGCATGTGAATTCTGACGGCGTCACGCTTTAACTTGATCGAGGGCGTCACGGCTTAAATCATAAGGGGACGGCGTCACGTTCATGGTTAGACGGCGTCAAGCCTTGATAAGCCAGAATGGATTTTTGAAGAGCTAAAGAGGGACGGCGTCAAGAAGGTCATCCGGGAACCCTAAAAGCGGCGAGGTGACGGCGTCACACTCCATAAGGTGACGCCGTCAGATCCAAAAATCTATATATAGTTTTCTAATTTTTTGTCATTAAGGAGAGCTTAGTGTGTGGAATTTTGGGATAAAACCCTAAGACGATTTTAGCTACTTTTTCAGGGCTTTTTGCCTTGAGATCTTCCATGTTTCATTGAAAGATAAGTTATCAATTAATCATTCAATATGTCTATGTGTTGTTTGATTCTATCTTATTCTTGTCTTTTGTTTAACATGTTAGGCTAAATTTATCTTGTGTTTGCTTAGATCTAATGAAACCTAGCTATTGATCATTGGTTGTTAGTGTGTTATTAGTTGTATTGGATGATTGTTTATCTATGTTAGGCTTAAGAAAACTGGCTAACTTCCTATTCGGTAACTTGCTTGAACGTCTTAAGAAACATGAACCAAATGCGTACTAAAGGTTTTTATGGTTGTATTTAATGCACAAGCGAATTCTAGTGATCCCATGTTAGGAGCTTCCTAGCCGGCTCGACATAGGAGTGAAGTAGGAGCTTGTAGAGTTGGGGAAGTAAGTACGCCACCCCACGAATGGTATTAAGGAATACACCCGTCATCCACGCGACTAATACACACTAATTAACCGGTAAAAGATAGTTAGGGAGTAAGGAAATCTAAGTAAACACATTTCTCTACACATAAGTTTCTCACCACATTTTCATTTTTGTTATTTTATTTTATTTGCATCCGTAGTAATTTTGGGTTAGTTGACTAGCAACTAATTCCGCCCACTCCTTCAAACCCGAGATTTTACTTGCTTTCATAAAAACTATAAAAACATAAAAAAGAATCTTCCTCAACCCTTAGACCTAATTAGAGTAGCCTTTCATACCTAACGAACACTATTCCCTGTGGAGAACGATCAATCCCCCGTACTTACCACTACACTATACTACATCGGTCAGGTACACTGCCTGGTGGGGTTGTAAGCCTCTTGAGATCCCTCGAGAGGTAAAACCTGTTGTAAGGTTACAAAACCACGCAATCATTGGTCCACATAGATCCGTGTGAAAGTGTTGATCTTGGTTGAGCTTTACGATCTTATTAATTATCTTAGATATAAATCTAAGACAATTGGTATATAAACTGTTCTTGAATGAATTATTAAATATTATGCGGAAACTAATATTTAATCTTAAGAAGAATAACTAACAATCGTGATTAAACAAACAACACTTCAATATATTAATACGGTTGCTCTTAATAGCAACGGGGTTACAAGAAACCTTGAAGTGTAAAACAATAATGATACGTACAATAAACCTAACCCTAGATCCTCCTTTTATAAACTAAGGAGTCCTAGTCGGTTACATAACTTTCTAAACAAGAAAAATATCTTTACGTATCTTTTCTATACTTATCATAACATACTATACATATCTAATAAGCAGCAGCATAATTACTCTAGCAGCAGAGTCTTCGTGGGCTAGCAGCAGAATTACACTTAGCTTATTTCACCATCCATCAGATATTACCACCAGCAGATTGAATACACTAGCAGCAGAGTTACTAAGTCTAGCAGCAGAGTTATACTTAGTATATTTCTTGAGTAACAGCATCTTCAAACCCAACAATCCTCCCCTAAACTTGATATTTCTTCCCAAAATCATCAAGTTTCCTATAAGCCTAGCTAATCAGTAGGAGGATGCTTCCAAACACTTACTGCTGTGACTTAAGAATCTTTTCATACTTCTTTATTAACTGATAAGCTTGATCATATGAAAAGAAACTCTATTGTAGCCTTAATGTACCAGGTGTTAACATCTGAGTAATAATGCCAGTATTCCTATTCATAGGATAGTCTTTTTCCACCAGCATATAAACACTTACTCCATCTGCAACCAGTTCATGTATTCCACATGATTGATATAAGTACCATTTATGAACCTTAGTTGCAATAAGCAAATTCCTCCATTCAATATCCCTCTCATCAGGTTCAAACATATGCTTCAAGTAATAATAATGAACCCTTTCATATACCACCTCTGGTCTCTGATCACCATAATTTTTCTTATAAAGCTTCCAGAGTTGTACTATATCATCCCTATCCATGTAGTACAGCATCTGAGAAAATCTAACAAACTTCTGACATAAGTAGTTAGATCTCATGATTTCCCACTTTGGTACATCTCTATCATACACATCATGAGTATATGAGATGATTGGATACTTTGTTGTCAAAGGAACTGCATTTATTATTTCAGGTTCTGGTTGTGGTTTATGATATGTGAGGTCTATAATGGCTTTCATATCATCTGCTTCCTTTTGCTTATCCTCAGAACTACCTTCAGATATAGTTCTTTCTTTTCTTCCTATCCTGCATCTCAATTCTTTTACCAGTTCTCTTAACACCAATGGTATCTTTATTCTTTTCACTTTCAACCTCCACATTTTGCTTACCATCCTTCTTATCCAGAACACTCCCAGATACTTTCAAAGTAGCATTTTATTTTGGAGTCTTATATGTCCATGGATCCATTCTTCTTGTAAGCTTACTAACCTCATCATCATTCAGTGGATCAAATTTTCTTTCTATATCCTTCTTTGCTGCTTCATACATCTTTTTAACTTCTTCATTTGAATAAGATTTCAAATCTTTTAGCTTCCAGTTCTTCATATGTTTCAAATAATACTCATGATGAGTTCTGATTTCTCTTGCAGTAGGAGGTTTAAGTACTTTCTTCTTCTTCCTTTGAGTAACTAATTTCTTCTTCTGTTTTACCCTAAACTCTTCCAAGAAATCAAACTCATTCTTATCAGTAAAATCATCTTTTAACTCCTCCTTCACTTTAGACCATTTAATAGCATCCTCATTCCTTGCCTTTTCATCATCCCAATCATCCAGTAATGCTCTAGTTTTTGCTTCATCTTCAGCCAACTTTCTTTGCCTTTCAAGCTCTTCTTGTTTATCCTGTTCTAACAATTTTCTTGCAGCTTCTTTATCATGCCTGTCTTGATCAGCTTTTGGCCAGAACTCAAATGGAAGGTGTGTAGGATAAGGTGCAGGTTCTTCAACTACCTTACCTTTTCCTTTATCTTTTGATGAAATGGTTGATGATTTAGGTTTGGGTGTGGAAGTAGGTTCTCTTATGACAATTCCTTTGGCTTTGGGTCTTGGAGTTGGTGATTTTGCATATTGTGTAGTAGCAGCAGGTTGTGATTGAGGAGCAGCAGTAGGGTGTTGTTGTTTTGATGGTGTAGATGTTTTGGTTCCAAGGTTTAACAATACTTGGGCTAAGGGTATTGTGTCATCATCTGATTCAGCAGCAGAATTCTTTTCTCCAGCAGTAGAGTTCTTCTCTGTATCAGAAGCAGAGTTGTTTAGCCCAGCAGTAGAATGTCCTGCACCAGCAGCAGAGTCATTCTGTGCATTCTTCTCACCAACATCAGCAACATCCTTACTTCTAACACCTTTTTCAACATCTTTAAGGACCACTTCATTTCCAGATCTATCCTTGACCACAAACTCTTGACTTGTATCACCACTATCAACATCCACATCAGCAACATTTTCACCTTTTTCCATTACTACCTCCCCTGAAACCTTTATTCCATCTTCTTGGTCATTCCTCCCCTGTTTGGGAGCATCCTCCCCCAAACTTGGTTTGGAATTCTTCCTGAGGTTGGACTTCTTGATGTGAGAAGATCTTGTTCTTTTCCATTGAATACTCTCTAGATGCTTTATCCTTAACCTGAGTTTGTGGATGACTGCAGTTTGAGATGTTTAAGAGTTCTTCATCACCTGCAACTCTTCAGTATGAACAAGAACTTCTTTTGACAATTTTGTACATGTATCCGTCAATTCAGCAATTTGTTTCATAATAGTCTCACCACTTCAGTCTGTATTACCTGACCCGAGAGGTGGATCATTGACATTGGCATTTTGTACAATATTATCCATCAATTCATTGGTAGTGGCATGCCTGTCCTCATCACTTCAGGATGTGTTAACTTCCCAGAGAGGTGAATCTTGGGACTGAAACTCAGTCTCAACCCTAGGTTGAACATCTGAGCCCCCCATTTGAGCCAGTTGGCTGGGGTTACCATCTTGTGCAGTAGGTTCAAGAGAACCTTTAGCAGTAGATGTTGCCAAGGTTGGGGTCTTAGTTATGTTGACACTGGCCTGCTCAGTTACTAAACCAGAGACAGTAGTGTCAGCCCCTTCCTTCATGCCATCTCCATCACCTATGGCAGCCTCATCTGCTTCCATACTAACACTGGTCTGAGGTAACTCAGTGCCCTTTTCTTGTGAAATCCTAGGTGATAGGGTATTTTGTAGTTCATTGGGAGATGATTCATTTAAACTTGTAGATGAGGATGTGTGATGGGAAGTTGTTGGGGTTGCAGCTTCTTCATCCTCATTAGTAACAGCCACAATATTCAAAATGTGTTGAGTCAAGGGAGTTATGTTTCCTGAAAAGCCTGTCCCATTTTTCTTTAGAAAAGCAAACAATTTGATAGTTAAGAAATTACTTGGCTCAATTCTTTTATGTTCCAAGGGTTCTTGTAATTGTCTGTTGATGATGAGTTGTAAAAACCTTGGATACATATAAAATTTCCCAGAAATGTTCTTTTTCATCCCTTCAAAAATCATTGATGAAAAATTGTATGGTTATCCTGAGGCCAGGCATATCAAAGCTGATGCTTGAGATGCACTGAACTCATTCCACCCACTTATTTTTGGAATAAGGCAATGTTGAATAGTGTGAAGAAGAAATTTCCAATGTGGGTAGAGAAGGGGTTTAAAAAATTTAAAACTATCATTTTGCCTCTCATACCCAATTTTCTCAAGTTCGGCAAAAATAGTAGAAGTAGGAAGGCAAGTGGGTGCTTCATCATCAGTAAGATGAAGAATTCTTCTCACAGATGTTTTAGTAACCACTATTTGTTCCTCATCTACCATTGCAACTAACATTTCTTCCCCATGTATGGTTTTGGCCGTAACAGTAGACCAAAATGCTCGCATGTGGGATTTATATATAGGAGGATCCACCGTTAATGCATACCTTAATTGTGATGCATTGAGAAAGTCAATGAATTCAGTGAAACCCTTAGCTTCAGGGACTTTTTGAAGAAACGCTATTTGATTGTGCTCAGCAGGAAATTCTCTTGTTGTCATTGTGAATTAGGGTTTCGATTTTGGGGTTTTTGATCCAATGATATGAAATTTTGTTTAGGGTTTGAATAGGGTGTAAGTTTAGGCGCTTAAGGTATTTAATGAGATCGAATTGGGTTTTTAGACCATTTTGAACAACTCATGGATCGTTTTGAGCATCTAGGGTTCAACAATAACAATGAATAATCATGCACAGTGGAATAAGAACAAATCAAAGTTATTGACACAAAGTTTCTCTTTAACATTCCACGCCTCAATTATTATTTGATTATAATAATACGGTTACACTAACTTGTAACAGGAATCAAGTGATTCTTGAGGCGACTAACAACTAATTCTAGGCGTTTACAATGAACTACGCCCTAGAACACACACACAGCAAACATGATGTCTGATCTTGAAGCAGTTAGATACATCAATGAACCAATCATTGATCTATACATATGTACATCAACCTCTTCCCCATCTTCATCCTTGAGCAAAGGTTTGTTGGTATCAATTGTTGTCTTTGCTGGCCTTATATTAGTAAAGCCAAACTTCTTCAAAATATCAGCCACATACTTGTCTTGGCTAATGAAAATCCCATCTGCCTTTTGTCGAACCTGAAGCCCCAGAAAGAAAGTGAGTTCACCCATGGAACTCATCTGAAATCTGTTATGTATGAGCTTCTCAAATTCTTCACATAACACCTTGTTTGTAGACCCGAAAATGATATCATCTACATACACCTGTACTAGTAGAATATCAGTTTTGTCTTTCTTAATGAACAAAGTTTTATCAATGGTTCCCCTGGTGTAACCATTTGATAATAAGTATTTGGACAAGGTGTCATACCAATCTCTTGGAGCTTGATGTAATCCATACAGTGCTTTCTCCAACTTATAGACCCTATCAGGATAATTTGGGTCTTCAAATCCTGGTGGTTGCATCACATAAACTTCTTCATTAATCTTTCCATACAAGAAAGCACTTTTCACATCCATTTGGTACACAGGAAAGTTCTTGAATGAGGCAAATGATAAGAAGAGTCTGATAGCTTCTATCCTTGCAACATGTGCAAATAGCTCATCATAATCTATTCCTTCAGCCTGAGTGTACCCTTGAGCCACCAATCTTGCTTTGTTTCTCACCACAATTCCTCTTTCATCTCTTTTGCATCTGAACACCCATTTTGTACCAATTCCCCTTTTTTCCATTTGGCAAATCAACTAAGGTCCAGACTTCTTGAAGATTGAACTGCAACAACTCCTCTTGCATTGCATCAACCCAACTTTCATCCTTCATGGCTATGTGAATATTCTTGGGTTCTTCTTGTGATAAGAAACATGCAAATAAATAGTTTCGTAGATCTTTGTGGCTATTCCTATGATGGAGCGATTTAGCAAACAATCCCTGATGAAGTAAGTCACCCAATCCCTTTGATTTACTTCTGGTCTGAACTGCAGATTGAACATCACCAATAATCTGCTCTTTTGGATGATCTTTATGAATTCTGGTGGTTGGAGTAGGACTGACTGGTATATTATCCTCCATGTTGTTGAAATCAGCCTCTGCACCAAACCCTTCAACCACTTCATCATCAGTATCAGAATATATATTCACCAAACCAGGTATCTCATCAGAAGAGTCATCATTTGGAAACAATTTCCTTCATCAATAGGAAATTTTGATGCAGCAGCAGAACTATTTGGTGTAGCAGCAGAGTGTTCTGCTCTGCTGCTAGGCATAGCAGCAGGAGATTTTGGCTTAGCAGCAAAGTGGGAAATGCTGCTGCTAGCTTTGTTTCCTTGGTTTCCTTGATTTGCAGATCCTTCTTCTACATTCTTGCCATCATTTGAAGGAGTATAATCATCTTTTGGTACTTGATCATCTTGTGAACCCTTGTCCTCTTTCTCCTTTGTGAAAAGTTGATCATACTTCCATTTTTCAACCAAAACAAACTCTTGAGAAGATTCATCCACCTTAGCTTGTGTACCTGCATTAGAATTTGCTTGTGTTCCTGCAGGCATATTAGTAGAATCTGCCATCACTGGCTCATAATTCATGGTTTTAGTCAAAGAATCAATATCAAGAGCCATTTGGGTTCAGATACTTCAACATTTGGGGTGGTCTCTCTAAACCTAACATGCAGATTTTCTTCTACAAGTCTAGTTCTGCTATTGAAGACCCTAAATGCCTTACTATTTGTAGAGTATCCTACAAAGAACCCTTTGTCTGCTTTTTCATCAAATTAGCCTAGCTGGTCATAGGTATTTAAGATAGTAACAGGACACCCAAATGGTTTCAAGAAATCTATCATAGGTTTCCTACCATGCGGTAATTCATAAGGGGTCTTGTTATGAGGCTTGACTACCTTACTTCTATTTTGCACAAAACAAGAAGTATTTACTGCTTCAGCCCAAAAAGTAGTGGGTAGTTTTGACTCAGACAACATTGTCCTAGCAGCCTCAATTAATGTCCTATTTCTCCTCTCAGCCACACCATTTTGCTGAGGAGTTCTAGCCACACTAAATTGTCTCAAAATACCTTTTTCCTCACAGAACTGATTCATAACATGATTCTTAAATTCAATTCCATTGTCACATCTGATTATCTTGACCTTATGATTTACTAGGTTTTCTATTCTAGTTATAAATGCCTTAAGAATGCCAGAAGTCTCATCCTTAGAAGCTAAAAAGAATACCCAGGTAAATCTACTAAAATCATCAGTGACAGCTAAGCAATACATCTTTTTATTCAAGCTTTTCACAAAAGTTGGTCCAAAGAGATCCATATGCAACATAAACAAGGGCTCAGAAATAGTATTCACCACTTTGGACTTACAAGAGGCTCTGTGTTGCTTTCCCATCTGACAAGCAACACAGGTTTCTGAATTTTCAAAAATCTTTGAAGGTAAACCTCTAACAAGGTTACCTTTTACCAATTTGTTTATTGTTTTGAAATTTAAATGTCCCAACCTTCTATGCCAAAGCTTGGATTCATCAATAGTGGCCTTTGCAAATAGGCAAGTTAAATCTCTTTTAGGAATAATGTTCTTTATGTCCACACTGTATATGTTGTTTGTTCTGGGGACTCTAAGTAGCACAGATGAGTCATCAGGTAACTTATAGTCAGAAGATAAAACAAGACATTCAGTGTCTGTAAAAAGGACAAAATTCCTTTTGTCACACATTTGTGAGACACTAAAAAGATTGAACTTTAGCCCTTCTACAAAGTACACCTTTTCAAAATCCAATTTCCCAGTTCTAAGAATACCTTTACCAACTATTTTTCCACCTTTTGGATCATTACCAAAAGCAACATATCCACCATTGCAAGCTTCAAAATCTTCCAAGTTGCTCTTGTCTCCAGTCATATGTGAAGAGCATCCACTATCAAAAATACATTTGTCCTTTAGCTCCAATTGTAGATTGCCCTGCACAAAAAGTAAGAGAGTTAGTTTCTCTTAAGGACCCAAGCCATCACTGACTTGGGTCTGCCTTGTGCATCAAAATAGTCAAATTTCTTCAACTGCATTGGTGCACTGCTGTGTCTGAGAACATGATCCAAAACTTTAACTTTAGGTTTCCAGACCCAGCATGCTGAGGCCTTAACAACATAAAAATGATTGCCCAAAACTATATCTGTAACCACTTTTGGCAAAGTAACAGAGTCTGCCTTTGCCTTAGCAGCAGTATCAACTATGTCCATTTTTATGGGCCTTTTTGGTGCAATAGGTGTAATAATTCTAGAAACACCATTTCTCATCAAAACTTCCTTAGGAACTATGTTTCTTTTGGGGTGAGGGTGAGTCTTTCTAGCAAAATTTCTATGGTTCACCCTTGTGTATTGGTTCCAGACAGGTTTTTGGTAGTAGTAGTAGTCTTCTTGCAGAAGTTCAAAACTGCCACAACTATAACATGCCTTTTTAAGTAATTTGTTGATGCAAATAATGTTCTAAAAACGTTATTTATATCTTTCGATTACTTCACGTTTTGAGGATGACAAAATGTGAAATCACGATACGTTAAAATCAACGTAAACAAGTCTTTAATCGGAAGATCCCGTTTCTACGCAAATCACTCTAGAACAAAGTTACAACTTGAACTAGTGATCAAAGAAGTGAATTTATGTTTTGAGAATTCACATTTTAAATGGGACAAAACATTTTTTTTCAAAAATACACATGACAAATTATTTTTAATTATTAAGAAATGTTTTAATGGAAAACTTAGTTTGAAAATCATAACAGCTATTTTTCCCCCCAAAATCAGCTCCCACCTTCCCCAAATAAGTTTTCACCAGAAAAGACAAAATTCGGAGCGTCCTTGTCTGGGACGGCTCCACGGTTCCACTAAATTTAGTGGAGCCGTGGGGTATTTAACGGAGCCGTCTGTACAAAATTTTCTGTAACGTTCAGATTTTCTTTGCCTATAAATACCAACCCCTTTCACAGTTTTTAGGCATCCTTTCACACACAAAACTTTCTGAGTTGAATACTCTCTTCACACTTTCTTTCTTTGATCATTTAGATTAATTTTTCTTTTATTCAAGAGTGATCCAATCATCCTTCAAGTGATCCTCTTCATTCCTCTTCACTAGCAAGAGAAGAACACAAGTATCCAAGTTGATACAAGGTGTTATCATTCCTCTTCATTAGCAAGAGAAGAACTCAAGGTATTCAAGAAGATACAAGAGTTATAGTTGTTAGGTTTTTTTGTAACACTTGTTACATCCTTGTTGTATCTTAGCATACATCAAGATTATCTTTCTTTTGTGAGAGTGTGAGTGAAGATCATTGTGATCTTAAGAGATAGTGAAGATCTCTTGAAGCCATTGGGCTTGTGTGTGAGTAATCAAAGGATCTAGAGTAGGTAGATTGAGTAGAGTGAAGTGAGAGTTGATCTTTGTGATCTTGTTGAGATCTTGGTGATCTCTTGAAGCCATTGGGCTTGTGTGTTTGGTCAAGTGGACCTTGGTAGATTGGTGCTAGCTAAGATTAGCACTCGACATCTAGCTTAGTGTCAACAATAGGATAAGCGACGTGTACGGTTTTCTCCGCCTAAAGGGAGGTTGTTGACATAGTGCTTGAAAATCTCGAGTGTGGTACTCGGGGAGTGGAGTAGGGCGAAGAAGAGCTTCGTAGCCGAACCACTATAAATCCTCTGTCTCGGTTTGATCTTTCCAACTCTACTCTTTACTTTTATTATTTATCATTAGTTAGCTTAGTGTCTAGTTCATATTGGTGTTGATTGATTACACATAGAGTTCGAATCAAAGTTTCCAATAGCATACTTTTAAAACAAGATTTTTAAAAGGACTTTTAAACCGGTAAACTATTCAACCCCCCCCCTTCTAGTTTCCCACAATTGGTACCTGATGATGTACCCTCCTAACAGGTCGAAGGACTCCCCTTCGAGCCTGTAGAAAGCCCTCCCTTCGGAGGCCCAAGTTAATCTTCTAACACATTTCATTGGCATAAAACCATTCGCCTGCGAACTGGTTAACATGTGGGAATCCGCCAATCGAAGCCTTAAACCCTTCGGGGTATTCCTCTCGAAGGAACTATGATGATGTACCCTCTGAACGGGTCGAAGGACTCCCCTTCGAGCCTGTAGAAAGCCCTCCCTTCGGAGGCCCAGGTTAATCTCCTAACACGTTTCATTGGCGTAAAACCATTCGCCTGCGAACTGGTTACCATGTGGGAATCCGCCAATCGAAGCCCTAAGCCCTTCGGGGTATTCCTTTCGAAGGGACTAGCACGAAGGACCATTCTGACCTGGTCAAACCCACGTCTCCTCTTCCCCTTGGCTTTCCCGCCAAAACAGATATCGTGGGCTACAAAACCCTAGCGATTACCACAAAATCATGGGACGCCCCCATGATCTCCTAACAATGTGCAACCGCCCACTATGTCCTATTTCTCCTCTATAAATAGCGTAGTCGGGCATGAACAATGTAAGTTAACTTCATTCAAGTCATTTACAACCTACTCAAACATTTACACATACTTACTCGCACGCCGGAGGTGGTTCGCAGGGCCCAACCCCTGCGCAATCACCTAACGTAGTGTTTCGGTATTTCTTATTTTCAGGTTAATAACAAGCTTGGCGGAGTTTCAACACCCCATTATTCCTTTGATCATCATCGAAGGCTTGGTTGTGCAATTATTTGTTCAATTAGTGGCGCCATCCGTGGGACCGCTACAATTGGTCTCGTTAATTCCGAGCTTATAACCAACCAACCACTTTCACTATTATTCCGGCATGGATCAAGGGAGAGAAGACACTCCCCCACCGGGTTTCTCGACCTTGGCACCAATACCAATCAACGAGACTAACAACCTTCCCTAATAACCGCTTCCACTTTCACAACACGTTCTCACCCAGAAATCACAACCAACAATCATGCTTCGACATCAGCCAATCCCGAACCTGTCATTAGCCCAGCCTTTGTCGAAGCCAACCACGAAGTGTTGGAATCCCTCTTGAGGGCTCGTAACAAGCAAGTCAGGAATGCTGAGGTGCGAAGGGAGTTGGAATACTCGAGTGATGAGTATGATGAAGAAATGGAGATGGAACCTAGGCCTCCGACCCAAGGACCAACCCTATTGGCCTTAAGAATTGGGTCTCCAGTCAGTCGAAGGCTAAGAAGAAGATCCGTTGGTTTCGAAGGAGTCCCCGAGAGGGCTCCGACAAGAAGGGAAGGGGCGGTTACCGAAGGACCTAACGGTAGGAGCCAGCGAAGGAAAGAAGTGGGGGTGACTTTGCCTCCATTGCTAGCAGCTCATCTTGGAAGGACTGAAGCTGGGGTTCCGTTGCAGCCTTCTCACGCATCAGGCGTAGAAGGCAATCCACCTACAATTAATATGGGAGGAAATCTTCCTCCCAATGGTATGTACCCCTCGTTCCAAACTCAGTCTTATCCTCAAAATTTATATCCTCCTGTAAATGGACAGCCTAATAACCCAAGCTTTCCCCTAACTTATGGGAACATGCCCTTCGGGCATCCTATGGCATACCCTCCGTACGCCATGGGAAACGGTTACCCGTTTGCCATGAATACACCTTATCAGTCCTACCCAAGCCAAACTCCTATGGGAATACCCCCAAACAACAATCCATATAATACTGTTCCCATGTATGCACCACCTTATAACTGTCTATACTCAGACCCTATGGGTTCAGCTACACCCTTCGTTAGGTGGATCGAAGATTACCCATTGCCTGATGGGTTGAAAATGCCCTCGCACGTTGGGACTTATGATGGGAAGGGGGATCCGGACAATTTCCTACATTTGTTCGAAGGGGCTATCAAAATGCAAAAATGGGTTATGCCAGTGGCCTGTCATATGTTTACATACACCCTACGGGATTCTGCTCGTATCTGGTGGAATGGGCAAAAGCCAGGCAGCATCGTCAATCTTGATGATCTTAAGGCTAAGTTCCGGTCACATTTCAGTCAGCAAAAGAAGTTCACGAGGACTCATTTGACGGTGCACAACATCAAACAAAAAGAAAACGAAAGCACAAGGGCCTTCGTTACTAGGTACACCGATGAGACTTTGTAGATTTTGGGTCTTCATGAAGATCAGCGTATTTTAGGTTTCGTACATGGTCTCCAAAATCGGAGTTTGGTGGAATTCTTGTCCACTGACCTTCCGACAACTTACAAAGGTTTAACGGAAAAGACATATACTTGGATCGAAGCGAAAGAGGTGTCCACTAATGGGGCTCCGGTAGACAGAGATAGCAACAACAAGTTTTCGAAGCATTCTTCGTGGGAAGGGTCCAAAAACAAGAACAAAAACAGAGATAGGTTTTCTCCGTACAACAAAGGCCCCAACCATGGTTTGTTAAGCAGTCTAACGAAGTCTCCAAAGGAAATACTTGCTACGGAGAAGGCTGCCAAGGCCTTCGAAGCACCTCCTCGCATGACAAGTAAGGGCAAAAACAGGGATACCAGCAAGTACTGTCACTTCCATGAAGACAATGGCCATGACACGAACAGTTGTAGAGAACTGAAGAAACAGATAGAGGAAGCTGTGAAGTCTGGACAATCGGTACATTTGGCGAAGGGTATAAAGAAAGGCAAAGAAAAGATGACCGACACTCAAATGGCTAAAGATAGTAACCCTAACGAAGCCCCCATACTAATAATACACAGGGGCGAAACCACCTCGAAAAGGAAAGCACCGGGGCCGAAAGCGAACAAGATAAGGGAAATAACATTTTCTCCTATCACAGGTAGGATCCCTTCGAATGATCCAGTAGTTATCAAAGTCCTCATCTTTCACCAAGAAGTAAGCAGAGCTTACATGGACTGCGGAAGCCCTTGTGAAGTCATATATGAACATTGCTTTCGAAAGTTTAAGCCTTCGGTCAGGTCTCAAAGGGTCGACTCAAAAATGCCTTTAGTAGGGTTTTCTGGCGAACGTTCGTGGCCTCTCGGAGAAGTTCCGTTGGAAATAACAATTGGAGAAGGCAAGCTCGCAAGGACAGAAACCCTCATGTTCACTGTCGTAAGGTCCAACTCTCCTTACAACTTGTTGATAGGAAGGACCGCCATGCAGAGGATGGGTATCGTAGTTTCCACTATACATGCAGCGGTGAAATTCCACACGCCCTATGGAATAGGGACTATACTTTCTGAGCACAACCCGAAGGTTAGCAAGAAAAGCAGGGAAGGTCCTAAAGAACTTTCGAAGGATGCTCTCAGTGGTGCGGATGTTGAAAAAGATATCGTAACAAATAGGCATCATACAGGACGAAGGGTGGTAGGCGAAAAGCAACCTCCAGCAAGTTTCACGGCAAACTTGAAGAAGCCACAAAAAGCAGAGGGAAAGGTCTTCGAAGGGACGTATTCCAGCAATACCAGAACCCCTCAGGCACCAGTGACTGACGACAAGCTCCACGGCAAGGAATATCAACTTAAGGGGTTCAAACCCATTGAACCAACTAAGCAAGGAATCAAGACCAACCCTTCGAAGCTCAAAGCAACTGTTGATCTACCAACTCTGAGGTCATTAACAAGACGTGATAATCCAAGCTCCATCAAAAGCCAGACACCCGCAGAAGCTATCAACGAAACACCTTCCGAGCACAACCAAAATGGAGAAAACACCCCGACAACAACGGAGGGGTGGAAATTATACACCGACGGAGAATCAAGCTCCGATGGTTTCGGAACAGGATTAATCCTGACCAATCCGGAAGGAAAGGAGTACAGTTATGCACTACGCTTTGAATTCAAGGCCACAAAGAATGAAGTAGAGTATGAAGCCTTGCTAGCCGGCCTTCGACTTGCAAAAGGCATGGAGGTTCATGACCTCTCCATTTTTGTATGCTCGCTTTCAGTCACTAGCCAAATCAAGGGTTCTTACAGAGCAAGGCAGCCAGTAATTAAGGAATATTTGGATGAAGCTAAAAAGCTCCTTCAGGGTTTCGAACGATATAAGGTAAAAAATATCCGCAGAAGCCATAACAAAAAGTCGGAAGCCCTAATCAGATTAGCGTCGACTGCCTTTGCTCATCTACCCAGTGAGGTTTTAGTGGAAGTATTGGCCAACAGGTCAATTGCACGAAGTAAAACATCTGATGAAGGCTCCAACTGGACGACACCCATAAAAACGTACTTGATAAGCGGCATTCTGCCTGATAATTCAAAGTCAGCACGAAGAATCAAAATCAAAATTCCCCAGTACAGGCTAATAGGCAATAATCTCTACAAAAGGCGTCTTTCATCTCCTTGGCTTCGTTGCATAGAGTTAAAGCATGCTTCGAGCATTCTCTACAATGCTCATGAAGAATTTTGTGGAAGACACACAAGCCCTAGAGCCATCGCCTCAAAAGTAACAAGGTGGGGTTATTACTGGCCATCCGTACTGGAAGACGCAAGGGAAGCAATCAAAACATGCAAGGTATGTTAGACACACTCCAAAGCTCAGAAACCGTTAGAGTCTGAGGCGTCTTCTACCGTGACAGTAAGGCCTTTCGGTCAATGGGGCATCAGCATAATCGGACCCCTACCAGTAGCTCCCGGAGGGATACAATTCTTGGTTATAGCCATCGACCATTTCACCAAATGGGTCGAGGCCAAGCCTTTGGCATCAACAAAAGGAAAAGATGTGGAAGAGTTTATGTGGGAACACATAATTTTCAGATTCGGAATCCCACAAGTCATCACCTCTTATGAAGGGAAACACTTTGCCGAAGGAATGTTCCCCTCTTTTTGCAAAAGCCTAAATGTGAAGCAAAGGTTCATTTGTGTTGGCAAGGATATTGTCGACGAAATCGAGATAAAGCTAGGGCAATATCAGCATAAGTGGGCAGACAAACTACCTAAAGTCTTGAGGGCATATAAGAATTTGGCCTTTGAATGAAAGCAAGCGAAGCCAAGTCAAAGAGCCCAGCGTAAAAAATGCCGTGGCAACAAGGCATGCGAGCTCGAAGGGCAGAAAAAAAATGTCGCGAACAAGTTTGGACATAACATCAACTCTCGTAAGTTTTACATATAAAAACTTACCTTCTTTAAAGCACTTAGTTGTTTTTTCAATTTCATGTAACGCACTCTTCTCATATGGGAAAGAAGCATTAATGGTAGGTGTCTAGTGTTCATTTCTTTAAATGATGTAATCCTCCCTACCCACTTAATGATATAACATGTTTCCCTCAAAATCTCTTGTTTCATTTTATACAACATAGATTTGTTCAGCCAAGTACTTTACAAGTTTCAATGTCGAAGGATGAAGCAAGGCACATGTCTTGTATAAGAATAACATCCATTACAATTCACATTAACTTTCCTATGAAGTCTTAGGGTATTAAAAGCCCTCTGCAACTTAAGGATAAAGACGGAGTGGGTCGCGACCCTCTGTCGCAGTCAAATTATACGATTGCTTAAAATCTTGGTCCAAAATACACACAATAAGGTTATAACCTTAGGTTGTATGTTTACGTTCTGGAAATGAGCGTAAGAGAAGATAAACATGACAATAAAAGTGGGACATATCCCACTAAATTAGCATTAATGAAGGCTACATACAGTCTTAGCCATCATAATCACAAAAAGGACAATTGTCTAAAGTTATGGGTCGAAGCCCACTAACACGAAAGATAACTTGTTCAAACAGGCACACAGATCATAAATTGTCAAATACAAAGGCATCAGCCTTTAAACATGATAAATTGTTTTAAAAAGGGTACATGTCACCCTTATAGACCAAATTACTGCCAACACGGCAGCCTTCAATTGTTCTTGGAAGAGTTGGGACGCTCTTGGTGTGTTGCAGACTTAGGTTTCTCAGACAAGGTCCTTCTGGTTGGAGATGGAGGTTGTATGCTCTTTGGCTTTTTAGAGAGGTGATCTTCGATGGAGGCTGAAGGATCTTTGGTTGCTTCGGCAAGGAAGTGGTACACTTCCGTGGTGAATGCGTTACCAGCTTCATCATATTCCCGCATGGAATTCGGACGATAGTATGGTACCTCCGAAAGCACAACTGGTTTTTTGGTTTCAGCAATCTCCTCCAAAGTTGTGCATTTGCCATGGAATATAGCTGCATTCACTAGCTTGCCCACAACCTCCCCCACCTCATCGCTATGGTACAACTCCAAAGCAATGTAGGGAACAACCTTCGATACAACCTCAGCCCTATCTTTCCTCAACCCTTGGCATTCGAGCTTCAACTTATCAACCTCTTGACAGCGCTTGGCATCCTGCTCCACTAACCTGACCCTCTCAGCCTCCAAACCAGAACATTTAGACTCCAGGGCACTCACCTGGTTCTCATAACCAACAACCTTAGCTTCCTCTAACTTTAGCCTATCACACTCAGCTTGCGATTCCTTAAGCTGCTCCTCAAGACCATCAATCTTGGCTCGCAGAGCCTCGTATCTTGGGTGTTTTTCAAAGTCCGCCATGGCTTCGTCACACCTTTTCTCCAACTCAGCATAACTTTTCTCCCTTTCCTTCTCTCTGGCCACAACAACAGCAACCTCCTCCTTCGCCTCCTTGACCTTGTTAAGCAATCCCCTTGTACGAAAGCTAAGATGGCTGTCCAGCATTGCTTGCCTGATATAACTTTTGTCATTAAGATCGCAAAGCTTCTCAAGGGACATCTCACACATTTTACTCCTCCAAGAGGCAGGAGTGATATTCTCAACAAGCAAGCGGCAGGAGAGGGCGTTGGGCAGTTCCTTCGCATCTGGCAACCCTAAAAAAGAAAAAAGAGAGAGAAAAACAATATAAGCCAAATATGCAATACGATGGAAAAGGAGGAGGACTCGAAGAACTTTTACTTACCAGGGATATCATCTTCATCAACCATCCTCTCTGGCGCATACATAATTGCTTTCCCATGAGCTTTTTCTATTTTTTGTTTGACATTCCTCGATGAGGGAGTAGGAACTGATGCGTGGTTTTGTAACCTTACAACAGGTTTTACCTCTCGAGGGATCTCAAGAGGCTTACAACCCCACCAGGCAGTGTACCTGACCGATGTAGTATAGTGTAGTGGTAAGTACGGGGGATTGATCGTTCTCCACAGGGAATAGTGTTCGTTAGGTGTGAAAGGCTACTCTAATTAGGTCTAAGGGTTGAGGAAGATTCTTTTTATGTTTTTATAATTTTTATGAAAGCAAGTAAAATCTCAGTTTTGAAGGAGTGGGCGGAATTAGTTGCTAGTCAACTAACCCAAATTACTACAAATGCAAATAAAATAAAATAACAAAAATGAAAAGTGGTGAGAAACTTATGTGTAGAGAAATGTGTTTACTTAGATTTCCTTACTCCCTAACTATCTTTTACCGGTTAATTAGTGTGTATTAGTTGCGTGGATGACGGGTGTATTCCTTAATACCATTCGTGGGGTGGCGTACTTACTTCCCCAAACTCTACAAGCTCCTACTTCACTCCTATGTCGAGCCGGCTAGGAAGCTCCTAACATGGGATCACTAGAATTCGCTTGTGCATTAAATACAACCATAAAAACCTTTAGTACGCGTTTGGTTCATGTTTCTTAAGACGTTCAAGCAAGTTACCGAATAGGAAGTTAGCCAGTTTTCTTAAGCCTAACATAGATAAACAATCATCCAATACAACTAACAACACACTAACAACCAATAATCAATAGCTAGGTTTCATTAGATCTAAGCAAACACAAGATAAAATTAGCCTAACATGTTAAACAAAAGACAAGCATAAGATAGAATCAAACAACACATAGACATATTGAATGATTAATTGATAACTTATCTTTCAATGAAACATGGAAGATCTCAAGGCTAAAAGCCCTGAAAAAGTAGCTAAAATCGTCTTAGGGTTTTATCCCAAAATTCCACACACTAAGCTCTCTCTTAATGACAAAAAATTAGAAAACTATATATAGACTTTTGCATCTGACGGCGTCACCTTATGGATTGTGACGCCGTCACCTCGCCGCTTCTAGGGTTCCCGGATGACCTTCTTGACGCCGTCCCTCTTTAGCTTTTCCAAAATCCGTTCTGGCCTATCAAGGCTTGACGCCCTCACCTCTTGAACGTGACGCCGTCCCCTTATGAATTAAGCCGTGACGCCCTTGATTTAGTTAAAGCGTGACGCCGTCAGAATTCACATGCTAACTCACTGGCCCGTCATGAGTAAATTTCACATCCCACTTTTCTTGCCAAGGCATGACGCCGTCAAGAGATGATTCTGACGCCGTCAAAGGTAAATTTCAGCCGATTTTGAGACTTTGTCGTATTCTTCACTTTAATGCTCCAAAAACGTCCAAAATGCCTCCTTTTCCAGATTTCTCCTCAAAAGTACCTAAAATGACAAAAGGAACGATTTAGGGCGATATTTGATCAAATAAATACGATTTCGGGCTTAAATGACCCCTTAAAAGCGGTACACTTTTCGCCTCATCAAATACCCTTACACTTGAGATTTGCTTGTCCTCAAGCAAATGCGCTTTTATTCTAATCAAAATACAAGTTAGGGGTCATTTAATGCTAACATAAAAGTAATTACAACAAATAATCGTTCCACTTCAATCATAATAAGCACGGAGATTACATACTAGCACCTCACAAGTAGTGTTTAGATACTCACATCTCTCAAGTGTCATCAAAATAAATCTCATAAATGAAAACGGAAAATATCTCTCACTACCTGTCATAGCAAATAGATTACCATAGGCTTGGGAAAGGATCGAAAACCTCCTCCACTAGGCGTAAGCACCAAAGATAAACTATTAAAGAGGGCTTTTAAATGGGTTGTAATGTTAGGTGTAGGGAAAAGGAAAACACGGTTTGGTTGGATAAAGGATATTTTACTGGTGGCGAGTTAAAAATCTTGGTCAATTACATGTACTATACAATGTTGCTAAGCCAAGACTAGACTCGATCTTAAGCTAGAAACGAAATAACAAAATAACAAAAACATAAAACAAACATAAAATAAAACGGGATGGTAGTCCGTATGTTTTTTCTACTTTTCTTTTTCTCATTTTTTTTGTATTTTTCTTGATTTTTTTTTTTTTTTTTTTTTTTTTTTTTTTTTTTTTTTTTGCATACACTTTTGCCCTACCATCCAAAATAATACATCATAGGGGCATTGCATTCCCCTTACACTTGAATTTTTACATAACTTTACAAATACTAATCTAATGACTCGAATTAAGATAATTGAAAAACTTGGAGTACTTTTAAAATATTTAGCACATATGGGGGTAATAAATGATATTCTTCCCCATTACTCCATTACACTAGTACTTTACCCATGAGTCCCAATCGTCCCAAAACAATATGTACAAGGATATGACTCAACTTAGCAACCATGTAATCAACTAGATAATTAACTTGGGTTTAAACAAATGTTGTAACAATAATGCACTAAAGATGAGTGCATACAAGGTAGGCTAAGGCGATTTGGGTGTACATTTTAGTGGGGTGTAACAAATTCTTCCTTTAAGTAAAATGCTTAAAGGTCGAAACGAAAAGATAGGCTCTGAGGGGTGTACTAGGGGTATCGTGTACTAAAAATGAGTACAACGCAAAGGGTGTGGGAGAATTACTTGACCAATGTAGCCAAAGTAATTATAACAAAAACACAGGTGTAAAACAATGGGTTAATCCTAATGCCTCTTATCATGTAGTAAATCTAACTACACGAATGTAGTCTCACTTGTGGCCTTGGAATGGTCCTAACGCAAGTTCTAGAATCTAAGTGCTACCGGTACACACATCATAGCATAAATGCTTTTCCTACCAATTCTAGGGGCGAACCTCACATATTTGGGGTGGAAAATTTTTTAGTGGTACGGTTTTTGTGCTAGTCATATAACTCCTATCCATGAGACGCTCATTAAGATCAAAGTTTCACTCCTATATGTTGTAAAAAATTTTAAATTTGGCACTAAAATTACCTTAACAGGTATTTATCTCAGTTTTATTACACATCTACCATCAAACAAACAAAAATCAAGCGCAATGGCATTCTCTAAAATCGTACTTTTACCCTCCCCTTACACTTAAGATGAACATTGTCCCCAATGTTCAAATAACAAGATGTAAAAGCATAAAGTAAAAGAATGAAATCAAATACTCCCCTGATTCGCTCGTTGGATAATGAAATTACACGGTTAAATCTTCTTCCAAGGTAATGTTGAAGCTCCATGACTAATGCATCGCCATAAGCTTGATTCCATAAGCATCTCCTTGTCCAAAATAACCTGTTGAACCTGAGAAAACAAACACGAAAACCTGCATAACATCGGCGGGATAAATCTATATATAAGGATATAATGCTTGTGGAATGATAATTTTGCAGATTCCTGGAGATTATAAGTTGGAGATTTTAATAAAAACTTTTTATGAAAACAAAACCTTCAAAAATTTCTGGAAATTAAATCTGACGCCGTCAGGTTATAACCCCTGACGCCGTCAGAAATGACCTGACAAAAATTTTCATTTTAAGTTTCCGGAAAATTTCTGGAAAAACCTTTACCTTACTTCCTGGAAATCCTGCAAAACATCATTATGACTCGATACAAGCATTTGACTTAAACAATTACGAATATGTATGTTAATTTATTATTATTATGATTCATGTTAATTTGTGTTCTAATAAACCGATTTAGATTTCCCTTACACTTATCTTTTGCAAAATACCTTTATATGTAGTTAAGACGAAGTTAAAAACAAAATAAAGCATTTTCACAAATTACTTTTGAACATGAATCAATACTAATAAAAATTAAACACACATACGGAAAATAAAATCAAACAAACAAATAAATAAACACACAAAGCAAATAAAACAAATAAAGCTTGGGTTGCCTCCCAAGAAGCGCTTTTCTTTATTAACGAGTCTTGTAGCTAGCCTCAAAGTCACGTACATTACGTGACTCCATCATCGGTCACGGTTCCTAGGCCATTCTCCTTCCCGGTTTTATATTCCGGTCCTAATTTCAAACAATCCTTGTAGAAACCGAATATCCTTTTCATAACATAGTCTACTCCTTTACTTCTATCCTCATCATTCCTATAGTAGACCGCTTGCTTGAGCTCCTTCTCAACATTTGACAAGTGTTGGAATTGTTCTATCTTATATGGCATTTGGTAGCTTACTTCATCGGTCTCATCCTTAAATCTAACTATCCCTAAGGAAGGTTCATAAGTCATTCCAGAGACCTCAACAAATGGTTTTCCAAAAACCACTTGAGTTAAGGATGCATCGACTATTGGGCGGATATCTTCAACAATTACAAAGTCGGTGACATAGGTGAAGTTTCCTACATAAACCGGTAATCCCTTAACTCTTCCCGTGAAGTTACTCATCCAACCCTTGTCAGGGAACATCCTATACCCAAGTTGATTCTTCATTATCAGGTTGTAGTGGGCTCTAGTCATGATGTTTATGGGTGATTTAAGGTCGATGTAAGCTTTCCACACATGTAGATGTCCGATGTTGCATGGTATGTTGAGATTAGAAGGGTCGCCTATTTCAATGATTGGTCTACCTAGGAAGTATGGTGTCTCGAGGTCATCGAATAAGTTTGTATGATATGCGCGCTCTTCCTTAGTGGGTAGCCTATTGAAGTAGTCCTCATCATCATCTACTTCTTCAATCTCACTTGTCCTAACTTCCTTATCAACCTCGACTTTCTTATCCTCATCCTTAGGTTCACTATTATCCTCATTCCTATCAATTGGTTTAATAGTGACAATGTTGACAAAGTGGACGTGTTTGGATGAAGAGGGGTCTTTTATTTGGGGTCCGCTATTTGTGTTCCTAGCGTCCTTATGTGGAGGTGATAGCACGTGGTTATTGAGGGCTTTCAACAAATTGTCGATTTTGTTGGTCATCTCTGTTTGTTGTTGATTGAATTCGGATTCGAATCTAGCTATCCGAGCTTCTTGAGATGCCATAAATTGAGACATCAATCCTTCAAAGTTATTGGTACCACCATTGCCGGAAGGATTGTCGTTGAAAGTACGGTTCAAGTTGGAACCGCTTGATTGGAAACGATTAGGTGGGTTGGAAGAATTGGTTTGTTGTGAGTTTTGGTTTTGTTTCCACCTAAAGTTCGGGTGATTTTTCCATGAGGGGTTGTATGAATCACCATAATGGTTTGGCTCGGGTTTGAAAGTGTACCACTTGTCTCCCGCTCCGTCGGTACGCGAGGATGCGTAGTCCACAAAAGCTTGTTCGGGGAGTTCCATGCAATCACGAGTGTCGTGGGGACCACTACATAATTCACATGAAGAAGTGATTTTGTTCACTTGGCTTAAAGGTTTAGGAGCTTCGTAGGATTTCATGAGAAACTTGACTTGGTCTTCAAGTTCTATGATCCTACGGTCAGAAGTGCTTGAATTGTTCAAAGGCAAAGATATTGCCTTGACCGTTTTATTCAAATCACGGGGATCACTCCAACTTTCGTTGTCATAAAGAGCAAGATCCTCTAGGAGAGCCCATGATTGTTCCGCACTTAGATCACGTAGCTTACCACCGGCCGATTGGTCAATGGTTTGCCTCGTGGAGAGATTGATATGGTCATAGAAGATTTGGACTTGGAGCCAAAGTTCTATGCCATGGTGAGGGACCTTTTGGAGTAAGTCCTTGAATCGAGTCCATGCCTCATAGAGAGTTTCGCCTTGACGTTGTTGGAACATCAAGATATCATTCCTTAGCTTGGTAGTTCTTCCCGGTGGGAAAAACTGAGCAAGGAAACGAGTGGTGAGATCATCCCAAGAGGTGATGGATCCTGCGGGTTGACGTTCTAGCCACTGACTAGCTTGGTCCCGCAGAGAGAATTGGAAGAGACGCAATCGGGTCGTCTCTCGAGTGGCAACATCAAGGTCTATAGAATCAACGATTTTAAGAAAGTCCTTGAGATGTTGATTAGGATCTTCGGAACGAAGTCCATGGAATGCGCATCCGCTTTGCACCAACCGGATGGTGTCGGATCGCAAGGGTGTGATATTGGCTCCTTGAGTGAGCTCAATGGTGTTTCGATAGCCATGGTGGCTAGGACGGGAATACTCTCCTAAAGTACGGGCTCTAGGAGGTGGTGGCGGTTGTTGTGGTGGTGGGTTGTGGGGGTTAAGGATATTACCATCTTCCATGATGTCGGATGGTATGGTTACGAACAAAGACACGAAGAAAATAGATAGACTAAAGAAAACCTAGAAAAATAAAACAAAAATCTCACTAGAAAGGAATCTAGTGAGTAGACCTAATAGAAATAAAAATTCAACCTAAACAATAACTATTCCCCGGCAACGGCGCCAAAAACTTGATGCGTGGTTTTGTAACCTTACAACAGGTTTTACCTCTCGAGGGATCTCAAGAGGCTTACAACCCCACCAGGCAGTGTACCTGACCGATGTAGTATAGTGTAGTGGTAAGTACGGGGGATTGATCGTTCTCCACAGGGAATAGTGTTCGTTAGGTGTGAAAGGCTACTCTAATTAGGTCTAAGGGTTGAGGAAGATTCTTTTTATGTTTTTATAATTTTTATGAAAGCAAGTAAAATCTCGGTTTTGAAGGAGTGGGCGGAATTAGTTGCTAGTCAACTAACCCAAATTACTACAAATGCAAATAAAATAAAATAACAAAAATGAAAAGTGGTGAGAAACTTATGTGTAGAGAAATGTGTTTACTTAGATTTCCTTACTCCCTAACTATCTTTTACCGGTTAATTAGTGTGTATTAGTTGCGTGGATGACGGGTGTATTCCTTAATACCATTCGTGGGGTGGCGTACTTACTTCCCCAAACTCTACAAGCTCCTACTTCACTCCTATGTCGAGCCGGCTAGGAAGCTCCTAACATGGGATCACTAGAATTCGCTTGTGCATTAAATACAACCATAAAAACCTTTAGTACGCGTTTGGTTCATGTTTCTTAAGACGTTCAAGCAAGTTACCGAATAGGAAGTTAGCCAGTTTTCTTAAGCCTAACATAGATAAACAATCATCCAATACAACTAACAACACACTAACAACCAATAATCAATAGCTAGGTTTCATTAGATCTAAGCAAACACAAGATAAAATTAGCCTAACATGTTAAACAAAAGACAAGCATAAGATAGAATCAAACAACACATAGACATATTGAATGATTAATTGATAACTTATCTTTCAATGAAACATGGAAGATCTCAAGGCTAAAAGCCCTGAAAAAGTAGCTAAAATCGTCTTAGGGTTTTATCCCAAAATTCCACACACTAAGCTCTCTCTTAATGACAAAAAATTAGAAAACTATATATAGACTTTTGCATCTGACGGCGTCACCTTATGGATTGTGACGCCGTCACCTCGCCGCTTCTAGGGTTCCCGGATGACCTTCTTGACGCCGTCCCTCTTTAGCTCTTCAAAAATCCATTCTGGCTTATCAAGGCTTGACGCCGTCTAACCATGAACGTGACGCCGTCCCCTTATGATTTAAGCCGTGACGCCCTCGATCAAGTTAAAGCGTGACGCCGTCAGAATTCACATGCTATTTTCACTGGCCCGTCATGAGTAAATTTCACGTCCAACTTTTCTTGCCAAGGCATGACGCCGTCTAGAGTAAATCTTGACGCCGTCAAGAGTAACTTTTAGCCGATTTTTGAGACTTTGCCGTTTTCTTCACTTTAATGCTTCAAAAACGTCCAAAATGCCTCCTTTTCCAGATTTCTCCTCAAAAGTACCTAAAATGACAAAAGGAACGATTTAGGGCGATATTTGATCAAATAAATACGATTTCGGGCTTAAATGACCCCTTAAAAGCGGTACACTTTTCGCCTCATCCCTCGATGAGGGAGTAGGAACATTGGGTTTCCTTTTTGGAGCAGTCTTTGCAGCTTTTGCACTGGTACCTTTCCTTGTTCTCACTCTATCAGCAATACCGGAGGACCCTACGATCCTGAGCTGATCACTTCCGGAAGGGGTATCATCAGAATCACCAACATCCTCCACAAGCTGGGGGGCTTCCTCAGTACCAAGGGGTTTGATTGGGGGAAGCACAGCAAGAGGTTTGGGTGGAGAGACATCCACATTGTTATTATTGACATATATAGAAGGAGATCCCACTCCGTAACTTATATCCTGAGGATCCCTCGGCATAAAGCTAACTTCTTTGGCACCTCCAGCCACAACAAAGTTTTTGAAAGCCATTTCTGCACAAACAAACGAAAAGGAGATGAATATCAGCAGATAAGTTATTTAAATTATTTAAATAAGATATATACATACTTTTTCCTTCACAAATTATTTCAGGTGATGACGGAGACCCGTCCCAGCTGTCACTTAAACCAGCCATGTACAATATAGGATCCGGAAACATTTGGACGTTAGCAGGGTGGCGTGCGAGACGCTGGTACAAGGGGTCGCTCCTTACCTCATAGGGAAGAGGGTCATTGTACTTCTTCTCATCATACATGTTTGCTTTATCCAACAATGCTGGATACTCAGGAGGTATGATGGTACTCTCAACATAGAAAAACTGTCCTTTCTAGTTTCTAATATTCGAAAAGGGTTTCGTCACAAGAGCAGGCACGTCATGTTCACCCCTTTTGGCAATGGTTACCCAATCTCCACCAGGGTATAGATTCACAAAACCCCTAAGCACCTCCAATGTGGGTTCATAGCCGTACGCTTGATGAAGCGAAAAGTGTACCGCTTTTAAGGGGTCATTTAAGCCTTAAATCGTATTTATTTGATCAAATATTGCCCTAAATCGTTCCTTTTGTCATTTTAGGTACTTTTGAGGAGAAATCTGGAAAAGGAGGCATTTTGGACGTTTTTGAAGCATTAAAGTGAAGAAAACGGCAAAGTCTCAAAAATCGGCTAAAAGTTACTCTTGACGGCGTCAAGATTTACTCTAGACGGCGTCATGCCTTGGCAAGAAAAGTTGGACGTGAAATTTACTCATGACGGGCCAGTGAAAATAGCATGTGAATTCTGACGGCGTCACGCTTTAACTTGATCGAGGGCGTCACGGCTTAAATCATAAGGGGACGGCGTCACGTTCATGGTTAGACGGCGTCAAGCCTTGATAAGCCAGAATGGATTTTTGAAGAGCTAAAGAGGGACGGCGTCAAGAAGGTCATCCGGGAACCCTAAAAGCGGCGAGGGTGACGGCGTCACACTCCATAAGGTGACGCCGTCAGATCCAAAAATCTATATATAGTTTTCTAATTTTTTGTCATTAAGGAGAGCTTAGTGTGTGGAATTTTGGGATAAAACCCTAAGACGATTTTAGCTACTTTTTCAGGGCTTTTTGCCTTGAGATCTTCCATGTTTCATTGAAAGATAAGTTATCAATTAATCATTCAATATGTCTATGTGTTGTTTGATTCTATCTTATTCTTGTCTTTTGTTTAACATGTTAGGCTAAATTTATCTTGTGTTTGCTTAGATCTAATGAAACCTAGCTATTGATTATTGGTTGTTAGTGTGTTATTAGTTGTATTGGATGATTGTTTATCTATGTTAGGCTTAAGAAAACTGGCTAACTTCCTATTCGGTAACTTGCTTGAACGTCTTAAGAAACATGAACCAAACGCGTACTAAAGGTTTTTATGGTTGTATTTAATGCACAAGCGAATTCTAGTGATCCCATGTTAGGAGCTTCCTAGCCGGCTCGACATAGGAGTGAAGTAGGAGCTTGTAGAGTTGGGGAAGTAAGTACGCCACCCCACGAATGGTATTAAGGAATACACCCGTCATCCACGCGACTAATACACACTAATTAACCGGTAAAAGATAGTTAGGGAGTAAGGAAATCTAAGTAAACACATTTCTCTACACATAAGTTTCTCACCACATTTTCATTTTTGTTATTTTATTTTATTGCATTCGTAGTAATTTGGGTTAGTTGACTAGCAACTAATTCCGCCCACTCTATCAAAACCGAGATTTTACTTGCTTTCATAAAAATATAAAAACATAAAAAGAATCTTCCTCAACCCTTAGACCTAATTAGAGTAGCCTTTCACACCTAACGAACACTATTCCCTGTGGAGAACGATCAATCCCCCGTACTTACCACTACACTATACTACATCGGTCAGGTACACTGCCTGGTGGGGTTGTAAGCCTCTTGAGATCCCTCGAGAGGTAAAACCTGTTGTAAGGTTACAAAACCACGCAATCAAGTTTTTGGCGCCGTTGCCGGGGAATAGTTATTGTTTAGGTTGAATCTTTATTTCTATTAGGTCTACTCACTAGATTCCTTTCTAGTGAGATTTTTATTTTATTTTTCTAGGATTTCTTTAGTCTATCTATTTTCTTCGTGTCTTTGTTCGTAACCATTACCGTCCGACATCATGGAAGATGGTAATATCTTTAACCCCCACAACCCACCACCACAACAACCACCACCACCTCCTAGAGCCCGTACTTTAGGAGAGTATTCCCGTCCTAGCCACCATGGCTATCGAAACACCATTGAGCTCACTCAAGGAGCCAATATCACACCCTTGCGATCCGACACCATCCGGTTGGTGCAAAGCGGATGCGCATTCCATGGACTTCGTTCTGAAGATCCTAATCAACATCTCAAGGACTTTCTTAAAATCGTTGATTCTATAGACCTTGATGTTGCCACTCGAGAGACGACCCGATTGCGTCTCTTCCAATTCTCTCTACGGGACCAAGCTAGTCAGTGGCTAGAACGTCAACCCGCAGGATCCATCACCTCTTGGGATGATCTCACCACTCGTTTCCTTGCTCAGTTTTTCCCACCGGGAAGAACTACCAAGCTAAGGAATGATATCTTGATGTTCCAACAACGTCAAGGCGAAACTCTCTACGAGGCATGGACTCGATTCAAGGACTTACTCCAAAAATTCCCTCACCATGGCATAGAACTTTGGCTCCAAGTCCAAATCTTCTATGACCATATCAATCTCTCCACGAGGCAAACCATTGACCAATCGGCCGGTGGTAAGCTACGTGATCTAAGTGCGGAACAATCATGGGCTCTCCTAGAGGATCTTGCTCTTTATGACAACGAAAGTTGGAGTGATCCCCGTGATTTGAATAAAACGGTCAAGGCAATATCTTTGCCTTCGAATAATTAAAGCACTTCCGATCGTAGGATCATAGAACTTGAAGACCAAGTCAAGTTCCTCATGAAATCCTACGAGGCTCCTAAACCTTCAAGCCAAGTGAACAAAATCACTTCTTCGTGTAAATTATGTAGTGGTCCCCACGACACTCGTGATTGCATGGAACTCCCCGAACAAGCTTTTGTGGACTACGCATCTTCGCGTACCGACGGAGCGGGAGACAAGTGGTACACTTTCAAACCCGAGCCAAACCCTTATGGTGATTCATACAACCCCTCATGGAAAAATCACCCGAACCTTAGGTGGAAACAAAACCAAAACACGCAACAAACCAATTCTTCCAACCCACCTAATCGTTTCCAATCAAGCGGTTCCAACTCGAACCGTACTTTCAACAACAATCCTTCCGGCAATGGTAGTACCAATAACGTTGAAGGATTGATGTCCCAATTTATGGCATCTCAAGAAGCTCGGATAGCTAGATTCGAATCCGAATTCAATCAACAACAAACGGAGATGACCAATAAAATTGACAACTTGTTGAAAGCCCTCAATAACCAAGTGCTATCACCTCCACATAAGGACGCTAGGAACACAAATAGCGGACCCCAAGTAAAAGACCCCTCTTCATCCAAACACGTCCACTTTGTCAACATTGTCACTATTAAACCAATTGATAGGAATGAGGATAATAGTGAACTTAAGGATGAGGATAAGAAAGTCGAGGTTGATAAGGAAGTTAGGACAAGTGAGAGTGAAGAAGTAGATGATGATGAGGACTACTTCAATAAGCTACCCACTAAGGAAGAGCGCGCATATCATACAAACTTATTCGATGACCCCGAGACACCATACTTCCTAGGTAGACCAATCATAGAAATAGGCGACCCTTCTAATCTCAACATACCATGCAACATCGGACATCTACATGTGTGGAAAGCCTACATCGACCTTAGATCACCCATAAACATCATGACTAGAGCCCACTACAACTTGATAATGAAGAATCAACTTGGGTATAGGATGTTCCCTGACAAGGGTTGGATGAGTAACTTCACGGGAAGAGTTAAGGGATTACCGGTTTATGTAGGAAACTTCACCTATGTCACCGACTTTGTAATTGTAGAAGATATCCGCCCAATAGTCGATGCATCCTTGACTCAAGTGGTTTTTTGAAAACCATTTGTTGAGGTCTCTAGAATGACTTATGAACCTTCCTTAGGGATAGTTAGATTTAAGGATGAGACCGATGAAGTAAGCTACCAAATGCCATATAAGATAGAACAATTCCAACACTTGTCAAGTGTTGAGAAGGAGCTCAAGCAAGCGGTCTACTATAGGAATGATGAGGATAGAAGTAAAGGAGTAGACTATGTTATGGAAAGGATATTCGGTTTCTACAAAGATTGTTTGAAATTAGGACCGGAATATAAAACCGGGAAGGAGAATGGCCTAGGAACCGTGACCGATGATGGAGTCACGTAATGTACGTGACTTTGAGTCTAGCTACAAGACTCGTTAATAAAGAAAAGCGCTTATTGGGAGGCAACCCAAGCTTTATTTGTTTTATTTGCTATGTGTGTTTATTTGTTTGTTTGTTTGTTTTTATTTGTTTCCGTATGTGTGTTTAATTTTTATTAGTATTGATTCATGTTAAAAACTAATTTGTGAAAATGCTTTATGTTGTTTTTAACTTCGTCTTAACTACATATAAAGGTATTTTGCAAAAGATAAGTGTAAGGGAAATCTAAATCGGTTTATTAGAACACAAATGAACATGAATCGTAATAATAATAAATTAGCATACATATTCGTATTTGTTTGAGTCAAATGCTTGTATCGAGTCATAATGATGTTTTGCAGGATTTCCAGGAAGTAAGGTAAAAGTTTTTTTCAGAAATTTTCCGGAAACTTAAAACGAAAATTTTTGTCAGGTCATTTCTGACGGCGTCAGGGGTTATAACCTGACGGCGTCAGATTTAATTTCCAGAAATTTTTGAAAGTTTTGTTTTTAGAAAAGTTTTTATTAAAATCTCCAACTTATAATCTCCAGCAATCTGCAAAATTATCATTCCACAAGCATTATATCCTTATATATAGATTTTATCCCGCCGATGTTATGCAGGTTTTCGTGTTTGTTTTCTCAGGTTTAACAGGTTATTTTGGACAAGGAAATGTTTTGAATCAAGCTTATGGAGATGCATTAGTCTTGGAGCTTCTACATTACTTTGGAGGAAGATTTAACCGTGTAATTTCACTATCCACCGAACGAATCAGGGGAGTATTTGATTTCATTCTTTTACTTTTATGCTTTTACATCTTGTTACTTGAACATTGGGGACAATGTTCATCTTAAGTGTAAGGGGAGGGTAAAAGTACGATTTTAGAGAATACAATTACGCTTGATTTTTGTTTGTTTAATAGTAGATGTGTAATAAAACTGAGATAAATACCTGTTAGGGCAATTTTAGTGCCAAATTTAAAATTTTTTACAACATATAGGAGTGAAACTTTGATCTTAATGAGCGTCTCATGGATAGGAGTTATATGACTAGCACAAAAACCGTACCACTAAAAAATTTTCCACCCCAAATATGTGAGGTTCACCCCTAGAATTGGTAGGAAAAGCATTTATGCTATGATGTGTGTACCGGTAGCACTTAGATTCTAGAACTTGCGTTAGGACCATTCCAAGGCCACAAGTGAGACTACATTCGTGTAGTTAGATTTACTACATGATAAGAGGCATTAGGATTAACCCATTGTTTTACACCTGTGTTTTTGTTATAATTATTTTGGCTACATTGGTCAAGTAATTCTCCCACACCTTTTGCGTTGTACTCATTTTTAGTACACGATACCCCTAGTACACCCCTCAGAGCCTATCTTTTCGTTTCGACCTTTAAGCATTTTACTTAAAGGAAGAATTTGTTACACCCCACTAAAATGTACACCCAAATCGCCTTAGCCTACCTTGTATGCACTCATTTTTAGTGCATTATTGTTACAACATTTGTTTAAACCCAAGTTAATTATCTAGTTGATTACATGGTTGCTAAGTCGAGTCATATCCTTGTACATATTGTTTTGGGACGATTGGGACTCATGGGTAAAGTACTAGAGTAATGGAGTAATGGGGAAGAACATCATTTATTACCCCCATATGTGCTAAATATTTTAAAAGTACTCCAAGTTTTTCAATTATCTTAATTCGAGTCATTAGATTAGTATTTGTAAAGTTATGTAAAAATTCAAGTGTAAGGGGAATGCAATGCCCCTATGATGTATTATTTTGGATGGTAGGGTAAAAGTGTATGATCAAAAAAAAAAAAAAAAAAAAAAAAAAAAAAAAAAAAAAAATCGAAAAAATCAAGAAAAATACAAAAAAATGAGAAAAAGAAAAGTAGAAAAAAACATACGGACTACCATCCCGTTTCATTTTATGTTTGTTTTATATTTTTGTTATTTTGTTATTTTATCATTAGCTTAAGATCGAGTCTAGTCTTGGCTTAGCAACATTGTATAGTACATGTAATTGATCAAGATTTTTAACTCGCCACCAGTAAAATATCCTTTATCCAACAAAACCGTGTTTTCCTTTTCCCTACACCTAAAGTTATAACCCATTTAAAAGCCCTCTTTTGATATTTTATCTTAGGTGCTTACGCCTAGTGGAGGAGGTTTTCGATCCTTTCCCAAGCCTATGGTAATCTATTTGCTATGACAGGTAGTGAGAGATATTTTCCGTTTTCATTTATGAGATTTATTTTGATGACACTTGAGAGATGTGAGTATCTAAACACTACTTGTGAGGTGCTAGTATGTAATCTCCGTGCTTATTATGATTGAAGTGGAACGATTATTTGTTGTAATTACTTTTATGTTAGCATTAAATTACCCCTAACTTGTATTTTGATTAGAATAAAAGCGCATTTGCTTGAGGACAAGCAAATCTCAAGTGTAAGGGTATTTGATGAAGCGAAAAGTGTACCGCTTTTAAGGGGTCATTTAAGCCTTAAATCGTATTTATTTGATCAAATATTGCCCTAAATCGTTCCTTTTGTCATTTTAGGTACTTTTGAGGAGAAATCTGGAAAAGGAGGCATTTTGGACGTTTTTGAAGCATTAAAGTGAAGAAAACGGCAAAGTCTCAAAAATCGGCTAAAAGTTACTCTTGACGGCGTCAAGATTTACTCTAGACGGCGTCATGCCTTGGCAAGAAAAGTTGGACGTGAAATTTACTCATGACGGGCCAGTGAAAATAGCATGTGAATTCTGACGGCGTCACGCTTTAACTTGATCGAGGGCGTCACGGCTTAAATCATAAGGGGACGGCGTCACGTTCATGGTTAGACGGCGTCAAGCCTTGATAAGCCAGAATGGATTTTTGAAGAGCTAAAGAGGGACGGCGTCAAGAAGGTCATCCGGGAACCCTAAAAGCGGCGAGGTGACGGCGTCACACTCCATAAGGTGACGCCGTCAGATCCAAAAATCTATATATAGTTTTCTAATTTTTTGTCATTAAGGAGAGCTTAGTGTGTGGAATTTTGGGATAAAACCCTAAGACGATTTTAGCTACTTTTTCAGGGCTTTTTTCCTTGAGATCTTCCATGTTTCATTGAAAGATAAGTTATCAATTAATCATTCAATATGTCTATGTGTTGTTTGATTCTATCTTATTCTTGTCTTTTGTTTAACATCTTAGGCTAAATTTATCTTGTGTTTGCTTAGATCTAATGAAACCTAGCTATTGATTATTGGTTGTTAGTGTGTTATTAGTTGTATTGGATGATTGTTTATCTATGTTAGGCTTAAGAAAACTGGCTAACTTCCTATTCGGTAACTTGCTTGAACGTCTTAAGAAACATGAACCAAACGCGTACTAAAGGTTTTTATGGTTGTATTTAATGCACAAGCGAATTCTAGTGATCCCATGTTAGGAGCTTCTTAGCCGGCTCGACATAGGAGTGAAGTAGGAGCTTGTAGAGTTGGGGAAGTAAGTACGCCACCCCACGAATGGTATTAAGGAATACACCCGTCATCCACGTGACTAATACACACTAATTAACCGGTAAAAGATAGTTAGGGAGTAAGGAAATCTAAGTAAACACATTTCTCTACACATAAGTTTCTCACCACATTTTCATTTTTGTTATTTTATTTTATTGCATTCGTAGTAATTTGGGTTAGTTGACTAGCAACTAATTCCGCCCACTCTATCAAAACCGAGATTTTACTTGCTTTCATAAAAATATAAAAACATAAAAAGAATCTTCCTCAACCCTTAGACCTAATTAGAGTAGCCTTTCACACCTAACGAACACTATTCCCTGTGGAGAACGATCAATCCCCCGTACTTACCACTACACTATACTACATCGGTCAGGTACACTGCCTGGTGGGGTTGTAAGCCTCTTGAGATCCCTCGAGAGGTAAAACCTGTTGTAAGGTTACAAAACCACGCAATCAACGCTTTACACATTACGATGTAAGTGGTCAACTTAGCAAGACCAAAGGGGTTTAACCTAGAAACATGAACCTGATAGTAATATAGAAACTCTAAAATCAAGGGATGAATGGGTATCCTAAGATTCAATTGAGTGAATGCATGCACATACAAACCAACAAATCCTTCGGGAGCATCGAAAATATTTTGTTTCTTACTAGGGAGCATGATTTGGTACTCTGAGGGTATAGGGTAATCAAGCAGGAACTCAGATAGGGCTTGTTTCGACAAGGTACAGGTCTGTTGCCTAATAATTCGCTTAGCGGCCATGCTCATATTAAAAGAATAAAAGATCAAGGAAGGTTTATGGGAATTTTACCTTTTCGTTCCAACGAAAGCACAAGATTGTAGAGCAATGTGTATATTTTGGGCGGAGGTAAAAGTATTCTAGGGTTTTACCGTATCGAAGAATAAATACCCATCAAATCTTTAATCATGACCGCACACGTGTCTAGTTTGCTATCTATGCGGATTTGAAATTGATTTTAAATTCTGAAAGGACACTTACTTATACCGAGATAGTAGCTGTGGCAGTCCAAGTGGAGTAATCATGATTAATACGCATTAAATGCGTGGTTAGTTGAACATTTATTTTCTTTTTTGCATGGTTAGTGTTATACAAGGAGTATAAGGCATGTTAGATTTGTTGAGTCGAATGCAATATATACTCGTACGTATATATCACTTTCGACTGGGGGGCTTGATGATGTACCCTCTGAACGGGTCGAAGGACTCCCCTTCGAGCCTGTAGAAAGCCCTCCCTTCGGAGGCCCAGGTTAATCTCCTAACACGTTTCATTGGCGTAAAACCATTCGCCTGCGAACTGGTTACCATGTGGGAATCCGCCAATCGAAGCCCTAAGCCCTTCGGGGTATTCCTATCGAAGGGACTAGCACGAAGGACCATTCTGACCTGGTCAAACCCACGTCTCCTCTTCCCCTTGGCTTTCCCGCCAAAACATAGATCGTGGGCTACAAAGCCCTAGCGATTACCACAAAATCATGGGACGCCCCCATGATCTCCGAACAATGTGCAACCGCCCACTATGTCCTATTTCTCCTCTATAAATATCGTAGTCGGGCATGAACAATGTAAGTTAACTTCATTCTTGTCATTTACAACCTACTCAAACAGTTACACATACTTACTCGCACGCCGGAGGTGGTTCGTAGGGCCCAACCCCTGCGCAATCACTTAACGTAGTGTTTCGGTATTTCTTATTTTCAGGTTAAGAACAAGCTTGGCGCAGTCTCAACACCCCATTATTCCTTTGATCATCATCCAAGGCTTGGTTGTGCAATTATTTGTTCAATCAGGGTTTTTCCTAAGATAGGTCTAATTAGAATCCTATTTAGAATGTAAGTTGAGGTGTCCACCGCGTTACACCAAAACTTTTGCGGAATTGATTGTTCATTCAACATCGTTCTACTCATGTCTTGTAGAGTACGATTTTTCCGCTCAACTACCCCATTTGATTGAGGAGTGCGTGGAGCCGAGAAATTGTGAGTAATACCATTAGCATCACAATATACTCCAAATTGCACTTCATTAACAAATTCCCGACCATGATCCGTCCTAATAGAAACTATTGTACATCCTAGTTGATTTTGGACTTTCTTACTAAAGATTTCAAATTCCTCAAAGGCTTGTGTCTTATTCTTAAGAAATCTAGTCCAAGTATACCTAGAGTAGTCATCAACTATTACTAAGGTGTAGAGATTTCCTCCGTAGCTCCGTACGGCGGACGAACCGAATAAGTCCATGTGAAGTAGTTCTAGGCATCTAGAGGTCGAGACCATATTCTTAGCTTGTGACTAGAATGAGCTTGTTTTCCAACTTTACAAGCGTCACAAAAGTGTACTTCAAACTTAATCTTAGGTAGGTTTCTAACTAGTTCCTTAGATGCCAATGATTGTATTAGACGCATATTGGCATGACCTAGTCTCCTATGCCACAGAGTGGTATTATCATCTATAGTTGCTAGACAAATCTTATCTTGAGGCTTATTTCCTATCTTCATGACAAATAAGCCATTTTTCCTAACTCCTCTGCCTATGGTTTTCCCATTCTTAATAATCTCACTACCCTCTTCAGAGAATATGACTCTACACTTATTATCTACCATTTGACTAATGCTAAGTAAGTTAAAACCTAATTTATCTACGTGCTCAACATTTCTAATAATGAGAGAGTCTTGAGTAATCGTACCTTTGCCTATAATGTTGCCCTTAAGTTTGCTACCGAAAGTGACATTACCTCCGTTGTATGCCTTGTATGATGAGAATAAACTTCGGTTGCCCGTCATGTGGTTAGTGCATCCACTATCCTTGACCCATTCGTCAGGCTCCAAGTCAATTCCCAAGCATATCTATTGCATAAGACAAACATTCAAACATTTGGTCCCCAATATCTCATGGGTCCAAAGTGGTTAGCATTAAAAATCCCATGCATTACTTGCATGTTGTTAGGATGTTGGAACGGAGGACAAATTTCCCATGGCAAGTAACTTTGTAGTTGACGATCATTCCAAGTTACGGGATAGTTACTTGGAAAACTTTGTCTTCTAGAGTTACGTCTCGGTAGAGGAGTTCTTGACCGAGGTTTGGGAGTGTTTGTTTTTCTAGGTAGAGGAGTCTTAGGCCTTGTGTTAGGTTTTACAAATCCAGGTTTGGGGTTTGACATGGGTTTGTATAATCTTTTAACTTCCTCTATGCTAGCAATGGAGACCTTTATACCATTTACAACTATGTGAGTTGGTTTAGGACTTGATTTTTTTTTGAGATTTGACTCAGTTCTGTCCCCAGTACCAGACGGTACCACGGTTCCGTTAATTTTAATGGTACCGTTGGTACCTTTAATGGTGCCGTCCGGGGAGTTGATAGAATCAGTGGGTTTGACAGATTTTACTTGATTTGTTTTATCTGTCGAAGCATTTTCTGTATTTTTTTGAACCTAATTATCCTAATTGCATTTTCCTTAAGTTTTTCATTTTCTACTCGAAGATTTATGCATGACTCACATCCTACGTCTATTTCTTTGTTTCTTTCAAGTCCTTTGACTTGATCCTTTAGTTCTAAAATTTTCACTTCGAGTTCATGCAATTTTGATTTTAGTGATTTGTTTCTACTTAACATTTTTGAAACAATTTTGCATAGATTATTATGTTCGTCATGTAGTATGTTATCATCTATTGACGAGTTGTCATCTATGAAATTAGGGTAGTCGTAACGTACCTCATTAGAAGCATGAGCCATTAGACATGTTTCGTCCTTGGGCTTCTTTTCTTCATCAGCACCGCTATCACTCCAGGAGCTTCCTATGAGAGCTCGTTGGTTGTTGACTTTTGGTGGTTTGGGACACTCTCCTGTGAGGTGATTAGGATCTCCGCATCTAAGGCATTTCCTATCACTTGTCCCTTTCTTTTCAGCATGGTTCTTTTGTGATGTCTTCTTCTCATCACGAGGTTGCCTAACGAACCTACCTCTTCTCCTAAAGAACTTTTTGAAGTCCCTAACTGCTAATGCATATTCATCATCTTCACTATCGGAACTCGAACATTCTTCATCACTAGACTCCTTCTTGGCTTTCAATGCTAGAGATCTAACTCTCTCGCTTTTGCCTTTGACTATATCAGAGTCTTTCTTAATTATCATCTCGTGAACTTTCAAGTTTCCTATAAGTTCATCGAGTGACAACATCGCCAAGTCCTTTGACTCTTCTATGGCGGTAACCTTTGCTCTCCATTTAGGATGTAGAGCCCTAAGGAACTTCCTAACATAATTCTTGCTAGAGTAACCTTCATCAAGAGCTTTAAGACTAGTAATAATAGTATTGAATCTAGCAAAAGCATTATCTATTGACTCATCTTCCGTAATGGAGAATTGTTCATATTATTGAACAAGAAGATCTATCTTGTTCTCTTTGACTTGGTTATTACCTTGGTGAGTGACTAACAAAGTTTTCCAAATGTCTTTCGCCGTATTCCACATAAAAATTCTTTCAAACTCCTTTTTAGGCAAAGCATTGTAAATCATCATTTTAGCCTCATTATTTTTGGCTAATTTTCTTTTAAGTTCATCACTTTTTTTATCATAAGAAACTATTTCATCCTTTTTAGTTTCCAGATTCTTTTGAATAGGTTGAAAGTCACCCTCGGTAATAACATGCCAAAGATCAATTTCTTTTGATTTCACATACGTTTCGAATCTCGTTTTCCAATAAATAAAACAATCGGTTTTGAAAAGTGGTGGTCTTTGCATAGATTGCCCTTCTAGATATTTGTCGGAATCCATTGATCGATTCAAGTTTTAAAATACAATATACTTTAAAAGCTTGACGGCGTGGCTCTGGTACTGATTGTACAATAAGTTGCACTACCAGGCCTTCGATGGTGATCAAAGGAATAATGGGGTGCTGAGATTGCGCCAAGCTTGTTCTTAACCTGAAATAAGAAATACAAAGACACTACGTTAATTGATTGCGCAGGGGTTGGACCCTGCGAACCACCTCCGGCGTGTGAGTAAGTATGCGTAATGGTAATGTAGGTTGTAAAATGATGAGAGTGAAGTTAACTTAAATTTTTCATGCCCGACTAAGCTATTTATAGGGGGAAATAGGGCTTAGGGGGCGGTTGCACTTGTTTCGAAGATCATGGGGGGTGTCCCATGATTTGTGGTAACCGCTAGGGCTTTGTAGCCCACGATCTCTGTTTTGGCGGGAAAGCCAAGGGGAAGAGGAGACGTGGGTTTGACCAGGTCAGGATAGCTCTCCGTTATAGTTCCTTCGAGAGGAATACCCCGAAGGGCTTAAGGCTTCGATTGGCGGATTCCCACATGGTAACCAGTTCGCAGGAGAATGGTTTTACGCTAATGAAACGTGTTAGGAGATTAACCTGGGCCTCCAAAGGGAGGGCTTTCTACAGGCTCGAAGGGGAGTCCTGCGACCCGTTAGGAGGGTACATCATCAAGCCCCCCAGTCGAAAGTGATATATACGTACGAGTATGTATTGCATTCGACTTAAAAGAAAAAATCAACATATATTCTATCCTCTTATCACAAAATCATACAAGAAAAAGGTAAATATGCAACTAACTACGCATTTAATGCGCCTAAATGATTACTTGCCCACTTGCGTTACAGCCTTAACAGCTATGTTTTCGGTAAATGTAAACGTCTTTTCAAAAGTTTACTACCCATTTGAAATCCGTTCGCATAAGATATATAGAAGAACACATGTATGATCAGGATCAAAAACGTGATGGGTATTTAAACCCCTCGACTTTAAACCCTAGAATATTTTTACCTTCCGCCCAAAATATACACACACTACTCTGTGCTTTCGTGCTTCCATCGAATCAAAAAAGGTAAAAATTCTATCAATTTACTTTGATCTTCTTACTTTAATCTTTTGATATGAGTATGGCCGCAAAAAGAATTATTAGGGAACAAACATGCACTTTATCAAAACAAGCATTGTCTGATTTCCTTCATGATTACCCCTTACCTGCTGGGCTCAAAATCATACTTCCGAGTAAAAGACACAATGTTTTTGATGCTCCCGCACGGTATGTGGGTTTATATGTGCATGCGTTTACCCAGGCAAACCTTAGGATTCCCCTTCATCCTTTGGTTCTTCAGTTTTGCAATACTATAAGGTGCACATTTCCTGACTTAACCCATTTGGGCTAGCCAAACTGACTACTTACATCGTGATGTGTAAAGCTTATGGGTATGAGCCTTCGTTAGATGTTCTTAAGGGTTTTGTAAATTTGTATCCCGGCGGGGATTGAGTGACCATTGCCAAAAGGGGTGAACATGATGTTCCCGTCCTTGTAACGAAATCCTTTTCGAACATACGAAATTGGAAAGGACAGTTCTTTTATATTGAAAGTACAATCATACCGTCCGAGTACCCAGCCTTGCTTGACGAAGCCTATATGTTTGATGAGAAGAAATATAATGACCCTTTGCCCTACGAGGTAAGGAGTGAGCCTTTGTACCAGCGGCTTGCAGGACATCCTGCTAATGTCCAGACGTTCCCCGAACCTATCTTGTTCATGGCTGGTATTGCTGAAAGTTGGGATGGGTCTCCGTTGCTTCCTGGAATTATATGTGAAGGAAAAAGTATGTATAATTCCTATTTAAATAATTAAAATAACTTATCTGCTGATATTCATCTCTTTTGCATTTGTTTTTGCAGAAATAGCTTTTAGAAACTTTGTTGTGGCTGGAGGTGCCAAAGAAGTTAGTTTCATGCCGAGGGATCCTCAGGATGCAAGTTATGGAGCGGGATCTCCGTCCCAATCTGTCAATAATAATGATGTGGACACATCCTCAGCGAAACCTCTTTCTGTGATCCCCCTTATCAAGCCTGCAGATACCGAAGAGACCCCTTTGTTTGTTGAAAACATTGCGGACTCAAATGACCCTCTCTCTGATGCTGATGAGCTGAAGGTCGTAGGGTATTCCGGTATTGCCGATAGGGTGCGAACTAGAAAAGGAACCAGTGCCAAAGCTTTAAAAACTGCTCCAAAGAGGAAACCCAATGTTCCTACTCCCACATCAAGGAATGTCAAACAAAAAGTAGAGAAAGCTCGTGGGAAATCTATCATGTATGCACCAGAAGGGATTGCTGATGAGGATGATATCCCAGGTAAGCAAAAATTTCTGCAAGTCCTCCTCTTTTTACAATGTGCTGCGTATTTGACTCATATATATATATATATATATATATATATATATATATATATATATATATATATATATATATATATAGTGTAGGGTTATTTTCATAACCAAAAAAAGGTACAGAACTGCGAGAACCGATCCTAGCCATCTATTATTTAATCAATGGTTATAAATGATGGTGGCATGATTGTAATTAAATAAAAAATCAAGGAATGTTTTATAAAGGGTTTAGGGGTATTATTGGTATTTTGTATAATTATTTCAAAACCGTTTAAATTTAATTTCCCAAATATAAACCCATTTAGGGTCCATTTTTCCTCACTTTCAGCCGCCATCTACTCTCTCTCTCCATTTCCCCTTTTCGGGCCACTTTCCGGCGACCACCATACGCCCTCACCGCCACTCCTCTCGTTACATCGCCACCACCAAAATGACCCTTGTGATCTCCTCTACACCCTACCATACCACACGCGCCCTTAAAAACCCTCACCGCCGCCATCTCATCCACAACGCGCCACCACCATCTTCTTAATCACCTCCCACGTATAGATCGAGTCACGCTCGTTGGTGACTCGGTGTGAGTGACTCGTGACTCACCGAGTCACATTCTTGATTATTTTGGGATCGGGTTAGGTTTATAATCATGTGGGTTAAATCTTTATTAATAGATTCGATCTGATTTTTTTTTGACTCTTGATATGATTATTTTTTACTCTTGATATGATTTTTACTCTTGATATGGTTTATAATCATATGGGATCGGGTTAGGTTTTTACTCTTGATATGATTTTTTTTTTGACTTTCAATCTGAATTTTTTTACGTATTACTTTCGATCTGATTTTTATTTCTTTTTTTTTTTTGAATTTCGATTTGAGTTTTTTTTTTACTTTGGATCTGAAAACGAAATATGGGTTTCGATCTGAAGAAAATTTAGATTTGAGAAAATAAAACCTTTTTAGATATAGTTTTTAAAATGCATATATGTTTTATGGCTGATAAAAAATCAATAAAAGGAGTGTGCACATGTGTTATTGAGAATGCATGTGTTTCTACCGTTTTAGTGAATTTGATTCCTTCTGTGCATAAGTGTTTTTACAGTTTTGGAGTTTAAATTTATTGAAAGTACATATATGTTTTTAAGGTGGTAATAACAGAAAATGAAGTGACCTTTCTGGTAAATGTTAATTTATGGATTTCGTTTTTATTATTAAATACTTGTTATGTCTTTATATATGTTTATTCATGTTATGCTTATCCCAGTTATTTTCTCTTTTTGTTAGATAATGATGATGAATAGGAATGATGAATGTGTGTATAGTTCAAGATGAGTGTATCTAATGCACACATATTTACATCATGGACATGAGAGTTTCAAACGAATGCACATGTATTTACGTGATGAAAATGAGAATTTGACAAAGAATGCACATGTGTTTATATCTTGAACATTAGTGTTTGAAACGAATGCACATGTGTTTTGTTAATTTTTATGATTAAATAATTCATTTATTACATGTGCAGATTTCATGGGTTCTTGAACCAGGCGAGGAATACATGTGCACGCCAAAAAGATGAACCAACTGTTAAAGACATTGGATTATGCACATGTGCACGCTTCATACATTTGTAATAAAATCGAATACAAGTGTAAACAAATGGATGCTTGTGATGAAACTAAATATCATATCACTAGAGTAATACAATTTGTAAATTTTGAAATTGCATAAATCTATTGTTAAAGTTTTGTTGTTTGTATTTATATTTATGTTATATTACTTAAAGATACATGTGCATATACAAAACACCTATGCATAAACGAAAAATACAATTGTCATAATATAATTAGTTGTTAACCTTTTTTTTTTGACAAAACACATGTGCAAATAACGTATTTCCAAAAACCAAAAAAAAAAAAAAAAAAAAAAAAAAAAAAAAAAAAAAAAATCCTAAAATTTAGGAACTAAAAAAATGTTTTATATTAAAAAAATTCAAAAAGAAAATAAAAAATGTAATTTTACCATTATACCCTTTTGAATTAAATAATAAAAATAAATATCTAAAAAAATCTGATTGGTTGATTCTGGTTCTCGCAGTTCTGTACCTTTTTTTGGTTCTGAAAAGAACCATACCCTATATATATATATATATATATATATATATATATATATATATATATATATATATATATATATATATATATTAGGGTTGCCAGATCCAAAGGAACTACCCAACGCCCTCTCATACCGCTTGCTTGTGGAGAATGTCACTCCTGCTTCTTGGAGAAAGACAATGAGTGAGATGTCCATTGAGAAACTTTCCGATCTTAATGACAAAAGCTATATCAGGCAGGCTATGCTGGACAGTCATCTTAGCTTTCGTACAAGGGAGCTACTGAATAAGGTTAAAGAGGCGAGGGAGGAGGTTGTTGTTGTTGTTGCCAGGGAGAAAGAAAGGGAGAAGAATTATGCTGAGTTGGAGAAAAGGTGTGACGAGGCCATGGCAAATTTTGAGAAACATCCTAGATATGAGGCCCTTCGAACAAAAATGGAGGACCTTGAAGATCAGTTGGAAAGGGCGCAAGCTGAATGTGGCAGGCTAAAGGTGGAGGAGGCCAAGGTTGCTGGTTACAAGACCCAGGTGAGTGCCCTGGAGTCTAAATGTACTGGTTTGGAGACTGAGAGGGCCAGATTGGTGGAACAGGATGTCAAGCGCTGTCAGGAGGTAGATGAAATGAAGCTTGAATGCCAAAGGTTGAAAAAAGATAGGGCTGAGGTGGTGGCGAAGGTTGTCCCCTACATTGCTATGGAGCTGTACCATAGTGATGAGGTAGGAGAGGTTGTGGGTAAGCTGGTGAATGCGGCCATATTCCATGGCAAATGCACGACTTTGGAGGAAATTGCTGAAACTAAAAAACCAGTTGTGCTGTCGGAGGTACCCTACTACCGTCCGAATTCTGTGCGGGAATATGATGCAGTTGGTAATGCGTTTACAACAGCAGAGTATTCATTTCTTGCCGAAGCGACCAAAGATCCTTCAGCCTCCATCGAAGATCTCCTCGCTAAGAAGCCCAAGAAGATACAACCTCCGTCTCCATCCAGAAGAACCTTGTCTGTGAAGCCTACCTCTCCGTCTCATCAAGAAGGTCCCAATTCTTCCAAAAATAGTTGAAGGTTGCCGTGTTGGCAATAATTTGGTCCGTAGGGGTGGCATGTACCCTTTTAAAACAATTTACTATGGTTCGAGGCGTATGCCTTTGTTGATGAACATTTATGATGCTTTTGTTAGGCCTGTGCCTTGTTGAACAATTTGACTTTTATTTTTCTGAGCATTGACCCGGAACTTAGGCACTTATCCTTTTTTGATGATGGCTACGACTATGAATAGTCTTTATTAATGCTAGTTTAGCGGGCTATGTCCCACTTTTAATGTCATGTTTCTCTTCTCTTACGCTCATTTCAAGAACGTAAACATACAACCTAAGGTTATAACCTTATTGTGTGTATTTTGGACCAAGATTTTAAGCAATCGAATAATTTGACTGCGACAGAGGGTCGCAACCCACTCCGTCTTTATCCTTAAGATGCAGAGGGCTTTTAATACCCTAAGACTTTATAGGAAAGTTAATGTGAATTGTAATGGATGTTATTTGTATACAAGACATGTGCCTTGCTTCATCCTTCGACATTGAAACTTGTAAAGTACTTGGCTGAACAAATCTTTGTTGTATAAAACGAAACAAGAGATTTTGAGGGAAATTCGTTATATCATTAAGTGGGTAGGGAGGATTACATCATTTGAGAAAATGAACACTAGGACACCTACCATTAATGCTTCTTTCCCATGTGAGAAGAATGCATTACATGAAATTGAAAAACAACTAAGTGTTTAAACGGGTAAGTCTTACATGTAAAGCTTACGGAAGCTAGTATCCAGTTCTTCGGGCTCGCATGTAGCATCTTTCTTTGCCATTGGACCCTTCGACTTGGCTTTGCTTGCGTTTATTTGAAGGACATATTCTTATATGCCCTCAGGACTTTGGGTAACTTATCTATCCACTTATGTTGATATTGCCCCAACTTTATTTCGATCTCAATGACAATGTCCTTGTCGACACAAGTGAATACTTGCTTCACATTCAGGCTTTCACAGAAAGGGGGAAATACTCCTTCGGCAAAGTGTTTCCCCTTATAAGAAGTGATGACTTGTGGGACTCCAAACCTGCAGATTATGTGTTCCCACACAAATTTTTCCACATGCTTTCCTGTGATTGATGCCAAAGGCTGAGCCTCAACCCATTTGGTGAAGTGGTCTATGGCTATGACCAAGAATTGTACCTCTCCGGGGGCTGCTGCTAGGGGTCCGATGATGCTGACTCCCCATTGGTCGAAAGGCCTTGCTGATGCGATAGGAGGCGTGTCATACTTTAATGGGTTCCGCGCTCGTGGGTATGTCTGACATGTCGTACATACTTTGAATGCTTCCGTTACATCTTCCAATATAGATGGCCAATAGTACCCCCACGTTGCTACTTATGAGGCGATGGATCTAGGGCTTGCGTTCCTTCCACAAGATTCTTTATGAGTGTTATAAAGGATGTTTGAAGCCTGCTTCAGCCCCACACAATGAAGCCATGGGGATGAGTAAGACCTTTTGTAAAGGTTTTCCCCTATAAGCCTGTATTGGGGAGCTTTAATTTTGATCTTTCGTGCTGCTTTTGGATTATCGGGCAGAATACCACTTATCAAGTATGTCCTTATTTGAGTCATCCAGTTATAGCCTTCGTTAGAGGCTTCATCTTGTGTGATTGACCTATGGGCCAATGTGTCTACTAAAACCTCTTCGGGCAGATGAGTCGTAGCCTTTGAAGATAGCTTGCTCAGGGTACCTGCCCTCTTGTTCTGGCTTCTACGAACATGCGTTACCTCATATGATTCAAATTCCAGGAGAAGCTCTTTGGTCACGTCCAAATACTTCTTAATTGTAGGCTGTTCTACCACGTAGGAGCCTTTGATTTGGCTGGTAACTAGTTGTGAGCTTACGAAGGCAGAGAGGCCCTCAGCCTCCATGCCTTTTGCGAGTCGGAGGCCAGCTAACAGAGCTTCGTACTCTGCTTCACTATTCGTAGCTTTGAACTCAAATCGCAGTGCGTAAGCGTACTTTTTTCCTTTTGGGTTGATTAGGATTAGACTTGCTCCCGAACCATTGTAATTTGAAACCCCATCTGGAAGTTGCTTTTGCGATAGGACCTGCGAATGTCTTATTTCTGACAGAGTCTGGCCCCCTATGCCTTTTTGATGATTTTGAAACTTGCAGATTATCGGTGGCTTAGACCTTTGAAGAATTGACCTTGACTCTTTGCTTAATTTGTTCGACGTTTTTGGACTTATCAAGCTTGTCTTTTGTTCCGGAGGACTTACCATTGGCCTTTAGTGCTTGTGGGGCTTCGGCTATGTCCAGACGTGCCTGTGTGTGGGCTTCCTTGCGTAGCTTTTCTAAGTTTGTCTTGGTATTAGTAGGGGGATGCTTTTTGGCTACCGTTTCCTGCTTAGGGTGGTACTCATTCATCGCAACTTGCTTGTTGGTGCTCGTATGACTTGGGATAGCCTTCAAAGGCTCTTGAGGGCCTTCCTTGATCCTTCTACCCATCTATCTTTCCCTTTTATGACTATGACTAGAAAGTACGGTTCCTATTCCATGAGGTGTATGGAATTTTATAGCCGTGTGTATGGTGGATACTACGATGCCCATCTTTTGCATGGCTGTCCTTCCTATCAGCAAGTTGTAGGGAGAGTCGGACCTCACGATAGCGAAACTGAGTGTCTATGTCCTTGCAAATCTTCCTTCTCCGATTGTTACATCCAATGGTACTTCTCCTAGAGGCCACGAGTGTTCACCGAAGAATCCTACCAAAGGTATCTTTGAATAAACTCGCTGTGACCTGATTGAAGGCTTGAGCTTAAGAAAGCAATGCTCGTATATGATTTCGCAAGGGCTTCTGTAGTCCATGTAAGCTCTGTTTATTCACTGGGTTGTGCGAAGGGACCTTTCCTGTGATAGGGGGAAATACTATTTCCCCTGTTTCGAACACTTCAGGCTCTGGCATCTTTCTTTTTAGGCTGGTTTCTCCGCAACGCAACATGAGTATTGGAGCTTCGAGGGGAGTAGTATCCTTGGCCAACTGAGTGTCGGTCATTTTTTCCGTTCCCTTCTTAATTCCTTTTACCAAGTGTGCCAACTGTCCAGACCTTACGGCTTCTTCAATCTGCTTTTTCAGCTCCCTGCAAATGTTCGTATCATGGCCATTGTCTTCGTGAAATTGACAGTACTTGCTTGTGTCTCTGTTTTAACCCTTACTTGTCATGCGAGGAGGTGCTTCGAAAGCCTTAGCGACTCTCTCTGTTGCCAATATTTCTTTTGGAGACTTACTTAGACTTCCTAGCAAACCTTGGTTAGGGCCTTTGTACGGAGAAAACCTATCTCTGTGTTTGTTTTTGTTCTTTGACCCTTCCCATTTTGAGAACTCATTGTTGGTGTCTTTATAGATCGGAGCACCATTAGTAGACACCTCCTTTGCCTCAATCCAAGTGTACGACTTTTCCATTAGGCTTTTATAGGTTGTCGGAAGGTCAGTGGATAAGAACTCCACCAAACTCTGATTTCGAAGGCCATGTACGAAACCCGAGATATGCTGATCTTTATGAAGACCCAGAATTTGCAAAGTTTCATCGGTGTACCTAGTAACGAAGGCCCTTGTGCTCTCGTTTTCCTTTTGCTTGATGTTGTGCACCGTAAAGTGAGTTCTTGTAAATTTCTTTTGCTGACTAAAGTGTGATCGAAACTTGGCTTTGAGATCGTCGAGATTGACAATGCTCCCTGGTTTTTGCCCATTCCACCAAATGTGAGCAGCGTCTCGCAGGGTGTATGTAAACATGTGGCAGGCCATCGGCATAGCCCATTTTTGCATCTTAATAGACCCTTCAAACAAATGCCAAGAAATTGTCTGGATCCCCTTTTCCATCATAAGTCCCAATATGCGAGGGCATTTTCAACCCATCAGGCAATGGGTAGTCTTCTATCCACCTAACGAAGGGTGTAGTCGAACCCATGGGGTCCGAATATAGGCAATTATAAGGTGGTGCATATGTGGGCATAGTGTTATACCAAGTATGACTTGGGGGTACTCCCATAGGGGTTTGGACAGGGTAAGGTTGGTAGGGTGTGTTGATGCCAAACGGGTAGCCATTTCCCATGGAATACGGAGGGTATACCATATGGTTGGGGGAGACTAGGATTGCCAATCTGTCTGTTGGATCGATATACTCTGACCAAACTAACTTGTAGCTTGTCTACGGTTTAACAACCTTGAATAAATTCAAAACTGTTAATGATGAAACACTGACATACTTTGCTAAGTATGTGGAATCTACTTCAACAAAGCTAAGAAGAATTAATAAACAACTTCGAATATTATTAAAACCTTGAACCTGCTCTTTACACAGATTCACTAACAAACTCTAATCACTAATACTCTAATAAGCTTCTAATATTCGTATGAACTTGTCTCTCTAAACAAGTATCTCTAATGCCAACCTAGGGATCCTTTTATAGGCACAAGGAAAACCCTAGTCGGTTTACAATACTTGAACGACAAGTAATTCTAATTATAACTCTAATCTAATACGAACATTCTAGAATTACACATTAGTCCTTAAATATATTTGCATAACAGTCCTTCAACGAGCAGCAGTACTTTGACTTATTTAGCAGTACTTTAACTTCCAGCAGTACTTTGATATTCCAGCCGTACTTTAACTTTATAGCCCAACAATCCTCCCCTAACTTGAATTCTACTTGCTTGATTTCAAGTTCCTTTGTATTTAACTTCAACACTTTATCTTCAAGGAAAGGTTGTGTCTTTGAAGTCTGTCTCGTTGTTTTGTTATCATCAATGCAATCAGTATCTGCAATCTTCATCAGCAACAATTCTTTTCAGCAACTTATCTTTCCAGCAACTCAGCATCATATTGGCAATAGGTACATCAGATCTTAAAAGTTTCATACTATTCTCATCACTTCCAGGTGTGTTAACTCCTGTGAGAGGTGAATCATTGAAAACTTAATGGATTTTGATGTCTCTTTACCAAAGCCATTAACTCTGGAGTAGCCAATGTTTAGGTTTAAGAAACCATGGTACATTGATAACCATATGATTTTTAGCAAATCATCAGCTATCAACGGATTTGAGTAGTCTTTACCAAATAGCCGTTTGCTTTTGGACTAGCTAGTTCTTTTAGTACAATCACTACCATGGTGAACTAATTACCATATAATGGTTTTCCACAGCCTTTACCACAAAGCCATTATCTTGTGGGCTAGCCAACTCTTCACTAACATAGATATGGTGAGTTGAAAACCATACAATTTTTAGTAAATTGTCAACTAAAAACGGATTTGATAATCACATCAGAGCCGTACCCTCATGATGAGTCAAACTCTTTCTTGTTTATTAAACATGGTGAGTTGATTACCGTTTGTTGTGTAGCACAAGTACTAACACCATGTTGTTGCTTTCAAAACCATTTGTTGCTATTTAATCTTTGTGCTTCAAAATGTTTTTGCACTTATAAAAAATTACTAATTTTATCAAAAGACTTTACTGGTTTCATGCTGCAAGCAGTACTTTGAGAAAGTACTGTTTGACTAGCAGTACTTTAAAGAAAGTACTTATTTTTCAAAAGATTTATATAATAATTAAATCATACCAGTAGTTATGCATTAATCTTCAGATTCAGTTGTCCACTTGATGAACAATTTTATGACCATCAATGCTACTTCATTCTCTTGTTCCACTTCCATGCCATGCTCTAGCATCCTGATCATCAGATCTCTTGTGAGTGGATATCTCTGTTCTGCTAGCATATGAATCATAGTGTCATCCTCTAACTCTAAAACGTGTATTCCAACTGATTCAAAGAATCTCCATCTGTTAATCTCCCAGTTTTCTTGATTTTCCCACAAAGTACTATCCTCTGTTTCCTCTATTTCCCAGATGGTTGTGAGATCTCCTAGCAATATCAAACCTACTCCTTGTGGTGGAATATGCTCAAAGTAAGTTTGCACTTGGAGATATAACTGAAGCATATCATCTCTGTCAATCAGATGTAGTATATCCCATAACGAATTGAATACTCTAAAACTTCCATCTTGTCTATGAAAGATCAGATAATCTCCTTCTTGTGATTCTACAACTGAAAAAGTAGATATCTTGGACTTCTTATCAGCATCTTCTTTTAATTTTGGATGTTCAAAGTCAACAACTCTGAGGTAATTCCTTAGCTCATCAACTGTGTCTGTTCTTAATTCAAATGTATCCTTGAACTTCTTTGATGGCTGTTCATCAGTTGTTCTTTTCCTCTTTGAGCTCCTTGTAACAGCTCTTTCCTTTCTTCTATCTTCAAGCTCCTTATCTTCAAACGAGATAATGCTTGCAAGATCCTTTTCTATAGCTTCCCTAACAGCATCATACACATCCTTCATCTCTGTATATGTCAATTTCACCAAACTTGTATATCCTTGACCTTTCAGATAAGCCATCATATCATTCCTTTTTCTAGCGTTACTAATTGGCCTTTGTGGTTGAACAATAAGCTTCCTAGATTCTTCAGCATCTAACTTAGCTTGCAATAGTCTAGCTGCTTCCTCACCTTTGGCAATCTGAATTTCTCTTAACTGTGCCAATGTCAGCTTCTTCTTCTTCTTTTCTACCATGACCCCTTTACCTTTGTCTTTTGGATCTAACTTCTGAGTAGGTTGAGAAGAAGTATGGGGTTGTTGTTCAACTTCATGAATACTGATGCCTCTTTGACTTGACATATTAATCATAATGTCAGCAATCGTTTCATCATCACTGTTAGTATGAGCTATAACATCTTCTTCCTGAGCTGGTTTAGAAGGGCCCACTTCCTCTTGAACTTGACTTGAAGGACCAATATCTTCCTCAAAATCCAAAGTTCTAGGTGTAATTATAAATTGCCTCACAGTACCTTGAAGAGCAGTACTTTCAGCATCAGCTCCTTCCAAATTTACTTCCTCAGTATCACCACTTCTTACTTCAACAGCAGCTTCTTCAATATTGATTTGCTCTGTTTCATCACTCTTCCTCTCAGCAGTTTCTTGAGGAATATTTTCAGGTGGTGTCATCTGAGTATCAATAAATCCAGCATCTTGATTAAATCCAGCATCTTCATTCAAATTCTCTAAATTCCTCCCCAATTGGAATGAAGACTGCTTCTTTTACTTTTTCGTCTTTGACTGAGAAGACTTCTTAGGTGTCTGACCACTCCTTTTCTGAGACTTTACCCATAATCGGTGGTGTTGAACTAGTGGCCAAACAAACTTCTTCAATCTTTGAAACTTAGTCTTTAATTTGACTATCTGAGCAGCTTGAGTCTCACTTTCCTTTTTCAGCCTCCTTAACTCCCTTGTCAAGGCATAATTATCCATCTCTGCCTCTTCTTCTTCAAATTGCTGAGACACATTTGTGGAAGTATAATCAGTAGGAGATGGTGGTTGATTCATACCTTGGTCTGACTCCTCATGGATAGGAATGGACATAGGAGCAGCATCTTCCCTAGTAGCAGTATGTGGAGAAGCAGTATGTTGAGAAGCAATAGGTTGAGGAACACTATCTTCTCTTGAAACTAGAGACTCATGACTTGCTGATTCAGAGTTTTCTTCTTGCTCATGCTCTTGCTCTGCATCTCGAACTACTTGTGCAACTTCCAATATATGAGCAGTCAAAAGGTGTGTTTGTGCCAGAAAACTTGATACTCTTTTTAGATATAAAAGTAAAAACCTTTGGTGGAAGTTTGACAGTGGGTAAAAAACTTTGAGGTTTAAGGACATCCTCAAGCTGTTTGTTCAAGAATAATTGAACAAACCTAGGATACATCAAGAATGGTTTACCATTAGTAATGTGTGAAAGCATACCATCAAGAATGAGTCTTGAAAAGTTGAATCGTTGATCGGTAGCCAAACCCACTAAAGCAGATGCAATATTTTGACCAAATTGATCAAAATAAGTACTCTTGGGACTTAAGCAGTGAAGTAAGACATGAATTAGGTACTTCCAATGAGAACAAAACAAAGGCTTCTGAAAAGTAAGTTTTGTAAGATCTCCCTCATAGCCTATATCGCTTAAAGTGTCCCAAAGCACTTGTTTGTCAAAACGAACAGCTCCTCCTTCATCATTAAACATCAAAGCATCCCTAACTGTGGCTTCAGAAATCCGAATAGTTCGTCCAGCAACCGCAGCCCTAATTAAAGAATCATCTTCAACCATTGCAGTAGCCCAAAATTCTTGTATCCATGGACCAATAACGTCAGGATCAACTAAAATAGAGTAGTTGATGGAAGACCCAGTCAAGAAATCAATGATCGCATGAAAATCAATATTGTCCCCTGTCTTGTCTAAATTAGCGATCATGTTGTGTTTGCTAACTGTGAATCGATTAGCCATGATGAATCGTAGAGAAGGATACGTTTTGAATGTGTGATTAGTTAAAAAGATTTTGGTGGAAGAGTGAATGAGGGATCTCGGATTAAGTTAAAAGGCGGGGAATAGGTGAGAGTTTCTTTAAATAGGATTGAAACAAATCAAACTCAAAATAATAAAGTTACCGTTTTGATGGACTTATTATCTCCGCCGTAATGAATTAATTAACCGTAGCCCCACATTTTTTGACCGTTGGAACAGTACGTCCACGTAACCAGTACGTTGCTGAGCCAGTACTTTAAGTAACAAAGCAGTACGTTCCATCTTCTTATCCACAACCAACACTTCAAACTAAACCAAGAACTTGTAATTGACCCATGCATAAGTTCTAACTAATAACTATGTTGCCTCCCCTTAAATACAACATATGTGCTAAACTAAACTACTAAAAACCAATACTTTCATTAAGAAGTGAAAGAAAGTATACTAACTAATACTAAAGCCTCCCCTCAAATGTAGCCTAGTAGTTAATCATCCCAATGCTCACAACTAAGTGGTTGAATCTTGAAACATCAAATCCCTTTGTGAGTAGATCAGCCACATTATCATCTGTGTGAACCTTGACCACATTTATAAGCCTGTGCTCATAACAATCCCGAATGAAGTGATGCCTAATCTGAATATGCTTGGTCTTGGAATGATAAACCGGATTCTTCACAATACAGATGGTACTCTCATTATCAATGTTGATAGGAGTGTTTTTGAAGTTGAATCCATAATCCAAGAGTTGATTTTGCATCCACAAAACTTGTCTACAACAGCATGCAGCAGCAACATATTCTACTTCAGTAGAGGAGGTTGCAGCAATTGTTTGCTTCTTACATTGCCAGGAGACCAATCTTCTTCCAAGATATTGACATCCTCCTGTGGTTGATCTTCTATCATAGTTATCTCCTGCATAATCACTATCAGAAAAAGCTTCCAAGTGAAAAGGTGACTCCTTAGGATACCATAATCCTAACTTTGGTTGATGCTTGTGATATCGAAAAATCCTCTTGACTGCATACATATGGGAAACCTTGGGTGTAACCTGATATCTTGCACACAAGCATACAGCAAACATGATGTCAGGTCTTGATGCAGTTAACTACATAAGACAACTAATCATAGATCTGTAAAGCTTGACATCCATAGTTTGTCCATCTTCATCCTTGCCTAATGGTTTATTGTTATCAATGGGTGTGGTGGCAGGCCTGAGATTTGGAAGGTCAAATCTTTTAAGTATGTCTGCAACATACTTTTCTTGGTTAATGAAGATTCCATCTCTTGTTTGTCTAACTTGAAGCCCCAAAAAGAAAGTTAATTCTCCCATAGAACTCATTTGAAACTCCCTCTGCATAAGGTCTTCAAATTCTTTCACCATACACTTCTTTGTGGCTCTAAAGATAATATCATCCACATAGACTTGGACTAACATAATGTCTTTCTTATCTCTTTTGATAAACAAAGTCTTATCAATTGCTCCTCTCCTATAACCATGTTGTAATAAAAATTTTGAGAGTCTCTCATACCAAGCTCTGGGAGCTTGATGAAGGCCATACAGTGCCTTGATCACCTTGTAGACTTTGTTTGGATGTGCAGGATCTTCAAAACCAGGAGGTTGTTTAACATAAACTTCCTCAGAAATTATGCCATAAAGGAAAGCACTTTTGACATCCATTTGGTAGACAGGAAATCCCATGTATGATGGAAAGGCAAGAAATAACCTTATTGCCTCTATCCTTGCAACAGGAGCAAACACTTCATCATAATCAACTCCTTCTTCTTGGCGATATCCTTATGCAACCAATCTAGCTTTATTTTTTATAACATTCCCTCTTTCATCTCTTTTGATTCTGAAAACCCATCTTGTACCAATGACTCTTTTGCCATCTGGTAGATCACATAATACCTAGACTTCTTGAAGCTTGAATTGTAGAAGCTCCTCTTGCATGGCTTCAACCCAACTTTCATCAGCTAAAGCTTGAGCTACCTTCTTGGGTTCATCTTGAGATAGAAAACAAGCAAACATGCATGTTTGTTGATCCTTGTGATTCATCCTGTTTTGTTTGTAAACAAAGCTAACTAAAGCAGTATGTTGCTTAGAAAGGCCTTTAACTTTGTTTCTTGTAACCACTCCTGAAGAGGGTGATCCAATAATGTTGCTTTGAGGATGAGCTTTATGAACTCTCAATGTAGGAGTTGGTGGAACTGGAAGATCAGATTCCAAATTAGTAAAATCAATCCCTTCATTGGTAGTTGAGAAAATACCTTCTTGATTAAGCTCATCATCAATTTCTTCTAATCCAGGAATGTTAGCATTATCCAAATCATCATCATCAACATTGGAATCATCAGCATTGTTCCAATTTGATGGTTCGAACACACCAGAAGTACTGTCAAAAGGGTCATCAGTACTTTGATCAAAAGTACTGTGGGCAGTATCTTGAAATTTACCCTTTTTCTTTGCAGCTTCATAAGCCCTCCTTTGTTCATCTTCATAGGATTTTGCTATAGATTCTTGAAAAAGCATCCTATTAAGTTCATCTTGTATGGCTTGATCTTCATCAGATACTGTATTGGTTGGTTGAGCAGTACTTTGTTCCTTATCAGTAACTTCAGGTTCTTTGTCAGGAACATCTTCTGGTCTAACATTGACTCCATGAACAATGTACTGTGAATCATCTTCTTTGTGAGTAGCCTGATTCTCTTCTCTAACAGGCACATAATTCATAGAAGGAGTGAACTTGAGATCAAGATCAAACATCCAATTAGGACCTTTACCTTTCTGAGTTTCTTTATCTTCCAAAAATTCAACATGAAGACAATCTTGTACCTTTTTGGTACTTGATTGCGTGGTTTTGTAACCTTACAACAGGTTTTACCTCTCGAGGGATCTCAAGAGGCTTACAACCCCACCAGGCAGTGTACCTGACCGATGTAGTATAGTGTAGTGGTAAGTACGGGGGATTGATCGTTCTCCACAGGGAATAGTGTTCGTTAGGTGTGAAAGGCTACTCTAATTAGGTCTAAGGGTTGAGGAAGATTCTTTTTTGTATTTTTATAGTTTTTATGAAAGCAAGTAAAATCTCGGTTTTGATAGAGTGGGCGGAATTAGTTGCTAGTCAACTAACCCAATTTACTACGAATGCAAATAAAATAAAATAACAAAAATGAAAATGTGGTGAGAAACTTATGTGTAGAGAAATGTGTTTACTTAGATTTCCTTACTCCCTAACTATCTTTTACCGGTTAATTAGTGTGTATTAGTCGCGTGGATGATGGGTGTATTCCTTAATACCATTCGTGGGGTGGCGTACTTACTTCCCCAACTCTACAAGCTCCTACTTCACTCCTATGTCGAGCCGGCTAGGAAGCTCCTAACATGGGATCACTAGAATTCGCTTGTGCATTAAATACAACCATAAAAACCTTTAGTACGCGTTTGGTTCATGTTTCTTAAGACGTTCAAGCAAGTTACCGAATAGGAAGTTAGCCAGTTTTCTTAAGCCTAACATAGATAAACAATCATCCAATACAACTAATAACACATTAACAACCAATAATCAATAGCTAAGTTTCATTAGATCTAAGCAAACACAAGATAAATTTAGCCTAACATGTTAAACAAAAGACAAGAATAAGATAGAATCAAACAACACATAGACATATTGAATGATTAATTGATAACTTATCTTTCAATGAAACATGGAAGATCTCAAGGCAAAAAGCCCTGAAAAAGTAGCTAAAATCGTCTTAGGGTTTTATCCCAAAAATTCCACACACTAAGCTCTCTTTAATGACAAAAGATTAGAAAACTATATATAGATTTTTGGATCTGACGGCGTCACCTTATGGAGTGTGACGCCGTCACCTCGCCGCTTCTAGGGTTCCCGGATGACCTTCTTGACGCCGTCCCTCTTTAGCTCTTCCAAAATCCATTCTGGCTTATCAAGGCTTGACGCCGTCAGCTCGTGAACGTGACGCCGTCCCCTTATGATTTAAGCCGTGACGCCCTTGATCAAGTTAAAGCGTGACGCCGTCAGAATTCACATGCTATTTTCACTGGCTTATCATGAGTAAATTTCACGTCCAACTTTTCTTGCCAAAGCATGACGCCGTCCAGAGTAAATTGTGACGCCGTCAAGAGTAACTTTCAGCCGATTTTTGAGACTTTGCCGTTTTCTTCACTTTAATGCTCCAAAAACGTCCAAAATGCCTCCTTTTCCAGATTTCTCCTCAAAAGTACCTAAAATGACAAAAGGAACGATTTAGGGCAATATTTGATCAAATAAATACGATTTAGGGCTTAAATGACCCCTTAAAAGCGGTACACTTTTCGCCTCATCAAATACCCTTACACTTGAGATTTGCTTGTCCTCAAGCAAATGCGCTTTTATTCTAATCAAAATACAAGTTAGGGGTCATTAAATGCTAACATAAAAGTAATTACAACAAATAATCGTTCCACTTCAATCATAATAAGCACGGAGATTATAAACTAGCACCTCACAAGTAGTGTTTAGATACTCACATCTCTCAAGTGTCATCAAAATAAATCTCATAAATGAAAACGGAAAATATCTCTCACTACCTGTCATAGCAAATAGATTACCATAGGCTTGGGAAAGGATCGAAAACCTCCTCCACTAGGCGTAAGCACCTAAGATAAACTATCAAAGAGGGCTTTTAAATGGGTTATAACGTTAGGTGTAGGGAAAAGGAAAACACGGTTTTGTTGGATAAAGGATATTTTACTGGTGGCGAGTTAAAAATCTTGATCAATTACATGTACTATACAACGTTGCTAAGCCAAGACTAGACTCGATCTTAAGCTAGAAACGAAATAACAAAATAACAAAAATATAAAATAAACATAAAATAAAACGGGATGGTAGTCCGTATGTTTTTTCTATTTTTCATTTTCTCATTTTTTTGTATTTTTCTTGATTTTTTCGATTTTTTTTTTTTTTTTTTTTTTTTTTTTTTTTTTTTTGCATACACTTTTACCCTACCATCTAAAATAATACATCATAGGGGCATTGCATTCCCCTTACACTTGAATTTTTACATAACTTTACAAATACTAATCTAATGACTCGAATTAAGATAATTGAAAAACTTGGAGTACTTTTAAAATATTTAGCACATATGGGGGTAATAAATGATGTTCTTCCCCGTTACTCCATTACACTAGTACTTTACCCATGAGTCCCAATCGTCCCAAAACAATATGTACAAGGATATGACTCGACTTAGCAACCATGTAATCAACTAGATAATTAACTTGGGTTTAAACAAATGTTGTCACAATAATGCACTAAAAATGAGTGCATACAAGGTAGGCTAAGGCGATTTGGGTGTACATTTTAGTGGGGTGTAACAAATTCTTCCTTTAAGTAAAATGCTTAAAGGTCGAAACGAAAAGATAGGCTCTGAGGGGTGTACTAGGGGTATCGTGTACTAAAAATGAGTACAACGCAAAGGGTGTGGGAGAATTACTTGACCAATGTAGCCAACGTAATTATAACAAAAACACAGGTGTAAAACAATGGGTTAATCCTAATGCCTCTTATCATGTAGTAAATCTAACTACACGAATGTAGTCTCACTTGTGGCCTTGGAATGGTCCTAACGCAAGTTCTAGAATCTAAGTGCTACCGGTACACACATCATAGCATAAATGCTTTTCCTACCAATTCTAGGGGCGAACCTCACATATTTGGGGGTGGAAAATTTTTTAGTGGTACGGTTTTTTGTGCTAGTCATATAACTCCTATCCGTGAGACGCTTATTAAGATCAAAGTTTCACTCCTATATGTTGTAAAAAATTTTAAATTTGGCACTAAAATTGCCCTAACAGGTATTTATCTCAGTTTTATTACACATCTACTATTAAACAAACAAAAATCAAGCGCAATTGTATTCTCTAAAATCGTACTTTTACCCTCCCCTTACACTTAAGATGAACATTGTCCCCAATGTTCAAATAATAAGATGTAAAAGCAAAAAGTAAAAGAATGAAATCAAATACTCCCCTGATTCGCTCGGTGGATAATGAAATTACACGGTTAAATCTTCCTCCAAAGAGAATGTTGAAGCTCCATGACTAATGCATCGCCATAAGCTTGATTCCAAAAACATCTCCTTGTCCAAAATAACCTGTTAAACCTGAGAAAACAAACACGAAAACCTGCATAACATCGGCGGGAAAAATCTATATATAAGGATATAATGCTTGTGGAATGATAATTTTGCAGATTCCTGGAGATTATAAGTTGGAGATTTAATAAAAACTTTTTATGAAAACAAAACTTTCAAAAATTTCTGAAAATTAAATCTGACGCCGTCAGGTTATAACCCCTGACGCCGTCAGAAATAACCTGAGAAAAATTCTCATTTTAAGTTTCCGAAAATTTTTTTGGAAAAACCTTTACCTTACTTCCTGGAAATCCTGCAAAACATCATTATGACTCGATACAAGCATTTGACTCAAACAAATACGAATATGTATGCTAATTTATTATTATTACGATTCATGTTCATTTGTGTTCTAATAAACCGATTTAGATTTCCCTTACACTTATCTTTTGCAAAATACCTTTATATGTAGTTAAGACGAAGTTAAAAACAACATAAAGCATTTTCACAATTTACTTTTGAACATGAATCAATAATGATAAAAATTAAACACACATACGGGAAATAAAATCAAACAAACAAATAAATGAACACACAAAGCAAATAAAACAAATAAAGCTTGGGTTGCCTCCCAAGAAGCGCTTTTCTTTATTAACGAGTCTTGTAGCTAGACTCAAAGTCACGCTACCCTATGTAAGTGAGCTCGTCATCAAGGACGTCTTTAGGGTTAAGCTTGGATTGAAGTTTCCTATTGGTTCGCTTAGTACGATATATCTTTTCAAACTTCTCTCCATCCGGGTCATACAACGTCATCTTAATATGCCATGACCCATCTCCATCTTTGGGTGGTTTATCCCAATTCCACTTATGATCATCTTCCTCACAAATCCACTTATTCATTCCTAGGTTAATTGGCAAAACTCCTAGGAAATCAATCATCTTTCTAAAAACTAGAGGGTCTTCAAATGGATCCAATTCGGTGTCCCTAGCCAAGAGTTGCTCCACCGAATGCGTTCGGTTAACAAAGTCCTCTTCTAGGTAAAATGGGCGTTGGGGTCCTATGAAGTCTCTATCAATCCAAGGTCCATATCTAGATGGTCTCCTATTTGATTCTAGCCAATGTGGTGTTGGTTCCTCACTAGTATCATAGGCATGTTTCTTAACATCATAGACAGACCAAGTATCTCCTTCTCCTACCGCTATCTTGGATTCCTTACAATCAATCATAGCACTAGCGGTCGCCAAAAATCCTCTACCTATCAACAAGGGGCATGTAGGGTTGCTAACCATATCAAGGACGTGGAAATCGGCTAAAATGGTTAGTTTTCCAATGTGCACTAACACGTCCTTAACTACTCCAACCGGGTAAGCAACACTTCCATCTGCTAAGCCTATTATCACCTCGGTTTCTTCAAGTTTTCCTAGTTTTAGAGAGGTGTAGAGAGGTAACGGAAGTAGGTTAAGGCTTGAACCAAGATCGGCTAATGTGTCATAAGCCTCCGAATTACCGATCTTGCAAGGTAGAACAAATAAGCCCGGATCATCTAATTTCTTAGGTAGCTTGTTTTGAACGAAGGCGGTCCCTTTTTCGCCTAATTTGAGCTTCTTCTCATCCAACACATCAACAACCGGACTTTCAAGGTGGAGCTCCTTGAATTCTTCGTCAAGGTTTTGAGTGGGAGGTGTTTCAACTATGTTGTTGACCAATTTGGATGTCATAACTTCTTGGTCATTTGGAACGACTTGGGTTTGTTTGAAACACGTGCTCATGGAATTGACCGAATAATATTGTGGACAAGAACTAGGGGACGAAACCGATGAAATAGCGTTGACATTTAGTTTCGGGTTCTTGACCGTGTTGCTAGGGAGTGCTCCCATTTCTCGGTCATTGAGGGCTTTCAACAAGGTGTCAATCTTATCGGTCATCTCGCTTTGTTTTTGTTTGAAATCGGCTTCAAACTTGGCTAAACGAGCTTCTTGAGATGCCATAAATTGAGACATCAATCCTTCAAAGTTATTGGTACTACCATTGCCGGAAGGATTGTTGTTGAAAGTACGGTTCGAGTTGGAACCGCTTGATTGAAAATGATTAGGTGGGTTGGAAGAATTGGTTTGTTGTGAGTTTTGGTTTTGTTTCCACCTAAGGTTCGGGTGATTTTTCCATGAGGGGTTGTATGTATCACCGTAATGGTTTGGCTCGGGTTTGAAAGTGTACCACTTGTCTCCCGCTCCGTCGGTACGCGAGGATGCGTAGTCCACAAAAGCTTGTTCGGGGAGTTCCATGCAATCACGAGTGTCGTGGGGACCACTACATAATTCACATGAAGAAGTGATTTTGTTCACTTGGCTTGAAGGTTTAGGAGCCTCGTAGGATTTCATGAGAAACTTGACTTGGTCTTCAAGTTCTATGATCCTACGGTCAGAAGTGCTTGAATTGTTCGAAGGCAAAGATATTGCCTTGACCGTTTTATTCAAATCACGGGGATCACTCCAACTTTCGTTGTCATAAAGAGCAAGATCCTCTAGGAGAGCCCATGATTGTTCCGCACTTAGATCACGTAGCTTACCACCGGCCGATTGGTCAATGGTTTGCCTCGTGGAGAGATTGATATGGTCATAGAAGATTTGGACTTGGAGCCAAAGTTCTATGCCATGGTGAGGGACTTTTTGGAGTAGGTCCTTGAATCGAGTCCATGCCTCGTAGAGAGTTTCGCCTTGACGTTGTTGGAACATCAAGATATCATTCCTTAGCTTGGTAGTTCTTCCCGGTGGGAAAAACTGAGCAAGGAAACGAGTGGTGAGATCATCCCAAGAGGTAATGGATCCTGCGGGTTGACGTTCTAGCCACTGACTAGCTTGGTCCCGCAAAGAGAATTGGAAGAGACGCAATCGGGTCGTCTCTCGAGTGGCAACATCAAGGTCTATAGAATCAACGATTTTAAGAAAGTCCTTGAGATGTTGATTAGGATCTTCAGAACGAAGTCCATGGAATGCGCATCCACTTTGCACCAACCGGATGGTGTCGGATCGCAAGGGTGTGATATTGGCTCCTTGAGTGAGCTCAATGGTGTTTCGATAGCCATGGTGGCTAGGACGGGAATACTCTCCTAAAGTACGGGCTCTAGGAGGTGGTTGTGGTTGTTGTGGTGGTGGGTTGTGGGGGTTAAGGATATTACCATCTTCCATGATGTCGGATGGTATGGTTACGAACAAAGACACGAAGAAAATAGATAGACTAAAGAAAATCTAGAAAAATAAAATAAAAATCTCACTAGAAGGGAATCTAGTGAGTAGACCTAATAGAAATAAAAATTCAACCTAAACAATAACTATTCCCCGGCAGCGGCGCCAAAAACTTGATTGCGTGGTTTTGTAACCTTACAACAGGTTTTACCTCTCGAGGGATCTCAAGAGGCTTACAACCCCACCAGGCAGTGTACCTGACCGATGTAGTATAGTGTAGTGGTAAGTACGGGGGATTGATCGTTCTCCACAGGGAATAGTGTTCGTTAGGTGTGAAAGGCTACTCTAATTAGGTCTAAGGGTTGAGGAAGATTCTTTTTTGTATTTTTATAGTTTTTATGAAAGCAAGTAAAATCTCGGTTTTGATAGAGTGGGCGGAATTAGTTGCTAGTCAACTAACCCAATTTACTACGAATGCAAATAAAATAAAATAACAAAAATGAAAATGTGGTGAGAAACTTATGTGTAGAGAAATGTGTTTACTTAGATTTCCTTACTCCCTAACTATCTTTTACCGGTTAATTAGTGTGTATTAGTCGCGTGGATGACGGGTGTATTCCTTAATACCATTCGTGGGGTGGCGTACTTACTTCCCCAACTCTACAAGCTCCTACTTCACTCCTATGTCGAGCCGGCTAGGAAGCTCCTAACATGGGATCACTAGAATTCGCTTGTGCATTAAATACAACCATAAAAACCTTTAGTACGCGTTTGGTTCATGTTTCTTAAGACGTTCAAGCAAGTTACCGAATAGGAAGTTAGCCAGTTTTCTTAAGCCTAACATAGATAAACAATCATCCAATACAACTAATAACACATTAACAACCAATAATCAATAGCTAAGTTTCATTAGATCTAAGCAAACACAAGATAAATTTAGCCTAACATGTTAAACAAAAGACAAGAATAAGATAGAATCAAACAACACATAGACATATTGAATGATTAATTGATAACTTATCTTTCAATGAAACATGGAAGATCTCAAGGCAAAAAGCCCTGAAAAAGTAGCTAAAATCGTCTTAGGGTTTTATCCCAAAATTCCACACACTAAGCTCTCTTTAATGACAAAAGATTAGAAAACTATATATAGATTTTTGGATCTGACGGCGTCACCTTATGGAGTGTGACGCCGTCACCTCGCCGCTTCTAGGGTTCCCGGATGACCTTCTTGACGCCGTCCCTCTTTAGCTCTTCCAAAATCCATTCTGGCTTATCAAGGCTTGACGCCGTCAGCTCGTGAACGTGACGCCGTCCCCTTATGATTTAAGCCGTGACGCCCTTGATCAAGTTAAAGCGTGACACCGTCAGAATTCACATGCTATTTTCACTGGCTTATCATGAGTAAATTTCACGTCCAACTTTTCTTGCCAAAGCATGACGCCGTCTAGAGTAAATTGTGACGCCGTCAAGAGTAACTTTCAGCCGATTTTTGAGACTTTGCCGTTTTCTTCACTTTAATGCTCCAAAAACGTCCAAAATGCCTCCTTTTCCAGATTTCTCCTCAAAAGTACCTAAAATGACAAAAGGAACGATTTAGGGCAATATTTGATCAAATAAATACGATTTAGGGCTTAAATGACCCCTTAAAAGCGGTACACTTTTCGCCTCATCAGTACTCCTGTTATAGACTCTAAAACCTTTGCTATTTGTACAATAACCCAATAGATATCCTTCATCTGACTTACCATCAAATTTTCCCAGAGAATCAATGGTATTTAGAATAGTCAAAGAACAGCCAAAAGGTTTTAGAAGACGAATGTTTGGTTTCTTTCCCATTAGTAACTCATAAGGTGTCTTCATCTGAGGTTTAGTTACTGAAACTCTATTTAATACATAGAAAGCAGTACTTATGGCTTCAACCCAAAAGAGAATAGGTAATTGGGAATCTGCAAGCATTGTTCTAGCTGCTTCTATCAAAGTCCTGTTCTTTCTTTCTGCAACACCATTCTGCTGTGGTGTTCTAGCAATGTTAAACTCTCTCTTGATCCCTTTCTTGGTATAGAATTCATCCATATGCTTGTTCTTGAATTCTGTTCCATTATCACATCTAATACCTCTGACTTTGAGTCTCAATAGATTTTCAAGGGCTACTATCAGGTCATGGATAGCATCAAAGGTTTCATCTTTGAATCCCAAGAAAAAGACCCAACTAAATCTGCTACAATCATTTGTCACAACCAAGTAGTACTTCTTCTTGTTTAAACTCTCTACTGAAACTGGTCCAAACAGATCCATGTGTAGCAACTCCAAAGGTTCTCTAATATCTCTTTCCCCAAGTTTCTTACACGAAGCTTTATGTTGTTTACCCTTCTTGCAAGCCAAACATGAATGATCATCCTTGAATGTTTTGGAAGGTAAACCTCTAACTAAATTCCCTTTGACCAGCTTGTTGATGTTCTTGAAATTTACATGACCTAGTCTTCTATGCCATAGATGTGCTTCTTCCAATGATGCCTTGGCTACTAAACATGTTGCTCTTCCAGCAGAATTGAGACTCTTTAAGTCTAAACTGTACACATCATTAGTTCTTGGTACTCTCAATGTTACCAAGTGATCATCAACAAACTTAAACTCAGGAGAGAGAATGAGACATTTTGTATCAGTAAACAGAATGGGGTACTTCTTGTCACAAATCTGAGATACTGACAAAAGATTGAAATTGAGCTCCTTCACATATCTAACATTCTCAAAATCAATACATCCAGCCTTGATGGTTCCTTTGCCAGTGATTCTTCCTCCATCAGGATCATTACCAAATGCAACTCTTCCTCCATAATATGCCTTAAAATCTGACAGGATCTCCTTGTCCCCTGTCATGCTGCCAGAGCAACCACTATCAACAATAATATGATCTTTAAGCTCCTCCTCTGGGTTGCCCTGCACAGTAAAAGAAAATGGTTAGTTTCTTTTAGGAACCCAAGCCATTACTGACTTGTGTTCCCCTTGTGGAGTGACATACTTGAATTCCTTCAGTATGTAATCTCCACTGGTTTTAAAGGCATGGTCAATGATTATTTGCGTTGGTCCCATGTCCTGTGTTGTATTATCAACAACACTCCCTGTTTCACCCTTATCTGATGAAAGTACTGCTTGTTCCCCATCAGTACTTTCTTTCTTAACCCAATTTCATTTGACCTTAGGTTTCTCTGATCTAGGTACTCTATTTGAGGTGTAAGACCTTTTATATGAATTGAATCTCTTAGGTCTTCTATATGAAAAAGTGTTAGCAGTACCATGATTGGGTGAAAACTTATCAGTCCTTTGAGAAGGTACTTCTTGAGACTTATCAGTGTGTGAAGGTACTGGTGGTTTGGAAAACAATCTTTTCTGGTGAGGGTACCTATAGTCTTTAGAGAAATTACTATGGTTAACCCTATTTGAGTGATTCCAAGCTGGTCTAGTCTCTCTTGGCTTATGGGTGGCAGGTCTATTATTTGGAAACTGACTTAAATATTCTGAGTGTAAGTCACAATGCTTAATCAAATGATCAGGACTATAGCATACATAACATAATTTTCTCTCCATATTCCCAAATCCTCTTATATGATTAAAAGGTTTCCTATAGTTAGCAGTATTTTGAAAAGTTTCTCTTGGAGGTACTGCTGAATGTCTAGCAGTACTTTGAAAAGTTTTTGGAGGTACTGCTTGTTTTTGAAAGGCTGTAGGAAACTTTTGATCATTACCCCTTTGAAAATTATCTTTGGGTTTCTCAGAACTAGATTGACCAGTAAGCTTCTTCCTAAACTCTAGGTTGTCTACACCATAACGAGAAACATCTGTCCTAAGTGGTTGAAACCTACCAGTGGGTGGAGGAACTGAGTGGTACCCCTTATCTTTCTTAAAATCAGGAGGTGTTTCACTAATTGGTTCCTCATTCCTAGATGTGTTTTCTTCTGAGCTAGTAAGTTCATCATCACTAGGTGAGATTTCTTCCTTATCACTAGGTGAAGTCTCTTCCTTATCACTAGGTGGGGTCTCATCTGAACTACTATCCTCACCATAACCTAGTCCACTTCTAGTGTTTATTCTTCTTTGTTTTTCAACAAATTGAACATGTGATAGACCAGCCTGTTTAATACTACCAAGTTTTTCTAACAAAGCATCTCTTTCCTTAGTAATCTTTTCTAATTCAGACACCTTACATCCTAACTTCCATTCACTTAATTTTAATTGGTAATCTTGTTGCTCATATTTTTCTGCCCAAGCCATTTCATTATTTTCATGTGTTAATATTTTGGCTTCCATTGACTCTAAAGTTAATTGATAACCAGCTACCTCAGACCTAGCTGTTCTACAATTATCTCTTTCAGTTACATATTCTTTAAGCAACTTTTGATACACATCATTACACTTAGAGCATACATCAGAGACATTGGATGAACTTGGTGAAGTAGCTACCATAGCAATCTGAACAGGTTCATCTTCATCCTCTATGCTCCAGTTAAAGCTTCCAAGACCATCTCTTGATTCCAAAGCAGCATATCCTGGTTCCTCATCAAAAGCTGTGCTCCAATCAAACTCTTCCATTGCAACCATAGAATAGGTTACAGGTTCATCATCAAATTCAGCACTCCAGTCAATCTCTGCTAGATTTTCTTGAGCCACCAAAGCTTTTGGTTGTGATTCAGTAATAGGAACCTCCTTTCTTTCAACCTTGGGTTGTTCAATCATCCTGTTTGCCTGATATTTTGCAAACTTGCATTCCCTTGCAAAGTGTCCAAGCTTTTGACAATTGAAACACTCAATCTTGGATTTGTCAAAAGTTATACCCTGTTTGGCTTTGAAATCAATTCTCCTTCCTGTCTTGTTCATGAACTTCTTGATCCTTGCAGTGATCATGGCTACTTGCCATATGATGTCAATCTCCTCTAAGGCATTTTCTTCAATCTGCAACAAGTCTTCTTGATAGGTAACAGGTAAAGTGGCTTGTTGTGCAAAGAAGGAACATACAACATCATCAGAATTGGTGTTGTTTGTTGGTGATGGGTTGGGGGTAGTTTTGGTTGTGCAAACATGCTGTGTATCACCAACAGTACTTTGAGAAGGATAAGCAGTACTTTTAGTAGAAGTACTGCTTCTGTTTTCAGAAGACACAAAAGCTATGTTGTGAGTTTTCTGAGAACCGTGACCATTCATTTCTTGCTCGTACACTTTCAAATTGTTGTAGAGATCATCAAAGTCCATAGACTCCAATCCAGGTTGTCCTCTAATCATAGTAGCAACCACATGCCAGACAGATGGCAAACTCCTTAAGAACTTCAAATTTGCATCTTCAACAGATACCTCTGCTCCATACAGTTCTAGCATACTAAGTAGATTTTGGAATCTGTCATAGGCAGCATCAAGACCTTCTCTTTCACCAACAGTGAAAGTTTCAAACTGCTGCTTCAATAAGTTTCTATTCATCTTCTTAGAAGCATCATTACCTCCAAATCTTGTCTTGATCGCAGCCCACAATTGCTTTGCATCCTTAGCATCATGAAACTTTAGTAGGTGACCATCAGGAATAGCAGACAACAGTATGTTGAGAGCCTTATCTTGATTTCTCTTTGTAGCTGCTGGCAAGGTTGGTTGAGGTGGTTTGGGTTGTCCTTCAACATGTACAGGTTCGTCAAGAACAACATTACCATTGGCAATCACATCCCATAGAGCATGGTCTGTAATAGCAAGGTACTTCCTCATCTTCATGCTCCAGAGGTCATATTCTCCCTTCTTGATGATAGGAATTCTGAGTGAGGTGATGGATGGGATTGGTGCAGCTTCAGTCGACATCGTTTTAGGGTTTGTTGATAAATCGGTTTTAAGGGTTTCTTCTTAATCAGAGTCTCCACACAAGCTCTGATACCACTTGTTGGATCGATATACTCTGACCAAACTAACTTGTAGCTTGTCTACGGTTTAACAACCTTGAATAAATTCAAAACTGTTAATGATGAAACACTGATATACTATGCTAAGTATGCGGAATCTACTTCAACAAAGCTAAGAAGAATTAATAAACAACTTCGAATATTATTAAAACCTTGAACCTGCTCTTTACACAGATTCACTAACAAACTCTAATCACTAATACTCTAATAAGCTTCTAATATTCGTATGAACTTGTCTCTCTAAACACGTATCTCTAATGCCAACCTAGGGATCCTTTTATAGGCACAAGGAAAACCCTAGTCGGTTTACAATACTTGAACGACAAGTAATTCTAATTATAACTCTAATCTAATACAAACATTCTAGAATTACACATTAGTCCTTAAACATATTTGCATAATAGTCCTTCAACGAGCAGCAGTACTTTGACTTATTTAGCAGTACTTTGACTTCCAGCAGTACTTTGATATTCCAGCCGTACTTTAACTTTATAGCCCAACACTGTCCACTGACGGGGGAATATAACCCTTGAGGGTAAGATGGAATTGGGAACGGAGGGTACATACCGTTGGGAGGAAGATTTCCTCCCATATTAAACGTGGGCGGATTGCCTTCTATGCCTGATGCGTGAGAAGGCCGCAACGGAACCCCTGCTTCAGTCCTTCCGAGATGTGCTGTTAACAATGGAGTTAGATTTACCCCCGCATCTTCCCTTCGCTGACTCCTTCTGTTGGAACCTTCGACAACCGTTCCTTCTCTCCTAGTCGGAGCCCAATCTGGGACTCCTTCAAAACCCATGGACCTTCTACCTAGCCTTCGACCGGCTGGCGACCCAATCCTTAATGCTGAAAACGTTGGTCCATGTGTCGGAGGCCTAGGCTCTGCCTCCAACTCTTCATCATAATCATCACTTGAGTATTCCAACTCTCTCCACATTTCAGCATTCCGAACTTGCCTCTTGCGAGTCCTCAAAAGGGATTCCAGCACTTCGTGGTTGGCTTCGACAAAGTCTGGGCTAATAATAGGTTCCGGATTGGCTGATGTGGAAGCATGATGGTTGGGTGTTATCTCTGGGTGAGAACGTGTGGTGAACGTGGATGCGGTTATTGGGGGAAGGTTGTTGGAGTCGTTGACTGGTATCGGTGCTAAGGTAGAGAAACCCGGGGGGGAGTATCTTCTCTTCCTTGATCCATGCCGGATATATAGTGAAAGTAGTTGGTTGGTTATAAGCTTGGAAATAACGAGACCAATTGTAGCGGTCCCACGGATGGCGCCACTGATTGTACAATAAGTTGCACTACCAGGCCTTCGATGGTGATCAAAGGAATAATGGGTGATGCGCGTGATGTGTCGTTGCGGTTTAGCAGTATTAATGCCTACTCAAGTTTTAAATTTATATTTAGCTGACTTATCAATAACACACACACTTAACGAGCAGTGTACCCGGTCAGTATGAATATAATGGTAAGTAGAGTGTCGATCACTAAGAGTGGAACGTATTATCTAGTTATTCTAATCAGTATTTTAATATCCTAAGTTAGCTATACAACCTAATCTAACGTAAGGGGGTTCAGCCTGAGAGACTGGCACGGTTTGGTTATGATTAAATAGTAAACTAAACTAATGAGCACGAATCAGCGATTAGCACACACGTACACAGATAGATACTTGAGACAATAAGAAGACCTGTCCTGATAATTAAGTAGCTTGTCACTTGTTTTATTGCTAGTTTTATATGAAGTGTATATAATTAACCCTTTCTCGTTGGCTCTAATCTTATCGGCGAGTAAACCCTTAATGATCACTTATGTCTATCCCACTATCCTAGAATATTGAGCATTTGTGATGCCCACGTTTCGTATACGCTAGAATATATAGGCGAGGAAGGGGCATGGCGACCCAAGCAATGCTCAGCTAGACACAGAGGTTATCAATGCACTAATAAAAGTCACCAAAGACATCAACATATAAACTTTAATTAATGGGAAAACAATTTTAAGGGGTGCGCATGATATTTCATAGTCACATGACATCAGCCCATCAATCCTGATGAATTAAAGTATACTAATACAATAAAACAAAACTACTTAATGAATTGAATACATGCAGGACATTCTTACAGCTCTTGTATCTTCGTTCAGGGTGTGTCTTGTGCTGCTAATACGTCTGAATTCGTCTCAGGTTTGGTACTCGTACGTATGGTATCTTGCACACAAAATTCGTCTGACTTTGGGGTATTTATAGTTTCTGTCTGAGGGTTAGATGCGGCGCATAGGATAACTAGATGCGGCGCATTGACTTAACTTCGCGTGGGGTCTAAGATTAATATATTCAGGAATATTCGTACACCGCCTTAAGATGCGGCGTAACTCCATTTCTCTATGCGGCGCATGTCCTTTGCTGTCTTGGATTGTAACTTGTGAAATCTTGATAGTGATACGCCGTATGTAAGAAGTATGTTGCGGTGTATCTGGAGCAGAATGATCTTGATCTTGTATATTTCAGTAGACTCTTAACATCTTGCTTGTTTTGCTCCATAATTAGTCCAAAATCGCCAAGTTTCACATAATACTTGTTTTTACCTGAGAATTACAAAAGTAAACATTAACGTATCAATTCTCATATATAATATAATAAAACAAGTCAAATAAATAGGATAAATGATGATAATAAAATGTACTTATTTGAGTTCATCAATGGGGTGTTGAGATTGCGCCAAGCTTGTTCTTAACCTGAAATAAGAAATACAAAGACACTACGTTAAGTGATTGCGCAGGGGTTGGACCCTGCGAAACACCTCCGGCGTGTGAGTAAGTATGTGTAATGGTAATGTAGGTTGTAAAATGATGAGAGTGAAGTTAACTTAAATTGTTCATGCCCGACTAAGCTATTTATAGGGGGAAAATAGGGCTTAGTGGGCGGTTGCACTTGTTTCGGAGATCATGGGGGTGTCCCATGATTTGTGGTAACCGCTAGGGCTTTGAAGCCCACGATCTCTATTTTAGCGGGAAAGCCAAGGGGAAGAAAAGACGTGGGTTTGACCAGGTCAGGATAGCTCTCCGTTATAGTTCCTTCGAGAGGAATACCCCGAAGGGCTTAAGGCTTCGATTGGTGGATTCCCACATGGTAACCAGTTCACAGGCGAATGGTTTTACGCCAATGAAACTTGTTAGGAGATTAACCTGGGCCTCCAAAGGGAGGGCTTTCTATAGGCTCGAAGGGGAGTCCTTCGACCCGTTAGGAGGGTACATCATTAGGTTTGGTCATTGATGAAAAATGAATTGGGGCTTTTCAATTTTTCTTAATAAACTTTCAAATTGAAGTCATCAACACTAATACTTTCCAAAACCTTTGGTGTCAAAACATAGAAGCCACCAAACACCCCAATTCTAGTATTTTTCAAAATCTCACAAAAATTAGGATCATGAAATACTTCTCGTGCATTGTTGATGCAAACTAAAAACTCTTTCTCATGCATACATGATCTCACAAATATTGATCGAATTACATAATCAATATGTATTTTTTGACATATTTGTTTAAGCAAAAGTGAAATTAGGAGTGTTAGGGTAATCTCATTTTTTTTTTGGTCGAGATTACCGCACCTCCATATAGTTTACATATGGGCACACACTAGGCATGTGCATCATGTAACTATTCTTCACTCTAATTTCTCTTTAAATTTTTTTTAGGAAACAAAAATGTCTCATGAATATGATTTTGATCATCTCCTAACCGATACCTACATACCCAAAATCTCACGTGAACCCACTACACCTGGCAACCACATTCATGCCTAAGTCAATCTTGAAACCCGTCGGTTTCATGAAGGCCGTGTCGTTGATCCGTCCCTAGTTTACCATCGGGACATCAACACTTCTTTTAGAGCTATAGGATTCGACTGTCTACTCCACATCAACGAGCACATTTGTCCTCGTTTTGTGTTGGAATTCTTTCGATAAGTTGAACTCATACGTAACGAGGATCAATCCTTGTCACTTTGGTTTTGAGTCCAAAACTTCAAATTCGTCCTAACTCTTGAGCAATTTGCTCAAATTCTCCGAATACCCAATCATGGGCAATGTGCCTATACTGAAGATTGGTGTCTTGAGTCTCTCTTTCACTATCGTGAGGAGAATAGTCCGTACTATTCGTACATACCCTCCCCAACCAAACTAACCAAACTCATCCGTACTTATAAGTACCCCTCTTACTCTAATCCAACAAAAATTTGTTTGGAAGAGGTTCGTCATGAACTACTTTTCTTGGGCAGTCATCCTGCGAGAAAATGTTCTAAGTCTCATAGGAAATCGTGAGCAACTCCCGGCGTGTTGTGCTCATATGATTTACTGTCTCCTAACCCAACAACCATACAATCTCGCTTACTTCTTCGCTAAGCGAATCGTACATCTCAAGGGTAACAAGAATAAATTGATACCCTATAGGATGTTCCTAACCCGTCTCTATCACCATTTCATGAACATACACCCTTACCTTAACGGTCCTCAATACTCACTTGTCAAACCCATCATGAAACCCATAAACGAGTCACATGTCTCATCAATCCTCATTTCCGAATCCTCCACCCATTATGCACCCTTTGATGATCCAAATCATGAAAATGAGACTCATGCTCAAGACAAGAGTGTGCCAAGAATGGGGGAATGCTCAAGTCATAAGTCTTGAAGAAATCTATGTTTCTTATTAGGATTTATCTATGAATAAATACTAATGGATTTATTGCATGCTTAACTATCTCCTTGCCTAATCAATCTATGTGATATTTGGATGATAGCCTATTTTGTCCCTTCTAATTGCATGCTTATCATTATCCTAGGAAACTACATGATAGTCTTTATATGCTAGTTGTAGCTTAAATAGGATACTTTAGGAAAACAAGTACCTAGTGAGTTGAGGCACTATCATTTCCAGGAATTAGTTCCCCTAGAAAACATTCCCCTAGCTGCCCAGAACTAGCATGCACAAAAATTTTTGTGTAAGCAGTGGCACGGTACCATTAAATAGAGACGGTACCGTTAAATTTAACGGTACCGTGGGGAATTTAAAGGAACCGTACCCCTGTTTGACGGATTTTTACTGTTCCACCCAGAAACCCTGCAATCCTAACCTCAAACCTGCAAATTTTGCAACCTCACACACAACCTAAGATTCTCTTCCTACACCATAGGACACTACCATCAACTTTAATTCAAATTTCACCCATCTTCCCTATATAAAGCCATATCTTGCAAGATTATCTTGCACTTTACCTTCAACCTCCCATCACACACATCCATGGCTTCCACCCAAGGATCCACCTCTCACATCTCCAAGAAATCTAGAATAACCGTAAGGCCACCCTCAAAACCACTCTTTGTGGACCTTACTAAAGATGATGAAGTGATGACACCACCTTCCTAAACTACTCCTAACTCACCCTCTCCACCTCATGCACCCTCCAAAACATCATCCTCCTACACAACATCCTCATCATCCTTTAACACCACATCATCCATAGAGTACACACTATCCCCCATAACTCCATTATACAATGCCATGCCAACTTCACCTCCAACTAACCTACCACAATCACCCTCTCCTATTATGGCACAACCCACTCAACCACATCCCTTTGATTTACATAGTGCTAATTGCCTATGTTGTCTTCATAACCATAATCTCATCTACTTCCTAAGAGACGAGATTCTTTTCATGTTCTACTTTATAGAACATCTCTTAACACCACCACCCCCCCAAATGGGGCCTCAATCTCTACCACCTCCTAACCCACAATAAGTCGTTTGGACCCCTCTTGGAAATGAAACATGCCTCTAGTCATTTGGGATTTATGCTTATCATTGTATCTTTTATGTTTCCATGAAGTCATACCTATGTATGACATTTATTTTCTTTTAATGAATGCATGGGTTCTTATGAGGGTTATCTCTTAGTTCTTTTAGCTACTTAGCTAATTTTCTTCTTGTGTGGTTGGATATTTGTCAAATGTGCTACATGTTAGATATTGTATATGTGTTTTCTAACTTTGTTTTGTAGCATGAATCATTGCTCGATTCCTTGGTGTTCTCCAAATGAGGGGGAGTATACATCAAGGGGGAGCCTTCGTCACCTTTTTGATTAGACAAAAAGGGGGAGAAATGGGAGTAAACTCATTAAAAACTTGTTAAAACTAATTTTAACCTAACATGAGTTTATATTTTGTCATCATCAAAAAGGGGGAGATTGTTGATGCAAATAAAGTTCTAAAAACGTTATTTATATCTTTCGATTACTTCACGTTTTGAGGATGACAAAATGTGAAATCACGATACGTTAAAATCAACGTAAACAAGTCTTTAATCGGAAGATCCCGTTTCTACGCAAATCACTCTAGAACAAAGTTACAACTTGAACTAGTGATCAAAGAAGTGAATTTATGTTTTGAGAATTCACATTTTAAATGGGACAAAACATTTTTTCAAAAATACACATGACAAATTATTTTTGAATTATTAAGAAATGTTTTAATGGAAAAATTAGTTTGAAAATCATAACAGCTATTTTCCCCCCCAAAATCAGCTCCAACCTTTCCCAAATAAGTTTTCACCAGAAAAGACAAATTTTGGAGCGTCCTTGTCTGGGACGGCTCCACGGTTCCACTAAATTTAGTGGAGCCGTGGGGTATTTAACAGAGCCGTCCGTACAAAATTTTCTGTAATGTTTAGATTTTCTTTGCCTATAAATACCAACCCCTTTCATAGTTTTTAGGCATCCTTTCACACACAAAACTTTCTGAGTTGAATACTCTCTTCACACTTTCTTTCTTTCATCATTTAGGATAGTTTTTCTTTTATTCAAGAGTGATCCAATCATCCTTCAAGTGATCCTCTTCATTCCTCTTCACTAGCAAGAGAAGAACACAAGTATCCAAGTTGATACAAGGTGTTATCATTCCTCTTCATTAGCAAGAGAAGAACTCAAGGTATTCAAGAAGATACAAGAGTTATAGTTGTTAGGTTTTTTTGTAACACTTGTTACATCCTTGTTGTATCTTAGCATACATCAAGATTATCTCTCTTTTGTGAGAGTGTGAGTGAAGATCATTGTGATCTTAAGAGATAGTGAAGATCTCTTGAAGCCATTGGGCTTGTGTGTGAGTAATCAAAGGATCTAGAGTAGGTAGATTGAGTAGAGTGAAGTGAGAGTTGATCTTTGTAATCTTGTTGAGATCTTGGTGATCTCTTGAAGCCATTGGGCTTGTGTGTTTGGTCACGTGGACCTTGGTAGATTGGTGCTAGCTAAGATTAGCACTCGACATCTAGCTTAGTGTCGATAATAGGATAAGCGATGCGTACGGTTTTCTCCGCCTAAAGGGAGGTTGTTGACATAGTGCTTGAAACTCTCGAGTGTGGTACTCGGGAGTGGAGTGGGGCGAAGAAGAGCTTCGTAGCCGAACCACTATAAATCCTCTGTCTCGGTTTGATCTTTCCAACTCTACTCTTTACTTTTATTATTTATCATTAGTTAACTTGGTGTCTAGTTCATATTGGTGTTGATTGATTACACATAGAGTTCGAATCAAAGTTTCCAATAGCATACTTTTAAAACAAGATTTTTAAAAGGACTTTTAAACCAGTAAACTATTCAACCCCCCCCCCTTCTAGTTTCCCACATAATTGAAAATCAGTACCTAATCTTTGTGAAACTAGGTTGTTCCAATTTCTCTGGTTTCCTCTAGGCAAGTTATTAGATCTTTGAGGGTATTCTCTAGGTGTGTTATCATACTCAGCCATTTTTCTAGAGATACTCCTACCTAGCTTAGGCTTAACAAACTCAACCTTTTTAGCCTTAGGTACTTTTGATTCAACAACAGCAGGAATTTCTTTCTTTTTGTTCTTAGAGGTTGAATCAGATTCCTCAACATCATCATCACTGTCAGACCCCTACTCTATACTATCTATAAAGAGTGTATGGCCAAAGGTGAAAAGTGGAATGTGAAATGTTGAAAAATAGTCAAATGAAAGAGAAACTCTCTCATCTAAAACCATCCCATCCCCACTAAATACGTATTCAATTATCACAATTAGGTTTAAAAAATCAGTTTCTCTCTATCAACCAAAACCACCGCCAGCATCTCCTTCTCAATCTCAGATCTTGTTTCTTGATTTTTTTTATTCCATCATCAACAACGATGATGGTTATTAAACCAGTGAACGGTGAAAGAAAATATAACCCGGTCGTGAACAGGGCTGCTACAGTCGCTATCTCGCCGGAAAAGGCTGCTGATGCCGCTTTTGTTGCCAGAAAGTTGTTGTCGCCGCTGGTTTGGTGTTCGGATCTCTTGTGTTGTACCACTCTGTGATTGGGGTTAGTGCAAGCTTTATTTCAATTGTGATGGGTCAATGGTTTTTAATGGTTCGGTGGATGAAATTTTCATATTTTTTGTTTGATTGATCTATAACTTCCATTGTTTTTGTTTGAATGTATTATTTGCTTTGAATATTGGTTTATCATTAAACGAAATAGATTTGTCAAAGATTGGTTTTAATGTAAACGAACAAATGGTTTCTAAATGCTATGTTAAGTAGGGACCAATAGTTTTGTTTTCTTCTTTTCTTTTAGGGACGCTTTTGTTATTTTCTATTGTGAAAATCAATTTAGGTATTAAGATATTTAACCAATTTGTTAGTAAATACGAGTAGGTTTGTTGATGTGGTCACCCTTTTCGTCAAACCGATTTAATGTTCGAGTTTCGTACAAAAAATCAAAACGTAAGTTGTTTTAAACACCAGTAGGTGTGTTGATGTTTTTGACCTTTTCGTCAAACCGATTTATTTTATTTTATTTTGGCTTTGGATCTGAATTTTTTGGGCTTTTGTTCTGAAATTGAAATATGTTATATGCAAACTTACATTATTTTCGGAAAGCATATGCAAACTATTAACACACTATTAATACACATCGAAAACCGGGTTGACCCGGGTCGCTTCAAACCCGGTGGGTTGACCGTTTAATTTGACCCTTTTTTTACCCAACCCGTCGGGTTGACCGGTTTAATTTGACCCGTTTTTTCGACCGACACGGTTTCAATCGGTTGAACCGTCCGGGTCGAAACGGGTTTTAAAACATTATGTTTAATCCCCAAATCCTCAAACTTTTATTATTTTGAGTTTATAACCCACAAACTTTTTTTTATCGATGAAACTATCTGCCGCTATAAAATCCCGTTGCTATGCACGGGTACTCGTCTAGTCTTCAATAATGGGTGCATCAGGCCACTTTTTCTCAACCTTAGGTGACTCAATTTTAGTCTCACTGGTTTCACCTACAAGTTTGACCTCAGATTCAGGTATGAAAGATAATTTTCTAGCAGGAGGGGCATAGGCACTAAGGTTCTTTGGTGGAGCAACAATATTGTATCCTAGGCCACTTCCTATGTCTGCAAAGTGTCTTCCTATTGGTTTACTGAGGATGTCAGTAGCAAATTGTTGTTTTTCCACCCTTACAACATGTTTTTCAGTCTCACTTATAGCTGAATCTCTAGCCTGTTCAGCCTCTTCTACTTTCCCCATTAGAACCTTAATTTCACAATCTTTCTTAATAAGCTCAATTTCTAAACTAGTGATCTTATCAACATATTCAATTTCAGTCTTTTTAAGAAATTCAAGCTTCTCTTCTACAGATTTTAAACTATATTGATAACTCAGATTGTCTAACTTAAGATTTTCAATTTCCATTCTAAGATCTCCATTTCTAGACTTAAGTTCTTCTATAGTATCGCTATATGATTTAAAAGAGCAAGATGATTCATTGGATACCTCAGAGTCTGATCCAGAGGAAGAGCAGCCCATAAGAGCAAATTGTTGTTCTTTAGGTTCTTCATCAGCCACCAATGCAAAGTTGGGACCATCTTCAGCTTGATCACTCCAGTCAAACTCTCCCAACCCATCACATGACACCATAGCAGTAGTAGGATTTGCCTCTTCAATAGTAAGCTTCTTGGTATTCTCATTGTTTTTTTGGGTGCTCTGCACTCCCTTGCAAAGTGTCCCTTCTTCTGGCAGTTATAACATTCAACCTTTGATTTGTCAAATCCCACATTATTCTTACTTCTGAACTTTAGTTCTTTACCAGTCCTTTTCAGAAACCTTCTTGCCCTCATAGTCAGCATTGGAAACTGCCATTGCAAATCAATCTCTTCTAGATCATCAGGATCAAGTTGATCCAGATCTTGAGGCATGATCGAAGTACTTGTAGTAAGTTCAGCCAAATAAGCACAAATAGCAACATCACTGATGGTGTTACTATTGGTAGAGTCAGCAGCAGAGACATGTGAACCAGCAGCAGGAATAAAAGAACCAGCAGTAGAGTGTTGTTCTTGATGACTACCAGAACCCTTGTTGCTTGAGGATACAAAAGCAAGATTGTTTGAAGTTGAAGATGAACTTGACAATCCCTTGACTTCAGATTCATATACCTTCAAGTTATTATACAGATCATCCAATGTCATCTTTTCAAAATCTTCCATGTACCTCCAGATCACTGTGTGAGTGTTCCACTCAGATGATAGGCTTCTCAGAAATTTTAGATTGATATCTTCTTGAGATACTGCAATCTTCAATAGAGCCATTTGACTGGTCAGTTTATGAAGTCTATCATAAGTTCCCTCAATGTTCTCAGAACTCAAAGCTATAAAGGTTTCAAACTGGTGCTTCAGTAGGTTCTTTCTTGACTTCTTTGTAGCTTCATTCCCACCGAATCAAAGTTCAATAGCCTCCCATAGCTCCTTAGCAGACTCAATATGATTAAAGCTTAGTTGATAGTCATTAGGTATTCCCATCATGAGAATACTATGAGCCTTGACCTCCAATCTCCTCTGAGCTTTCTCCTCATTAGTCTTGAGAGTCAAGACTGATCCAGTAGCAGTCTTGGTTGGCTGACTGTCACCATTTAAAACAACTTCCCAAATTGAGTAATCAACCATTCTCATGTATTGTTGGATTCTCATCTTCCAGATCTCGTATTCTCCAGTTTTGAGCATGGGAACTCTTGATGCAGTAACCATGTGAGTTGAATCGGATTCCATTGCTTACTTTGATGATGAACAGATATTGTATTCAGAAATTCTTCTTGGTACCAGTTTCTAGATCACAAGCTCTGATACCACTTGTTGATCCCAATTGAGCTTTACGATCTTGTTAATTATCTTAGATATAAACCTAAGACAATTGGTATATAAACTGTTCTTGAATGAATTATTAAATATTATGCGGAAACTAATATTTAATCTTAAGAAGAATAACTAACAATCGTGATTAAACAAACAACACTTCAATATATTAATACGGTTGCTCTTAATAGCAACGGGGTTACAAGAAACCTTGAAGTGTAAAACAATAATGATACGTACAATAAACCTAACCCTAGATCCTCCTTTTATAGACTAAGGAGTCCTAGTCGGTTACATAACTTTCTAAACAAGAAAAATATCTTTACGTATCTTTTCTATACTTATCATAACATACTATACATATCTAATAAGCAACAGCATAATTACTCTAGCAGCAGAGTCTTCGTGGGCTAGCAGCAGAATTACACTTAGCTTATTTCACCATCCATCAGATATTACCAGCAGCAGATTGAATACACTAGCAGCAGAGTTACTAAGTCTAGCAATAGAGTTATACTTAGTATATTTCTTAAGTAGCAGCATCTTCAAACCCAACAGAAAGGTATGAAGAACTTCCATGATGGAGTTAATGGTTATGGGTTTGTTGGTGTGTTTCTGGCTTTTGCCCAATTGACAAGCAGAGCAAAGGTGATCTTTCTCGAATTTTAATCTGGGCATGCCTCGTACAAGATCTTTGCGAGAAAGCTCGTTTATGGTGCCGAAGTTCTAGTGGTTTAAACGACTGTGCCACAGCCAAGATTTAGTCTTGGAGGCCTTTGAAAGCAAGCAGATAGGAGAAGACCTCATCATTTCTTCAATTGAGATGGTGTATAAGTTGGTGCCGCGACTGCCTTTAAGAAGATCAACACCATCCAACTCTCTGACGAAACAGGTGTGTTTTCTGAAAGCCACTTCAAGATCAGAATCACAGAATTGACCCACAAAAAACAAGTTATTCCCTAATCCTTCCACATAGTATACCCGTGAGATCACACTGTCGCCGAACACATAATCTCCATAACCCATAATAGCTCCAAAGTGGTCGTTCCCGAATCTAACTGTCCCGATAAACTTTTTCACAAAATTCTTGAGCCGTGAGCGATCCCTAGTCATATGTTTTGAGCAGACTGAGTCCAAATACCAAAGGACGATTTGTACGACCTACATTTGAAAACAGACATAGATGGATAACTGAAAAATGTGGATCCCCACGTGCAGTTGGGGTCCGTTTGGTCAGCACACACAAACACAGAGTTCACAGATGCCACTGTTTTTACAATGGGAACAATACTAGAGGCAATACATGACCTAGTTGGAAGGCATTGTGATCCTAAAGGCAAGATTCTACCAGTTGGTTTCCATTCCTTAACTTTCACAATTTTAGGATTATTCATTCTACGTAAGGTGCACTATCTTCCTAGAGTGAATTTCCTTCTAGTGGGTTTCCATTGATAGCCAACACTAGCAAAAGTTCTTCTTGTTGCTTTCCAAACTTTCTTGTTTGTGTTTGTTATCCTAACAATCTTAACATGGGGTGAAACAGAAGAGATCAAGAAGGACACAACACAATCATCGTGATTAGCAGAAATTAAGCATTTGTCACATGTTTTACAAACAGCATTAGAATTCAAGTTAATTACAGTACTTTTGATACTAGAATCAACACGATTCATTCTACTCATTGCAAACTTATTTTTCCTATGTTGGGCTTCTACTTTTTTCAAGTGACCACTCTTAGCTGGCTCTGTCCTATCTTTCCTTGCATTGCCTCTAGGCTTTGACCAGCTGGCTTTGGTGTCACAGTTTACTCCTGTAGAAGTAATGATGGGAACATTATTTTGTTTTGCTGTCATTTGCTTTCCTGATTCTGATGTGCTGGGTTTTGATGTTCTAGGTGGTAGATCAAAGGTTTCATGCTTGTTCTTAATAGTGGATGAAGATGCAACAACTCTATCTCTTTTGTTATCAACCTTAGGCTTTGTGCCAATGACATAGACTAGAAGTTCCTGTGACCTTTTAGTCAGGAGGCAGACATCCATAATTGCTTTGTCAAGTGGTTTTTCTATTCTATCCTCCTCTACTACCTCACGGAGTGCATCAAGACTATCCTTAAGGTGATCTAGATATATTTGATAGACAGGCCTGTTATTCCTAAGGGGATATGGGATAGGCACAACATCAACATTATACTTTTTAACAACAGAAACCTTTGGTGCAACACAATCACAAGAATTGACTGGCATTTTCCCTTTTGCATGTGTCTTAAGATTCTCAATTTCTTTTGACAAAGAAGTTATTTTTTCATTATGACTGTTACTTGTGACTTTAATTGAATCATATAACTCTTTGTAATGCTGTTTGACTTTTGAATTTTCAGCTCGAAAACACTCATTTTCATAGTGTAACTTATTGATGGTGTCTTGATAGTGAAAATTATGAGAATCTAGAGACAGTGGTTTATTGGTGCCACTTGCATCACTCTTGTTAGATTTTAATTGGGCAATTTGTGCCCTCAGTTGTCGAATCGTGTTCGTGTGAGCTTGAATTTTTTCATCACGTTTGCTTAATTCAAAATATGTGTCAAACTCGGGGGCATCCAGAGATGTCTTTGCGTTTGATAATTTACATCTTTCTTCAAGGTGTTAAGATGATCAACCTCTAGTTTTGAAAAACGTTTTACCATGTTATCATGGTCATCATTTTGAATTTTCTCTTGCAGTTTCAAATTCTCCCCCTCAAGCTCAACAACACGATTCTGGGTAACATTCAAAGCAATAGAATATTCATGAAATTGACAGGCAGTTAATGCAGCATCAGTAGCAGTATAAAATATGTCTTGAGCAATACATCTAGCAATCAAATTCTCATTGGTGATGAGAATGTTCTTTCTCTCAATCTCATGACTCTTAATTTCTATTGCTTTTTGAGCTACCTCATTTTCCATATCTTTAAATACTACTTTCATTTCATTAACTTCAGTTGTAAGGACTGTTTGCAATCCTTCAAAATGTTCTTTGAGTAATTTAAAGAATGGCATGACCTCAGTTAAATAACACCTTTTTGTTTGTTCAAAACCCCTTTCCCCCTCAGTAATTCCTGTTGGTGTGATTCTCTTCTTACATGTTTTGTCAAAATCAGCAAATAGTTGACAGAGTACATATATGCTAATAAAGGTTTTACATTCGGTGGGAAGCGTTAAAGGAACCAAATGACTAGGTGTATTGGGAGGATACACCGTCGCAGCAGCAATTTTCCTAAGGGTTGGGGTTTTGGCCTCAAACTCATCAGCTTTTCTTTTCTCTATGTCTAACTTCCAAAATATTTGTTCAGGTGTTAACTTCTTTTGAGGTGCAAACACAGTCAATCGATTCTCCTCATTATAATCATGGGGTTTGACTATAATTCGATTGGCTATGCAAATGGGATCCTTCATTTTCTCATTCATTCTTTCTCTATTCCTATCATCTATCTCATCTTTCTCTTCTGACACTGGGTGTTCAGGTGGGGCATGATTAGGCATAAGCATCACATTAGCATCATATAAAGCAGGTTGGGCCATTTTTTCATTCCTAAGGTAAGCAGTCTTTGGTTCACCTATGGCTTTATCACTATGCTTGTCACACAGCTTTCTGTGCTTATGAATCATTTGTGCAGTCAGTATTGTTTGGTCCTGTGTGTACAACTTATCTTCAAGCTTATTCTTTAGGGTTATAAGTTTGGAGAAATCATTTAAGAGTTGTGTTTCTTTATCTTTGAATTCTTGCTTTAGAGTATTTATATGTTTTTGAACTTCCTGTTTTTGCTTAACAGTCTGATCCAGCTGATTTTTCAAAGAATTCAACTCTTGTTTTAATGTTTCTTCCCTAACATTACGCTCTGTTATAAGTGTACACATTTGACTTTCCATTTTCTGCTCACGCTCTGTTAGTTCAAACTTAGCACGTTGTTCATACAAAGCCACTTGATCTTTATACATCTTAAGTTTGGTGGTTAGGGTATCATCAGGGACAAACACAGTGTTTTCATGCCACTCACACTCATTAACTATGGCACAGGCATTGTCTAAGGCACACACATCATCTACAACACAAGCAATATTTTCAACAGAAGATGCACCATCTTGTACATCAGACACGCTGTTATGATTCACATATTGTTCATATGGAATAATATTACTATTTCCCATGTCAACATTATCTGAATCACCAACATGTGTTTGTTGTACTTCGTTGGGAATCTTCTGTTTATCAATTATGTTATATTTGTCATATAGTTTTAGTACCTCAGAAATCACAGATGCATTTGAGGGACCAGCTTGTCGAGAGGATGAGACCATAAAGGACAAGTTAGCCATGAAGATTGTTTGAGATGTTAGTTCTTCATCCACATCAGAGTCAAATGCTACACAATCATCAGCCTTGAAGATATTGGGATCATTAAGAGCAAGGTCCTGAACCGGCTGCTCGTCCACATCGGCATCAAAGGTATTTCCTTCATCACCAGCCAGAAACAACAATTCTTCCTCGTCCAACACGGCTCCACTCTCCTGAGCTTGCATCAACAACATTTTGTCCTTGAAATAGTCTACATTCTGAGTTTTGGTTGATTGCAATTTCTGGCAATGTGTCCAAATCCACCACAGTTATAGCACTTGGGTTGTTTTCCCTGCCTTTGATTTACATTTCCCATTCTGAACTGCCTAATACCTCGACCCGTGTTCCTTTGATTCAAGTTTTGCCTTCCCTGTACATTCTGAACTACAATTCTTCCATCCTCAACCGTTTCCAGATTACGTGGGTTGGATGAGGTTCTTAGTTGATTATTAGTCTGAGGAAGAGTTGCTTTAAATTGTTGAACAAGTAAGGATACTTGGTTGGTGAAGTTATCAATCAATTTGTCGGTGTGAGAGTATCCAGAATCCAGTTGTGTACTCAAAGCAGATGATGATGAGTAGGGATGATGATAAGCTTGATCAGATGATGATTGGTTGAGTGGTTGAACATTAGCAGCAAGAGCCAGTGGATCATTTGGTGCAGATGGATTGAGTTTTTCTCTTAATAGACGATCATAAGTAGCATGCTTCTAATGTTGCTATAGATAAGCATACAGCTGTTCATAGTTTGTGTCTCTCAATCCCTTGTTAAGTTTTACTGCAGTAACAAATCTATCCCATTCTGGTGTCATATTGTTCACAAACTTTGAGTTAAGTTGGATGTTCAGCATAGTCATTCTAATGATTCTCATATCATTCACCAACTTGTGGAATCTCACATAGTAGTCTGTGATGTTCTCCCCTGAGTTCATCTTAAAGTGTTCAAACTCATCGTACAGTTGTGAGTTCTGATCCTGCCAGTAGCATTCTTACATTTTCCCACACTGCTTTTGCATCAGTGTTGAAATTGATGAGTTTGTAGATATCTTTTGGCAGACCTTGAATGACAATGTTTGAGGCTCTAATATCAGCATCATACCTCTTCTTCTCATCTTCATTAAGATCATTGTAAGTTCGTGGTCTGTCGATTCCCAAAGTAACAGTTCCATCATCACCAGTGGTAACAATATCTCTGGTGGTACCCATCTGAAATGGTCCTTCATCAATTGACTTGAGAATGTTGGCTCAATTATCTTTGCCCAGACAGTAAAGATGAATTCGATGTGCCCACGACTCATAATCCGTCCTATCCAGCATAGGAGGACGGGTATCGGACCCTGCAGCTTGTATATCATCAGATGCGGTGCTTGGTATGGTTGCCATACTGTATACGGGATTTTACAATTCTTGAGATTTAAACCGAGAAATGAGTTCTTTCGCGGGATTTTACAAAATTCAAGAACAAACCGCTGAATCAGAAAGCCAAACCACTGTAGTAAACCGTTGACTTGCAAAACAAACCGCTAAATCTAACTACTGAATCAGAAAGCCAAACCGCTATAATAAACCGCTGACTTGCTAAATCAAACCGCTGACTCAGAAAATCAAACCGCTATCGCCAAAATGCTAATACCAGAACCCAAACCGCTATACTAAACCGCTAATACCCGAGTCCAAACCACTATATCCAAAACACGAAAACCAGAGTTCAAACCGCTGTAACCAAACCGCTAGTTTTCTAGCTGCTAAAAGCTAAACCGCTAAATTTAGAACCGCTAACACGCAACCCGCTGAAGACTTAACCGCTGATTCCTGAACCGCTACGATCTAAAACGCTATCTGGTTGAACCGCTGAATGTCTGAACCTCTAAGACTTGAACCGCTGAAGGTTAAATCGCTACCACTACCTGACAAAACCGCTAATGACAAAAACCTGACAAACCGCTAACACAAACAGACAAACCGTCCTTTTAAGTACTTTTTGTCTTTTTCCTAAAGTGGTTAAACTCCAAACCTCTAACAGTTTAAACCGCTGGATGCTATACCTTAAACAGTCCAAACCGCTACAAATAAACACTAACCGCTACAAGTAAACATGTAACGAGAGTCAAACCGCTATGAAGAAATCACTTCCGAACCTCACACCGCTGCAAAGAAACTCTTTAAATCTTCCACGAACAAACACTAACTAAGTTGTATGTTGACGAGAAGGATGTAAAACCGTTCACTAAACACAAAAGTACAAGATTTCCACGGATTTGACCACAAACAAGGATCAAACAATGATTTCTTAAGTATTATCTAAGTCGACAAAAAAGAGCACAAAAACGCCAAAATCTCACCACTAACACATGAACATGACTAGCTAGAACCTAACCATGGCTCTGATACCATTTGTAACATATTCAATATCATATAACACACTCAAATGGTGAATATGGCCGGCGGTTTGTAGAGAGAGAAAGAGATGAGAGTTGGGAACTTGTAGAGAGAGAAAGTGAAGTATATTAGCTTAGGTAAAATGAGAAGTTCCAACCCTCTCCCTAGGTGGAAAGGGGTATTTATACTATTATCATACTTGCCCCTAGAGGGCTGTGAAGTGAGCTGACAGAGGGTAAAGACCCGACCCACTCCACGAATACTTTAATAACTAAACTATTACTTAATATTACTAATAATCCTACGAACTATTGAATGCTAATAAGTACTCGGGGTGACCGAGTCTTCACTAGAATATTTATATTCCTAACATCGCTCCATCAGATAGAGAGGGACACAGAACTCCCTCACCGAAAGCATTCTGTCATTATCTTGATCAGACAAGTCCCACACCTGTTTCAGAATTTCTGTAGAAGAACTGATATGATCAAGATACGTGTTCAGGAGGTCGTGGTTGATGGAAATAAGCCATGGTTTTAGAGAGAGAAAGTAGAGAGAGAAAGGTGGAGAAAATACTTGATGTCTATTAGATTAATAATGAAACAATACAAAACATTCTCACACCCCTCATGGAGAGTCATGAGGGGTATTTATAGGCTTTTTACAACATAACTTTGCCACTTATACATAAGTAGTCCCTGCGTGTGCTACTTATTACAAATCTAGTCCAATTCACTTAAGTGACGATATCTTTTATAAAAAGCGAGTCTAATAAGAACAATGAGAACATTACGGCTTGGCGTGTTTATTGGAAATCTATTATGGAAAGCCATTTCACTATAGAGTAAATCATTTTACAAGAAAGAGTTGAATAAGGCATTAATGATCTATTAAATTAAGCTACGAGTATTTACCTCTCGGTAGTCTCCAACTTAAAAATAAGCTGCGAGCCTGATCACCAGTGATTTTCCCATCTCTGTCAGAGTCGACTTCCATGAACACTTTCATATACTTGTTAATACCATCCCGCGTCATTTTTGGCCATTGAGGTAACGATGGCCCACCTGACTATAGTGGAGCATTTTGAGTTGGGGCCTGTTGATTTGGTCTTGGCAGAGATGGCCCCGCTGAATGTACTGAGCACATGTGGGTTGCCTTGTAAAAGCATTCAATGCACCAAGTGGGTCTATCTTGACTGGAGTCTAAGGCTCAGAAGTTACAGGAGCAATTGCAGAAGAAACGGGTGGAATGCTTGCAGTTTGTGTTGGCATTGAGGATGATGACGGTTTGGATATAGATTGGGAAGCAGAAAACAAGTCACCTCCAACATAGCGGCAGAAGTAATTGCATTTCCTCCAACAGATGGTCTAGGAGATGTGAAAGATGAGGATGATGGTGGCTTTTGGGGTTTCGGTACAGTAGCCGCAACACCTCTACCCCAAGCCACTCACCCGAGACATTAGAGTTTGACAGACCAGCACCGGCCAGACCACCACATGACAGAAAACTAGGACCACCAACACTCTGTGATAGAAGATGCCCGCTCTGAGGTGGTGGCTGCCTCATTGACTGATTTCCTTGAGGTGCAAAATACAGTGCAGAAGGTGGAGCAACTGAAGGAGGAGCCATTGAAATTATGAATTGAATAATTTACATTTGAAAAATAAGCGGAGCTGAAGCCGTTGTTTTTATCAATTGAAAATTTACTTTTATTTGGGGCTATAATCCTTTGAAGATAGAAATAAAAAGATATTTGTATGGTTATGTAATTAATTTGATGCAACTAAGAATTGGGATTTTGGTGTGGGAATTGAGATTGATAATTGGGTGTTTTTTTTTTTTTTTTTTTTTTTTTTTTTTTTTTTTTTTTTTTTTTGCTATATCTAATTTTTATCATGATTTGTTATTATTATTTATAAGATAGTTTGATGCTAATGTGGTTTAAATGTAAATTCTCGCGTTCTTTTTTCTTTTCTTTTGGCTTTTTTAAATTTTGGTATGAAACATATTTTTTAATTGTCGTAATTTGCAAAGAATTAGATTTGTGGTTCATTTTTTTCTTTTCTTTTGGTTTTTTAAAATTTTGGTATGAAACATATTTTTTAATTGTCGTAAGTTGCAAAGAATTAGATTTGTGGTTCATTTTTGTGGAGTTAAAAGGGTTTAAAGTTGGTGTTAGGGACTAACAAAGATTTATTTAATTTTTTTATTTTTTTTTTCTCAGCCAATCTACTACTTCATCCGTCCCATATTAAGTGTCTACTTTTCAAATGCACAAAGTTTTAGGAAATTTCACTAACTACACTCTCCACCAATCAAATATTATTATTACCCACTAAAGTCTCTTTTCATTGGTTGGAATACAATATGGACATTTATTGGGACATCCCAAGATTTCATTGTGGACACTTAATATGGGACGGAGGGAGTATATTACTAGCATATACATGGGTAAAATAGTCATTTATTGGTATTAGAATATTTCATTAAGCAAAAAAAAAAAAATTATTTGTTCACCCATCTTTTGTTACCAACTACGGACATTTATACAAAACGACATCATTTCTAAACATGAAAAAAAAGGCCCTTGGGCAATTAAGCAACTAAAAACGATAACAATATTATAAATTTTGAGTGAGAAAACGTTCATGTTTACTTAACCCATGTAGCTTCTTATAACCACAATACTCTTTAAGTTCATTAGGATTAGATCACATAGTCGATGCTATTTTGTAAGAGAGGAAGCGATGAGTGGAACTAAGGAGCATCTGAGAGAGTAGAGAGGCACCATAATTCCCAGCATCCATGTTCATTAGTTGTGGCGGCGGGCACTTTTAATAACATAAACAAGAGTATTAATAAAGCATATTCCCGCAGCATCCAGTCCATATGTAACATCACATCCATGATTACACATATAAAATCGCATCCGAGTTGTGGATACGACCTATACAAGTTTTTGCCGCATAAGTAACTCCATACCTGCAAATGCATAATGCATTGTCATCATTTAAGGATTATATTGTTTGCATAATATTAGATAGTAACATGACCAACTAATTTCTACTTTAATTTTCCATATTTAGCGCTAACAAATATTTGTGTAGTTTATTTCCTTAATTGGTAAAAACTCAAAACTGGTTTTACGTAACACATGAACCAAAATGGCGGAAAAACAACTAATATGAGAAAGTTTTTCTAGGTTCTATAAGTTTCGGTCGTAAATGTTATAAAACAAAGTATGTATTGAAGATTACATGTGAACATGAAAAATACAACACATATGGTGAAAAACGTGAATTTTGCCATGTTTAGCTGCATGTGTGATGTTGATAGAGTGTGTAGTGTTTTAAGATGCTTATGATAAATATTGAATATGAAATTGTTATCCGTCATATATACTTAATTCACGCATCTTGTTATTATTACATTGACTGTGTAGGATCGAGTACTTCGAGCTTGATTGAGCTTGGTATAAACAAGAACCTCTGTATGCAATACAAGCGTTTATGCGGAAACTAAACAGCAAGTATTATAAAGAAGAAAACTCTAAACGAACAATGATCCTCTATGGATCAAACTATGAACTAAGAATTGTGTTCTTGAATATTGAAAAACGTTAAAAGTGTTAAAGGCGTACATAAACTCATAGACGGGTTTATCTTTTATACTAACAAGATCACCTAACCCTAACCCGTTCTACAAGTACACGTGTAAAGAGATAAACAACAATCTCTTCTAAAAATAAATCTTAACAAACATTCTAAATATACGGATAACAAATAATACTATCCGCAGCAACAACACTATCGGCAGAAACAAGATAACACTGTCGGCAGCAATGAGCTTTCAGCAGGAACCAAAGCTATCGGCAGGAACCATGATCCTCACTATCGGCAGCAACAATGAAACTCTTATTTCCCAGAGATCCTAACAATCCTCCCCTAATCTTGAGGTTGACTAGGTTAACCTGCAAGATTCCAATGTGATAGAGCTTGCAACTCTCAGGCTTGAGGACTGCGACTTAGCAGCAACAATTTTAAGTAACCAGCAGCAACATCCATAATTTGCAAGATTCCAGCTTCTATAGCATCCAGCAGCAACTTCAATAGTTCGGCAGCAACAAGAAATCTTCTTCAAAACATGTATACTGGTCACCATTACTTTCACTTGAACTTGGCTGCTACTATGACAATATGTACATCAAATCACTTGAAGTTTCATACTATTCTCATCACATCCAGGTGTGTTAACTCCTGTGAGAGGTGAATCATTGAAAATTAATGGATTTGATGTCTCTTTACCAATAGCCATCACTACTGGAGTAGCCAATGTTTAGGTGTATTAGACCATGGTACATTGATAACCATCTGATTTAATAGCAAATCAGCAACTATAAACGGATTTGACTTGTCTTTACCTGTAGCCGTTTGCTCAGGACTAGTCAATTCTTTGGTTACAGCCAACCTTGGTGAATTGAATACCAAATATGGATACCAAGTGTCTTTACCACAAACCATACTTTTGTGGACTAGCCAATCCTTTGGATCCCATATGGGTTACATCCATGGTGAATTGAGAACCATTTTCAACTCTCAGGAATTAACCATGGGTGAGTTGAATACCCTATAGCTTTGAGCAAGCTATTACAGCTATCAACGGATTTGATATTCACACCAGAGCCGTACCCTCATGGTGAGTCAACTCTTTCTTGTCTGCAAGACATGGTGAGTTGAGCACCATTTATTGTGCAGGTGTAAACACCAACACTGTACCTGCAAGGTGTTGCTCAAAACCACTTATTAGCACACAAAATATACAAATTTTTTTTTTTTTTTTTTTTTTTTTTTAAACTAAGAAACACACCAAAATAAAAGAAAATAAGAAAAGAAACAAAAGAAAGAAAGAAAGATAAAAAATATACAACAACAACAAGAACAATCCTCCCCTTGAGCTTTATCCTCCCCTTAAGCTGATGATCCCTTAGCTGCAATTTGATCCTTGATGAATTTAACCAATTGTTCAGCTGTGGTTAGATCATTTCCTATAGTATGCTTAGGAACTCTGACCTTCTGAGTTAGCATTCTCTTTAACACTCCTTCAGTTAAAGGATAAGCAATATCCACAAACATAGTTAGGAACTTGCCAGAGGTGAGTTCCACAACATGAACATTGGAATAGGGATATAATCTCCAAGAAAATACTCTCCATGATGATTGATTACCCCACACTAGTTTAGCCTTGTCTCCATCCAATTTATTCATCAAGACTTGTAAATCTCCCCAAAGCAGCAAACCAATTCCAGTTGGAGTAGTAGATTGATAATGATTATCCACTATCCTATAAAGATGCTCCAAATCTTTTCTTTCAACCCTATCCAAGATCTCCCTCAGAAATGTAAAGAACTTGACTGTCCCATCAAGAGAAAACCAAACATTGACATCACCATCTGAAGTAGATCTAATCTCCCAATGAGCAATATGACCCCAAGACTGAATGGAGTCACCCTCTGAATCACTTTCAGAATCAACCTCAATCAAATCATGATCATCCACTTCAAGAATATCCACAGAAGAAGAGTGGAAAGATTGACTCTTCTGCCTTGTTCTTAGACCATATTGAAGGATAGGAACAGATACAGAAGGCTCAGCAGAGACAGAAGCATTAGCAGTAGGAAGATCAGCAGGAACAAGACCTTCTTGTGGTACCTCAGATGCATCAACATTAGAACTTGGAGCACTGAAAGAATCATCCTTAGAACCTTCTCCAGACTTCATTCTCTTTGCAACATCAGACTCCAAAGATGAAGATGCTCTTTTCCTGCTTTGTGGAATATCAGTGTCTACTATAGAGTTGAGCTTTGCATAAGTATCAAGGAACAACTTTTGAATTGCACCATCATTCCAACCCTTGAAGTCACTGATCTTGTAGTTAGCTTCATTCTTCAGATACACCTTCATAAAATTGATATTATCTCTGTTTGTGGGCATCTTATATCCTAACCTTTGTCTTTCCTTGATCCTGTGCATCAATTCATTCCAAGTGGTTGCTCTTTGTTTCTTTAAGATGAATGCCTTGAGCAGATCTGACCTTGCATCTGGATCCAATTCTGACATTTGAAGGACCATAAACCCATGAGCTCTAATAATCATGTCAGTGTTCAATAAATATTCAACTTGTGCACTAAACACTTCTGAAGAAGGATCATCTGAACTTGGGTTATTTATAATCTCAGCAACATTCTTCTCATCAACAGACAATTGTCTTGCAATCTCTTCATCTTGAGCAAGCTGAATTAATCTAGCTTCTTCAGCAGCAATTTCCTGTTCCTGCACCTTTGCAGCTATCTCTTCATCATTTTCAGTTGCTTCAGGAGGAATGATGTTACCTTCAGCAGCAACAGATGAACTTCCAACAGTAGTAACAGGAACCTTAGATGCAGAAGAAATATTTTCAACATCGGCAGTAACAGCAGAGACATCAGCAGCAATGGAGACATCAGCAGCTGTGGTCCTTGCTTTAGTGGAGACCTGTGCTTGAGGAGTGATGTTGTGCTCAGAAGTTGTAGGTACTTCAGTATTTGCACCATCAAGAGAAACAGATGCTAGAACATTAAGCCCATCAAATATCATATCATCCTGATCTTCCTCAGACTCAGAAAGAATAACCCTTCTTTTCTTTTGCACATGACTACCCTCCAATATGCTGATCTTTTCATTTAGTTCTTGGATAGTTCTACTAAAAGCTTCATTAGAATCCCTGAGCTCCTTTTCCAAATTCTTCACTTTCTCACTGAAAATCCTTTTTGTCTCATTAAGTTCTGACTCCAATGCCTCAATTTTCTTCACAGATCTGTCAAGTAACTGGGACATAGAGGTGAGATCAACAGCATCCTCAGTTCCACCAGCAGGAACACTTGAAGTATTAGGAGCTTCACTGACTCTGGGTGGAGAAACATTAAATCCCTCCCCTGCATTGTTGTCATAACTAAATGGCTGCCTAGTAGGACTAGGTGATGAAAGCCTTGAAGAAGAGGGTAATTCCACAGAAGGAGATGGCTGGATAATAGGTGCATCAGCTGAGATGGTCTGATCATTAGATTCAACATTGTCATTAGGCTCAGGTGTAGGTGTTACTGGTCTGGGTGATGGTGGTAAAGGATCATCAGCAGCAAAAGATGCAGATGCATCAGCAGCAACTGAAGTCTCTTCCTCAGTTGCATTAGGTGATTGTGGGATATTGACATTCTCAGCAGGATCAGGATTTCCGGCAGGATCAGGGATATCAGCAGGATTAGGGTTGTGTAACATATGAGGCAACAAAGGCAAATGTTGGCCAGTAAAGTTCATCTTCATCAGGGCAAACATTTTGGCAGTCAACCTATTTATAATCTTAGGGGATGTATTAATGGTCTGTACACCTAAGATGATTTGAAGAAATCTAGGGTACATCAAAAAGCTGTTTTTACCATTACTGAGATTCTCAATCATTCCCTCAAAAATATATTTTGCCCAATTAAAGATCCTACCCTGAGATAAACAGACTAGACCAGATGCAATAGGACTTGGACATTGATCCCAACCACCTGACTTAACACTAAGACACTGGAGTAAAGTGTGAATCAGAAACCTCCATTGAGGAGATAACCTATTTTTCAAGAAGGTGCAACTTCCAGTAACAGGATACCCTATAGCTGCCATACCATCAGAAATATCTTGCCTTGAAAGATCATATTCCCCTTGCTCCTCAGGAAATTGAAGCTGAACTCGAATCAACTCCTCAGTAACAATCACTTCTTGGTCATCAATGGTAGCAACAATATCAACATCCCTTCCCACGATGTGTCTTGCCTTAGCTGTCCTCCAAAACTGTTTGACCAATGAATCATATACTGTCACTGGACAATAAGTGAGGGCATAACGAATAGATGACCCACGAAGAAATCCTAGAACTTCATCATAACCAACACTTCTTGAAGAAGACTCCAAATAAGCCACCTTGTTATGATCATCCTTGTAACGAAGAGTTGTTGTCATTGCGTTGTAGAAGTGATTTAGGGTTTGAAAAGGGAAAATTAGGGTTCGAGAGGTTTTAGAGAATTTGAGATGAGAGATGTGCAATTATGCGTTGTGTTGCCAAAAATATCACTTTAAATTGCTGCAATTCTTTGCACGTAACATTGACCAATTAAATTGAGAAGGTTTGACCAATCGGCAGAAACATTTGGTCATTCGGCAGCAATAGGAGGTTTGACCAATCGGCAGGAATGAAGTAGTTTGACCAAAGTCAACCTTCCGAATTTAGTCATTAAGAATAACTTACCCGAATTAACTCTCAATACCAACCATCAATAAATTTTGCACTAATCTCCATATCGTTAAATAACCCTCAAATCACATAACTTTTTCATCACATAACCCTTCACTACCACAAATCAAACTAAATCTTCAAAAATCAAACCGCAATATGAGTTCATCCAAACATCCAATCATCGAAATCTCATCAGATTCTTCCTCCTCTAGTGACTCAGGATGGAACAACTACTTCCCCAAAACAGCATCATCCTCTAAAATCAAAGGTAAGGCCAAGGTTGAGGAGGATTCATCTGATCCTCTTCCATCTACCCCTTCTTCTTTTGAGTACTTTAGCTCTGATGATGAAGATTCATCAGAGTTGAAGTCTTTGGTGTATTGTCAGGGCGAATGGGAGACTTTCCCTCCCAATTTTCCTTTAACAGATGAGCTTAGGAAACAGATGAAGGAAACTGAAGCTCTGCTTGCTGAAGAGATGGAGAGAACAACTGCAGCTTTCTATAAAGTACCGGTTCCAAAAGGCAAGGCTAAGCATCAAGAAGGTTCTAGTCGAGAAAAACCAAACCCTCGAAGTCGAAACAATCCACAACGTGAAGGCAAAGATCCAAGACAAAGGAAGATTCTTACCGGAACCACTCCCAAGCCAACCCAACCTGCTTCACAATCAAGCACCCCAATATCACAATCAAGCCATCCAGCTCCACCATCAAGTAACCCTACTCCACAACCAATCCATCCAACTTCAAGGACACGCTCCAGAACACATCAAGGGCCAACAGCCTCAAGCTCTTCAAAGCCAACCCCTGAACAAAGACAACCACTGCCAGTGATCTTGGCACTTGCAGTCCCCCATGTTTATGAAGAGATCAGTCACCAGAGGGGAAAGAGGTTCATGCCTGACAATCTAGGAAAGGGTAAGGAGAAGATGGAATAGGTGGTAGGGTTTAGGAAGATTGATGTTAGAAGGTTGAAATGATGATTTGAATGTTGTTGATAAGTAGCTTTTGAAGCTCATAGTCTTTTGTAACCAGCAACTGAATGTACTTTACTTCCTTATGAATGAATGAAAATTGATGTGTTTAGCTTTAAGTCCAAGCACCAATTAATTGCAGAATAAGGATATCTAGCAAAAGATACTTAAAAACCTGCAAAACAAAATTAGAGAAATACAAACCATAGACATAAACAGGATAAACTACAAGCATACAAGCCTTAGCCTCCCCTTAGGCTAATGCACCCAGATAAATCAGCAAACATAATTACAACAACATTATAAACCAAACAGAACAATTACCAAAAATACCATGGAGAATAAGCCATTCCCCCTCCATAGATGTGATTATTATAAACAGGTCTGAAATCCCTTTGAATATATGAAGAAGTACCAGCAGGAATGGTTCCTTGAAAATCAGCAGGAACAAAGGAACCAGCAGGAACAGGTCTATCAGCAGGAACAGGACCTCTATAAAAGTTCATTCCTGCTGCTTGTGGAACATATGGTGGTATCTGTTTAACATTTTTCCACAATGATCTGTTTTGTTGCCCACCATTCAATCTTTTCTCATGATAATCACAATCTTTAATAAGATGATATTGACTACCACACACAAAACATGTCTTTTTCTTAGCAGCCTTGTTTTTACTACAACTTTTCTTAATATGGGTACCATTATCACTAGTGGAACTAGGGACACAGTTGTTTTTAAAAGAATTCATTGAGCTGTTATCTGAAAAGACTGATTTTGGAGTTGAACTTGAGGACTTGTAATATTTAGGTGTGGTTGACTTTTCACTTGAGTCACATGAAACAAAGTCTTTAGACTCTGCTTCTGAGGATTTGTCACTTGTGTGACAAGGGACACAATCATTAGATTCAGGTAAGTCTTTGGACTTTTTACCATAAACCATTTGTGACTCATCTGAGTCAATATCAGAGAGAGAGTGGACAGGAGTAGGCATAAAAACTCCTCTTATAGGTGGAGAAACAGCATTCATTCCACCTTCTTTCACATACTTAACAGGTTTTTGGTAGTCTGCAGGTTCAGGGTCAAAAACACTATACTCATTAGGGTCATAAAATTGATTTGGCCCTATCAGGTTACCATACCCTAAACCTCTTTTTGTTTTCGTAGACATAGAACTATCAACTAACTTGTTTAGGTTTTTAGATGAATCTTTCCATTTATTAAACCTAGCCAAGGTATTGTCTAGTTTAGTCTGCATATCCTGTTTTTCTAACACCATCTCAGCCTTTTGAGACTCAGAATGTTTAAGCTCATTAGTGGTGTTTTTCAAGTCCCTCTCTAAAACTTTTATCTTTTCCTCATAAGCTAACTGATTCTTTTGAAACCAAACTTTTTTCTTTTCTAATGTTTTAACTGCTTTGTCATAAGCTTGAACCTTAATAAAGTATTCATTATACTTAGATTTCATTTCATCATATTCATTATTAAGTGTTGAGTACAATTCTTGACAAGCAGAATTACATCGTTGTACCTGAGATGGAAACCCCAACAGAGCATATTCTTCCATATTCTCTTTTGTATTAAAGGATTCACCTTTATCAGTCAGCTTTTCCACAGACTTATTTTGAAACAAATTCCTAATCTTCATTGCAAACATTTCAAATTTATCACCCGACAACAGCGACATTGTTAAAAGATTCAAGAAAGACAACTCAACAATGTTTCCTTCTTTATCAGAGATCCTTACCAGGCTCTGATACCACTTGTAGGATCGAGTACTTCGAGCTTGATTGAGCTTGGTATAAACAAGAACCTCTGTATGCAATACAAGCGTTTATGCGGAAACTAAACAGCAAGTATTATAAAGAAGAAAACTCTAAACGAACAATGATCCTCTATGGATCAAACTATGAACTAAGAATTGTGTTCTTGAATATTGAAAAATGTTAAAAGTGTTAAAGGCGTACATAAACTCATAGACGGGTTTATCTTTTATACTAACAAGATCACCTAACCCTAACCCGTTCTACAAGTAAACGTGTGAAGAGATAAACAACAATCTCTTCTAAAAATAAATCTTAACAAACATTCTAAATATACGGATAACAAATAATACTATCCGCAGCAACAACACTATCGGCAGAAACAAGATAACACTGTCGGCAGCAATGAGCTTTCAGCAGGAACCAAAGCTATCGGCAGGAACCATGATCCTCACTATCGGCAGCAACAATGAAACTCTTATTTCCCAGAGATCCTAACAGACTGCATCAAATTATGTGATTTTTTTGTATTTAATTATGGTGCATGCTTAATTTTATGCTCATAGTGCTAGTCATAACTAAAAGGGTTTAAGTTCATAAAATAACAAGATCTTTTTAAAAATGTACGTATATCATACATGAACTTTCAAAAATATCAATATCGTGCACTTACTTTCAAAATTCGTTCTGTTATCATCATAAACTTATTTTTAATTGCCAAAGTCCACATTATATATATATATATATATATATATATATATATATATATGGGAAAACATGGCTACATTACAATGTAGCCAATTGGCTACATTTCCTTTGAAAAAAAAGGTAGGGACAGGGGGAAAACATGTGTCAGGGACTTACCGCAGGGACTGAACTGTACATTTTTAAAACTTTTTTCAAAGGAAATGTAGCCAATTGGCTACATTTGTAATGTAGATATGTTTTCCCCATATATATATATATATA